>VWZO01001830.1:7828-29355 GCA_013396975.1 Bucco capensis | reverse complement strand
CAACCCCTGACATACTGGGATACTGCTCTGGGCTGATGGGATCTCTGTCAGGTTTTCCCCTGGAGTGGAGGTTTCCCTGTGTGTCCTCTCAGAGGTGGGTGCTCATGTTCAGAGTGTGTGGTATGGAGGGAGAGGAGATGTGCATGATTGTCCTTTCTCGCCAGGCAGGACAGGATCTGACTGGGCAAGAGGACCACTCCTCAGTGACTCTGAGTGCTCCCCACCTGTCTGTCTATCTGCAGCCCATGCCACTGCCTGTGGGCTGGCTGGGACAAGGGAGCTCCCTGTCCCATGGGGACCATCAGCTGGAGGAGACAGGCTGCAGTAGTGAGGATGCCGTGACACAAGCAGAGCAGCCTGGTCGCTTGGTTATCCTGCTGAAATGCTAAGTATGCAGGAACCTGGATTTAACCCCAAATCTCACCTTCCTGATCTCTGGACAGCCCTCCTGGGGCTGGGGCCAGTAGGTCCAGTGCAAGGAGCAGATGGCAGAGGTGATCAGAGTTAGGTGAATGTCTGTGACAGTAACTAGAAAGAGGTGGTGTCTGCATAGGGCATCAAGAGAAGAGTCTGCTGATAGCCATATGGCTCCTTTGGGATGCAGGAGGCATGTTACTGCTGCAAGCATTTGGGTGCTGAGCAAGGATTCAAAACATAGCTCTGAAGTGCTGCCTGTGGAAAGCCCTTGCTTCAGCAAGTGACTTAACTACAGGGAGGAAGGGGAAGCATTGGAAACAGAAGTTATTCCTCTCTTTGTAAGTGAAAGAATGGGAAATGTCCCTCCACACCCCCAGTAGACAGCCCAGTGTTGGGCCAGCTGGGGATAGATGGCATCAGCCCATTCTGCCCCTGCATTGTCAATCCATGGCTGAATCCAGAGAACTCTGGGGGCTGAACAGAGCTTGATGATGCCAAGGGATGGCTAGAACAAAGGTTTGCCAGCTAGCACTTTCATGGAGCAAATGGTCCAGTAAGGAAGTGATTCATGTGCTGAGGTGGATGTAGCTTGTGCTATGGCAGGTGCTGTGCCTCCCAGGCTGCTGCTGTCTCCCTTGCCATGCTGCTGGCATGTGGCCTGCCAGATGTGCTGGGCTGCACAAGGAAAAGGCTCTCTTTAGAGGCAAGGAAGGCTCTGTGGGTGTTGCTAAACCAAGTTGTCAGCATCAGAAGTCTTCCATGGGAGGGGACAGTCAAATACTTGCAGCTGGGGATAGGTATTTCTACCACATCTGGGCTCCCCTGAGCATCTAAATGCATCAGAGCTTTATCCCAGCAGAGTGACAGGAGCAGAGCAGAGATGCCACAAAGCAAGTCCATCAGGCATGGGTTTCCTAAGGCTGGCTGAGGGCTGCATCATCCTCTTTGGCCTGTCTGCCCCCAGCTGCAGCCTAATGCCAGCTGCTGAGGTGGTGTGATGCCTTTTGCTTTGCCTGGAATCCCTGCTGTGTCCCACAGACTCTGCAGGAGCTTTCTTGTGCTTGCTCTTACCCAGCTCTGCACTGGGATTTTCATCTCCTTTTATTGATCTGAATGAGCCTGGCCAGCTCTTGGGCAGATCATCACTTTGTTCCTCTGAGTTGCTGCAGAGGAAGGGAAGTCAGGAGTGAGAGAAATGCACAGCAGGGAAGGAGCATCCTCCACCACCCTAAAGGAGAACTGCCTTGAAGCTGCTCAGATGAGCCAGTGAGCTGGGGTGTCCTGCCAAGAACCAGGCAGGGCTTGCTGCTGTTGTAACTCACCCTGGTTGCTCCCTTCCCTCTCTGGCTTCACCACCTTGTCAAGAAGATGCCCAGACATTGCTTTCTGTAGCTTGTAGCCAGAGGAGACAAGAGAGTCACTTCAGAAAGCCACCTGGAAAAGACAGTTGAGGTGCAGAAGGACTTGGTGGTCAGGCTGGCAGGCAGGGCAGGACCCTCAGGAAGGAGAACATGGTGGTCCTCGTGATCAGGTACTGATGGAAGAAGCAGATGGGGTTATCACAGGTAGCAGCCAGTTGTGCTCACATGGTTCTCTCCAAAGCCTGCAGAGCAGAAGAAGCTGGACTCTGTCTCCCATGTGACCATAAAGGTCTCTCATGGTTGCAAAGCAGAGCTTAGGTGAGCTGCTGTGTGTGGGCAGTGCCACCATGTGTTTGCCAGCCTGGAGCAGGGACATCACAAAGCACTTCAGACACAGTAAGCACCAAGCTGAGACAGCTCAGACATCACATCTCCTGGGCACTGGCAGCTCTTGGTCTGCTGTGTGCAAGTGAGGTCATAGCAGAGAGATGACTCCTGGACCCATTTCTGTCCTTTGGAAGAGAAGGTGTGAGATCTGGTGATGAAGCCTTGAAGCAGCTCCTGGCACTGCTGAGCTCTTGGGCTGAGAGCTGGAAGGCTGAGGCTTGCCCAGGCCTCCTGTTTGTTTCCTGCTGTTCTTGTAGCCGTTCTTGGAAATGCTTTTCCAGGGGATTTTGGCATGTCCTTGAAGTCGAAAATGCCTGTGTTGTGCTGCTCCTTGGCTTAATGCCTGTTTTATCCTGTTAGCACCTTCCTGGCTAAGGGTCTCCAGAGTGTGATCTCCACAGCCCTGCTCTGTGTGAAATATTGGGCCTCCCTCCTCCTGCCCAGCACTGGCCCTCAGAGGGAGCATCCCTTCACCTCCTGGCTCCTTCTCATGCTCTGTGTGCTCAGTCATCCCTTCCTGCTGCCACCACTGCCAGGAATCATGTGTTTCAGGATGACCGGGAATCCCCTTCTGCAAATCACTTCTTACTGACTGTGTTTTCACTTGGGAGAGTCCAATTCCCAGTTCATCAGTCTTCCTTAGCTAAATGATTTTTCCACCCTCATCGTGCTCAGCCTTGCTCTCTGCTCTTGGCCTGAGCTAGCCTGCAGTGAAGAGACATCTTCTCCCTGCCTGCATCTCAACCAGCAGAGCAACCTTGTGCTCTATCAAGGTGCCCACACAGCTCCAACCACTTGCAGAGCTGCTGTTCAGGGGAAGGAGGGGCTTCTATGTGATGCAGGAGCTGTGCCATCCAGGCCTTGGCACATGAGCAGTCCTTCCTTTCTGCTCCACTGTGTTTGCCTCTGCCATAACAAGTGGTCATCCAGCACCCACCCCTTCCTGCTGGTGACAGACATTGCTTTCCTGGGCTGGCAGGACAGCTTGGTGTTGGCTCCAGCATGCTTGTCTCTTGATGCTCAGCTTTTGCAGCCACACAGAGGTGATGCTTGTGACCCTTCCATCTTCCTTGGAAGCACCAGAGTGGATGAGGAGAGCTGAAGATGCACATTCTCTAGATACACCCACAGCTCTGATGCCTGGCTGTTGCATATGAGGATGCTCCGTGTCCACCTGGGAGTATGGAGTTGGGAGCAGCAGTACTCTATGCTAAAGCATGGGCCATGTCCTGTGGTGGCTTAGAAATGCGCTTGAGACCAAAGCTTTTGGGGCAGTGTTGGAGTCCAAGCCCTTTGCAAAGCCCTGGGGTGTCAAGCGTGGGTGCTGCTGGCATTTCCTTTGCTCCCTGCTCCCCCAGATGGTCAGGATGGAGAAGGAGGAGCTACACTTTTGCTGGCCCCTTCATCACAGCACTGCTTTCCCCTGATCTGTCCCAGCAGCAGATTCAGGAAGGCAGAGTGAGGTTCTCCCTGAGCCAAGTGACAGGTCTGTCTTTTGCCTCCTACCAGGTGGAGTTATAAGAATCATAGAATCCTAGAATGGGCAGGTTGGAAGGGACCCTAAAGATCATCTAGTTCCAACCTCCCTGCACTGAGCAGGGATGCCAATCACTAGCCCAGGTCACCCAGGGCTGCATCCAGCCTGGCCTTGAACACTGCCAGGGANCAGCTTTTCATCTCTCATGACCCCCAAGTCCTTCTCAGCACTGCTGCTTACAAGGAGCTCTTCACCCAGTCTGTACTCATATCTAGGGTTACTCCTACCCAAATGCAGGACCTTGCATTTTGACTTATTAAACTTCATTTTATTCTCTTGGGCCCACTCTTCAAGTTTATCCAGATCCCTCTGGATGGCATCCTGCCCTTCTGGCCTATCAACCACAGCACTCAGCTTCGTGTCATCTCAAACTTGCTGAGGGTGCATTTGATATCTATGTCCAGGTGGTTAATGAAGATGTTGAAGAGCACAGGTCCCAAGACAGAGCCCTGAGGGACCCCACTGGTCACTGCTCTCCACCTGGACAAGGAGCCATTGACCACGACTCTCTGGTTGTGTCCTTCTAAGGTCACTTGTGCAAATATTTCCTTCCCTAGGCGGGTGGCAGAGCCTCTGTGACTGGCCCAGTGACCAGTAAGGAGCTCATCTTCTCCTGTGGGACTGGGCACCTTGCAGAGGGGTGTGTGGCACTCACTGGCTTGGGCCAAGCCTCTCTTGGCAGCTCCAGGAGCATGGGCTGGGAGCTGAGGTGGCTGCTGGTGCTCTTCATGGTAACTTGCTCTTGTTATGTGATGTTTGTTGCTTGATCCTATAATGCCTCTGAGGGGCCAGGCTGCTGGTGCTGGGGTGCCTGGGCCTGTGTGGATGGGACCAGAGACTATACTGAGGAAAATGGGAAGATAGCAGTGTCATGTGCCTGGTAGAAAGGTGGTTTGTTGTTTGTACCCTGTGACCTGCACTGTGTCTTGCCACTTAGGAGTGTGTGGAAGCTCAGGAGAAAAGCTGGTTCTGTTGAGGATGTGAGGCTTGTTCTGCCATACTCAGCATGGGGCCTGAAGCTCAGTGTATTGCTGGGTGTCCCTGCCAGGTGCCAGCTGGAGCCATGTGGGAATGCCCTTGCTGCTTTGACAACACAGATGATGTAATCCCCTGGCCCACCAACACCTTGGTGTCCTCAGGTTGAGTGTGATCCTAGCTGGCCTCTGGTGCACACAAGGAAAGTCCAGCTGGGACCCGGCTGGTGTTGCTTGGGGTGGTACATGGGGAGGACTGGAGCAGAGCAGCTACAGACAGAGCCCTGGGTGTCCTGGGGCACCCACACCTGCCAGTGGAACATTCTCCCATCTGCAGCAGTCCCAATCCTGGTGGGAGCCATTTCTGATAGCCAAGCCTTTGGAGGGCTTGTAGGGATCACTTGGAGCAGCCTCTTCTTCCCCTCTAACCCTAACCTTTCTCCTTGGCCTCCTGGCCAGTGACTTGCTTGTCTCCCTTCTCTCTAGCTCACCCTGCATATGTCATATCTCACACCGTGTCTGATTTCTCCTCTCTTTTTCCCACCTCTCTCCCTGTGCACAGCCACCCCAACTGAGCCAGAAGCAGTGGTGAGGAGGTACGTGGACGAGCTGAAGGGCACTCCTCCTGACGAGGTGAGAGGACAGGGAAGCAACTCCAGCTTGCCCAGTGGCCCTTCACTGGGGTGCTGTGAAAGCCACAGTGATGCTTGAGGACCATCTTCAGCATCCCTGCTGCTTCCAATGGCACCGTTGGCACTAGATGGAGAGGCCTCGGCACTGCCTGAAGCCCACACATGGGGAACTGGGGACTTGCCCTTGTCAGAGGTGGGGGTTGAATAGCTAAGCCTGATGGTGTCTCCCCATTGTTGGAGCAGCTCCAGAGAACGCCACAAAAATGATCTGAGGGCTGGAAGCCCTCTGCTGTCAGGAGAGGCTGAGAGAGTTGGGTTTGTTCAGCCTGGAGAAGAGAAGGCTCCAGGGAGACCTTCTTGCAGCCTATCAGAAAGATGGGGAGAGACTTCTTAGCAGAGCCTGTTGTGACAGGACAAGGGGTGATGGTTTGAAACTAAAAGAGGAAGATTTAGACTAGATAGAAGGAAGACATTTCTGATGCTGAGGGTGGTGAGACACTGGCCTAGGTTGCTCAGAGAGGTGGTGGCAGCCCCATCCCTGCAACCATTCCAGGTCAGGTTGTCTGGGACTCTCAGCAACCTGCTCTAGTTGCAGATGTCCCTGCTGACTGCAGGAGGTTGGACTAGCTGACCTTGAAAGGTCCTTTCCAACCCAGTCTGGGATTTATAATTTCCCTTGGAGCTAACTGCAGGGCCTGGGCTGGAGGGAGGAGTTTGGCTTTGGTCTCCTCTCGGTGCTCATAGAGGTCACAACTACAGAGGTCAAGCCCCTGCTGTGGTGCTGCTCTGTGGAGGAGCAGGATACAACTGTTGTTGGTTGCCGCTCCTCCCCTCTGGCGGATGGCAGCTCCCTTCCTGTGCCGTGCAGGAGCTGCTGGATACCTGCCAGAGAAGGAAATCTGTCTGTCTGCCCTTCAACCTCAAAGGGAAGGATTAAGGTTGAAGGCAATCTTCCTGAAGCATCTCCTTGCTTGCTGCTTTGGTGGCTCAGGCTGGGCTCATGCTCCACATTGGTTTTCTCCTCTGTCTTGCACTCTAGGACTGCATCATCTGCATGGAGAAGCTCTCCTCCCCCTCTGGGTATGGTGACATGAGCGAGGCCAGCAGCAGCAAGCCAGAGACAGTTGGTCGCCTGAGCAAGTGCCAGCACTGCTTCCACCTGCTCTGCCTGCTGGCCATGTACTCCAGTGGCAACAAGGTATCCAGCTGGTCTGTCCCCAGCAGGTCCTCTGGGAAGGGTGGCTGGGCTGTGGAGCCTCCGACACCTGCTCCTCTCTCCTTGCAGGATGGGAGCTTGCAGTGCCCCTCCTGTAAAACCATCTACGGGGAGAAAACCGGTACCCAGCCCAAAGGGAGGATGGAGGTCTCCACCTTCCCCCAGTCCCTCCCTGGCCACAAGGACTGTGGGACAATCCAGATTGTGTATCACATCAGCAGAGGCATTCAGGTGAGTGCACAGGGACAGGTGAACTACCAGGGAATGGTAGCACAAGCTGTGAGAACCTCCCAGAAAAATCACACATATCACAGTTGGGGGTTCTAAGGGACCTCTGGAGCTCATCTAGTCCAACCCCCCTGCCAGAGCAGGAGAACCTAGAGCAGCTTGCACAGGATGTGTCCAGGCAAGTTTGGCATCTCTCCAGAGATGGAGACTCCAGCACCTCCCTGGGCAGCCTGGGCCAGGGCTCCACCACCCTCAAAGTAAAACGATTCCTCCTCCTGTTCAGATAGAACTGCCTGGGTGTTAGTTTTTTCCTTGTTGCCTCTAGTCCTGTCCCTGAGTACCACAGAAAAAAGCCTGGCCTCATCCTCCTAACACCCACCCTGTAAGTGTTTATCCAGAGCAGTAGCTGCTGGCAGCCCATCACTGAGCAGCCTGAGGTGCCTGGAGCCAGCAGCTGCACTGCCTGTTTGTTCTTCAATGTATGGGTGACTTGGGGCTTCTCCATGAAATATCTTTCCCCACTTTGGGAGTGGCCCTAGGATCTACAATAGCCTCTCACTTGCAGTATAGACTGATGTCTGTGTGTGAAGCATGGAAGAGACTGAGCCCATGCTCACAAGGAGGGAGAGATCCCAACATCTCGTGTCACAACCCATGGATGAGGTTTCAGTGGCTGCAATGAGCCTGCAAAGGTTTGAGCCGAGTGGTCTTCTTAGGATGGCATCAGACTACGTGGAAAAAAGTGGTGTTTGGGGCTGTCTCCCACCAGAATGATGTAAATGATCTGAAGAGCTAGCTGGCTTTGCATCCCAGAATGAGACTGCTCTTGGAGGACCTGTCATACTCAGGTGGCACATCAGAACAAGTCAGATAGCTCATACTCATTCCTTTGACATAGACAGAGCTGGCTTGAGATGGACCTATGTCAAATCCTACTGTTGGTCCTAAATCCTGCTGCTGAGGGATCATCCAAATCATATGAGGATGGACATACCCATGCCAACTCTGTCTTCTGTGTTTCAGGGCCCTGAGCACCCCAACCCTGGGATGCCATTCACAGCACGAGGCTTTCCTCGCCATTGTTACCTGCCAGACAATGAGAAGGGCAGGAAGGTAAGGTCTCCCACCCTGGGGACATGATGACCCTTCTCGGGGGTCACTTGGCCCTGTGGTGGTGGGTTGGCACAACAGGGTTGCTTCTGGGAGCTATCCTCACAGTTGTAACCAGCTATTCTTGGTAGTTGTCTATGCTGTTTGTAATCCCTCTGACCATGAAGGTCTTTGATGCTTCTCCACAGCTCTGACTGGTGAAGACTTGTTCTCCTTCATCCTTTTACTAAACACAATCCTGTCTGATCTTTCGGGAGGACACTACTGGCCTGTCCTGGGCTGTGCAGTTACAAGGGTTTGCTCTGAGAACCTAACTGAGCTTGGAAGGCCCAACTGCTGGTGCTTCCCATCCCAGTTTTCTCTGGATGGGTGTGTTTGTCTCAACTTCTGTCAGTATTTCTCAAGCCCTGGAAGATGAGTGTGTGTGTAGGGAATAGTCCTGCCCATCAGGAGTATCACATGGGAAACTAGGAGATGAGGGAGGTCCCTTCTCATGCTGGGATATTTGTTTTTCTTCTGCTGCAGCAGGGATTGAGGTTGTCAAGCTTCTGAAAGGCTGATCTCATGGCTCCATTTCCTGAGGCTGCTGAAGGCCAGCTTGTTCTCTTTCCTTAGGTGCTGGAGCTGCTGAAGGTGGCCTGGAGGAGACGGCTGATCTTCACCGTGGGCACCTCCAGCACCACTGGCGAGAGCAACACCGTGGTGTGGAATGAGATCCACCACAAGACACAGATGGACACCAACCTGAGTGGCCATGGCTACCCTGACCCCAACTACCTGGACAATGTGCTGGCAGAGCTGGCTGCCCAGGGTGTCACTGAGGACTGCCTGAGCCACTGAGCCTGGGCCAGGGGCCCCCTGGGCCCACCTAGTGCACTTCTTCCCGTGCCTTACCTTCCTGTGTCTGTCACACTGAGCAATAACACTGTTCTGCAGAGCACTGCTGCTCCTCACACCTCTTTTTGGGAAGGGAAGGGGCTTTTGTGTGTGGAAACCAGGCTTGTGTCTCTGGTTGAAGGTGATGGCATGGTCAGGCCCAGGTGGGACAACTCTCCTGAGGTGATAGATTCCCTTGTGAAGGCAGGACCTTACCCTGGTAATGCTTGGGGACAGGATGGGGAGAGAGGAGCGCTTCCAGAACTCTAGACCCCCACCATGAGGGCCTCCCTCCCTCCTTCCAGCACCCAGCAGCTCCCTGTCTCTGAGGCACCTCTTGCAGAGAGGCCTCCTCCCTCCTCTCCTATTTCTGCTTGGTTGGAGTAAACACGTCACTTCTACAGCAAGCAGCTGCTTTTCCCTCAAGCTGCCTGACAGGTTGGGATTCCTCCCTGCTTGGTTGCCCTCTGGGGGGTACCAGCATGCTCCACAGAGCTGGGAAATGCTTGATCCAGCTAGGAGAAAGGAGGGAAAGCTCAGCTCTCTGGAGGCAGGGCACAGGCTCTTGGTTGCAGGGGAAGGAGGATGCAGCATGTCTGTGCTTTGACCACTGGAGCTCCCAAGGAGGAAATTTGTCACAGTGAGGGTAGTGAAGCACTGACAAGGTTTCCCGTGGAGGTGGCAGAAGCCTCATCCCTGGAAGCATTCAAGGTCAGGTTGAACAAGGTTCTAAGCAACCTGCTCTAGTTATAGATGTCCCTGCTCACAGCAGTGGGGTTGGACTAGATGACCTCTGAAGATCCCTTCCTGTGATTCTATGGTTAGTGGCCACAGTGCTGGCAGAGGTGACCAGGCAGTGTCCATCCTGAGGGACAGTGCAGCTGTGAGCCACCATCGCCACTCCCATTGTCCTGAAGCCCTTCTGGCAGGAGCTGCCTCTCTTTTGCCCCCACTTCCTCAGGTGAAATGGCAGCACTTTGGGGCTCTTTGTGAAGCCCCTGCCAGGGAGGAAGCTGTTATGCTTTGTGCTCTGCTGCAGGGAGTGCTGGTGCCACGGGGTGCTGACTGTCACCATACTGCCCAGCTCCAGTGCCACCAGGGGGGTGGCAGCCATGGAGGGCTGCTGGCAGAAATGCTCTCCCTGCATGCTATGAGGGCTGGCACCTTGCAAAGGGGATATTGCCACAACCCTGGTGGCTTTGCTGTGCCTTGTCCCCAGGCTTCTTGTCAACTGGTAGCTGAAGCCTTGCTAAGAGCTGTTTCTGACTGTTCCCTTCCCTGTGGCCACCAGCACCAGCTGCAAGTCCCATGAGCTCTGCCCACAGTAAATCTCTTTGGTACATCAGAGACCCTGGAGCCATCTGCCCTTTTCCCAGGAGATCCAGGATGTGGCTACATCTTGGTGTCCTCCTGGGACCAGCATGTCCTAGACAGCAGAGGAGCAGTTTTTCCTGTCATACCAATATAAAAATGAAAGGGTTTGGGGTTTTTTTTCAATCATGAGAGGCTGAAGCATTCCTCAGTGTCCATCCTGTTTTCCTGCAGGAACAGGAGCTCCTTGGCAGCAGCAGGTGGGTGTCTGTGTGGTGCTGAGCTGTGCACAGGCAGGGCTGCCTCTGCCTCTCCTCTGCCCTGGTTGCGAAAGGGAGGGGTTTTAACTTTAAACCTCAGCTTTGTATCCCCAGATCATGTTGTCCAGCAATCAAAACAGTGAATTGAAGCAAAAATTGAGCAGAGTTCACCCAGCCCTGTGCAAAGCAAGAATTTCCTGCTGAGCATGGCCCAGGGCAGTTGCAGTAAATGCTGCTATGTGTAAATCAGCTAGAGCCTCCCTGTTGTCAGGGCTGGTCCAGGGCCTGGGCACCACGGGGCAGGCTCAGCACCTCCTCATCCCTTCCTGTCATGTCCCCTGCCACCAGGGCATGAGCCATCTTCTAAAAGCTTTGCTAGGTCAGTGCTGAGCCCAAGATGGCTTAGCCCCTGCAGTGAGGGATGCAAGAAGCTAAGGGATGTTCAGAGGCAGAGCAGGGTGCTTGGGCACTGCTATGCAGGGAGATGCTTCAAATCATAGAATCATAGAATGGCCCAGGTTGGAAGGGACCTCCAAGATCATCCAGTTCCAACACCCCTGCCATGGGCAGGGATGCCACACACTAGACCAGGTTGCCCAGGGCCACATCCAGCCTGGCCTTGAACACTGCCAGGGATGGGGCATCCACACCTCTCTGGGCAACCTGTGCCAGTGCCTAACCACCCTCTGGGTAAAGAACTTCCTTTTAATCTCCAGTCTAAATTTCCCCTCCTTCAACTTGTAACCATTCCCCCTTGTCCTATTACAATCAGACCACCTAAAAAGTTTCTCCCCTTCAATCTTACTATCCCCCTTTAGGTACTGAAAGGCTGCTATAAGATCCCCTCAAAGCCTCTTTTCCAGGCTGAATAACCCCAACTCCCTCAGCCTATCCTCATAGGGGAGGTGCTCTAGTCCTTTAATCATTTTTGTGGCCTCTGCNCTGCTCCAGTGCCCTCAGCATCTTGGGAGCCTCTGCTGGACTCTCTGCAGTAGTTCCCTGCCTCTTTAGAGCTGGTATGAGTGAAAGTGGCACCGTGATGCTGGTTGGAGCTGAAGGGGACAGAGCCCCAAATAAGTGCTTACAGTGCTACCAGACAGGTCTGGCTGAAAGCCTTGTGTCCCCTGGCCCTGGCTGGAGACCCATGGTGGGTGTTTCTCCCTTCCCCTGGCGCTGCTGGCTCCTTTGCTGGGTGGTTATTATTAGCTAAGCCTTGACCCCACAGGTATGCTGGCTCCACGTCCCCAGAGCATGTACCAGCAGCCAAAACTATGACTCAGTGTCCCCCTGCATCACCTTCCTCCCTCGCCCTGCCCCTGGCACCCACCAGGGAGGGCTGAAGGAGGGCTTGGGGGGCAGATGGGGGCTGGCATGCCCCGTGGGCATCTGTGGACCCTGGGGCAGATACTGCTGAGTAGGATTTGAGGAATAATGCAGCAGCTTTAAGAGGGAGGAGGGATGGAGACTGCAGCTGTGCTTGTTTCCCCCCCCCTCCCACCCCATCCCACAAGCTGGGTTTTGTAATCTTTGCATGTCCCATTTCCACTTAATCTGCAGGCGTGCTCCCAGCCCCTCCCAAAAGGAGGTAAATCCTCTCCCACGCACCAGTGGACACCTGCTGCCCCCAGCAAACACAGGAGAGGGAGCACCCACATCCCTCTGCTTGGAGAGCAGCTTTGGGGCTGCTCCCCAGGGCACTGTCCCTGGCCCCATCCCCAGGGTTTGGAGGGTGGGAGAAGGATGGAGGGGAAAATGGCAGCATGGTGTGACTCGGTGTCCCTGGTACTGGGTGGGACCGTTTGCCTTGAGCACTTGGGGTTTTGGGTGTGATGGCTCTGGAGTGCTTCCCTGCCCTCAGCGCAAGGCTGGCTGCACCCAAACCCAGCTGGGTGCGGGCACACTGCTCACCCTGACGCCAGATGCTGGGTGGGCACTGGGCACCCACAGAGAATCAAGTCTTGGTAGAGTGAATAGGGGTTGCCCAGCTCCCCCCATAGCTCCAGGAAAGCCTCCAGCTCCTGCCAACCCATTTTGGAACATTCCTCCTCTGTGCCTCCATATATCCTCATAGATTGCATGCTTGTGCCATGCATCCTCACAGCCTGCTCTGCTGTCTCTGCTCCAGGGTCCATTGGGGTTGGCTCCCCAGGGGAGTTTGGGACCAGCCAGTGAGCTGGGAAGTGCAGCCAGCCCCCTTTGCCCTCCAGATCTCGCTGGGCCGGCAGAGCCAGTGCAGGAATGTTGGGCTGGGAGGGTCCAGCACCTTGGGACAGGCAGTTCATCCCCTCGGCAGTGGGACAGGGCAAGTGGAGCAGGGCAGCACAGCACATCCAGCCCCACCAGGACAACACCATGGAGCTGCTGTGGGTACTGCTGGCGCTGACTGGGATGGGCACAGCCACAGGCCTGGGTAACTCCCTGGGGGCTGGGGGCTTGGAGGGGCTGCGAGATGCTTTCCTAGTGGGGCTTTTGCAAGGTGTTTGCACCAAGGAGGCGGTTTTGGGGATGAGCATGGTTAGGGTGTACCAACATTGCTGCTGTCCCCTTGGTGCTGGCACCACTGGCACCTTGTGAGCCTTCACTATGCTAGCACTGGTGCTTATGGTCCCTGGCACAGATGTGGACTGGGGTCAGGGACTTGCTGAGCACAGGGTACCCCCTGCTCACTGCCTGCTCCACTAGCCTTGCTGCCCTACGTGCCCTGTGTGCCCTCTGTGGCACTGCTGGGGAAGATCACAGCCACCACCTTCACGCTGGAGAGGCCCTGCTGTGTCTTCGACCCGCATGCCAACGCCTCAGATGCCATCTGGCTCGTGGTGGCTTTCGCCAACGGTGAGCACCTGCTGCTCCAGTACCTGCTCTCCACCCTGGTGGGAGGACAGGGGGGACCCTCACCACAGCCACCCACCTCCTGTCTGTGCTACACAGCCTCAGCCACCTTCAGAAACCCCCAGACCCAGGCTGATGTGCCCCTCTATGAGGGGCTGCCCACCACGGGCTCCTACATGACGCTGGAGGCCACCGCGGCTGCCTACACCTGCTCTGCAGCAAGCCCAGGTGTCCTGCGGGTCGGGGATGACACGGGCTGTGGAGGTAAGGGCAACCAGGAACCCTGCAATGGACCCCTGCCCTCTCCAGGACCCTACAGGTGAGGCTGGCATCATGCCCTCCCCCCACCTCCCCACATTCCCCTTCCAGGGCATGCTCGTGTCCCCCATGTCACTACCATACCAATCCCCCAGGGTGAAGTTCCTGGTGATGGATTGCCATGGCCCCAAAGCAGAGACGAGGTGGTCTGACCCCATCCTCCTGCGGAGAGGTACTGGTGACACTGCCATCTGCCCTGGGTCCCCTGCTCCTTCCTGGTTGCGATGCCAGCATGCAGCACGATATCAGCCCTATGCCATTACCCCAAAATCCTGAGGGGAAAGTGGTCCCTGATCTCTCCCAGATGCTCCACCCTTCCCCTTTCCCTTGCACCATCCCTGAGCCCCACCATGTCCCCCCTACATCCCTCATCCTGCCTCCTTCCAGCCAGCACCCTCAGTGCCATTGACCCTGCACCCATGCATGGTGACAGCAGTGCCCTGGTGGTCATCGGCTCCATTCTCGCCAGCCTGGGGACCGCGCTGGTTGTGGCTGTGCTCAGCACCGTGGGGTATGGGGGCTTGGGGGGATGTGTCCATGGGGGTCCTGGGAGAAAACCTTTTCCTCAGCCCCATCAGCAAAGAGATGGAGCTATGCAGATGTCTCCAAGCTTTAAAAAACCTTTTTTGTCTTAAACTGGGGGTATGGCAAGGGGAAAGGGCTCCTTGTTGGTGGTTGGCATAGGGGAGAATGGTAGAGCCCCCAGGCCCCACCTGACACCTCTGCTTGTCTCTCCCTGCAGTGCTGAGGCATGGGAGTCCCTGTACCACCAGGATTCAGGGACCAGCACCTTCGCCCACAGGTCCTACAGGACCCACCACATCCCCCAGCCCCTGCCCCCTGGCTGCAGGTGCAACCCCCCAGGGCTGGGCTGCTTTGCCCCTCAGCCTCCTGCCCCGTGTCCTGCCAAGTAAACTGTCACTTGAAGATCTCTACTGCTTCCTCCGTGCTTGCCATGGGATGAAGCCCTCTCTGCCTGGTGTGCTGGTCACCAGGCCCCCACTGGTGGCCACAAAGGGGTGGAGTTGTGGAGGGTGGGGGCATTGAGGCCCCCAAAAACCACCTCGGGGCTTCAGCTCTGTGGCACTTGATGTTGGGGTGGACACATGCTGGCTCTGGTGGGGTCTGTGGGGAGCCCCAAGGTGGGCATCACCCTGGTGTGGCACTCCCTGCCCCAGCAGCGGTGTCATGAGCGTGGCATTTGTCAGCAGCCCTTGCTGTTGGGTGCTCGGGCGTAGGAAATGCTCCCTGGGGAAACGAGCCCAACCTGTTTGCCACGGGGCCGTAGGAATGTGGGTGGTTGGCAGCCGCAGGCGGGTCCCGTGGGGACGCAAAGCCTGGCCACCCGCACTCCTGCCCTCAGCACCCGCGCGCCTGCACCATGGTCCTGCTGCTCCTCCTGCTCCTGGCCACGGCCCACGGCCTGGGTGAGTCCACCAACGCCATCGGGCTGGGCTGGGGGGTCACCACTGACCCTCTGCTGGGGTCTCCTGTACACAGGCACCAGGAGGTGTGGGGCACTGCTGACCCCTCTATTCTGACTGCCACCCCTAATGTCTCTGGTGGCACCTTCCTGGGTCTGTTGGCACAGCATGGGGTCTTCTGGGGGTTGCACAAGGGGTGTCCCTCCCCCAGGAGGTGGCAGGGACATGTCTTTGCCTCCCCTTTGCAGGAAACATGTCCTGTCTGAGCCCAAAACCAGAGATCCCGGGGCTCAGCTCCCTCCTGTCCCCACACTGAGCCCAGAGAGCTGTGGGTCAGGGGCTGCAGTGAGTGATTCCCACCCTTGCTGTACCCTGTTGGCTTCTCACAACAGACAAGCTCGAGTACATCCCGGTGCTGGCCAGCTCTAACCTGGGGGGCCTGACAACCACCTCCACCTTCGTGCTGCAGCAGCCTCGCTGTGTCTTTGAGGGACGTGCCAGTGCTGACATATGGCTTGTGGTGGCCATCCCCGATGGTAGGTGGGATGTGATGAGGTGCCAGGGGAGCACCCCCAGGCAGAAATGTGTGTAGGGCTCCTGGGGAGTCCCTACTCATCCCCATCCCCATCCCCACAGCCATACATGACTTCAACAACAGCTTGGGGCCAGGGACCCCCGAAAGAGCATTCCAGGAGTTCCCCACCAAGGCCCCTGCCTACATGACCCTTAACACCACCATTCTCAACTACCCCTGCCCCAAACCCCCTGGGGAGATCACGGTGCTTCGTGTTGGCAGTGAGACCAGCTGTGCCAAGGACAAGTTGAGACCCACCTGCAATGGCCCCCTGCCCAGCCCTGGACCATACCGGTGAGCCTGCTCAAGAGGATGAGCTCCCTCCCCGGGTCTTCCAGCAGCCCCCTAGCTCGGGGGAGCATGGCTAACCTCCCCTCCTACCCCAGGGTGAAGTTCCTTGCACTGGAGGGCTCTGAGCCTGTGGCCGAGACAAGATGGTCGATGCCCATCACCCTGAGGACAGGTACCACTGCTGGGGTGCTTGTCCTGCCCCTCACACCATCCCACAGCCATGGGGTGTTGGGGGGCACTGGATGGGCAGGGGAAGGGGGAGAGGGGAGAGGCTGAATGCTGAGCACCAGCAGCTTGGAGTGCAGGGATCCTGCGAGCAGATAGGAAACTGAGGCAGGGCACTGCTGTGGGTCCTGCTGGGGTATGACACGTGCCACAACCACCCTGTGCCCTGGCCGGGCCCCCCATGCCGCCCGGGGTGCACTTCCCCCTCCCTCCCCAGCCACTCTCTCCCCAGCCCGACAGCCCAGCAGCATCCCGGAGACAGGCAACAGGCACAGCGCTGGCATGATTGCCCTCACCACCATCCTCTCCATCCTCTTTGCCATCCTGCTGGCTGCTCTGCTGGCCATGCTGGTCTTCGGGAGGTGAGTGCCACCGCCCAGGAGCCGTGATAGGTGCTGGGCACATGGGCCTGGTGTCAGAGGGTGACACTAGTACCTACCCTTGTCCCTCACCTCTTCCCCTCCCCGTCACTCCCCAGCTCGGATGCCTGCGGCGGCAGCAGCACCTTCAGCAAGCCGGAGGCAGTGTCGGTGCGACGGTACAACACCCACCACGTCTACGACCAGCCTGCTGCCCGGCTCTGAGCCCTCACGCAGCCCTCTTCTGCCTCCTCCTCATCCCTCCCTGGCACCTTATCACCTCCACGCCTGCTCCCGTGCACCCTTGGGTGACCTGGCTGTGGCCCCACGGGTGTTGTTGTCACGATGCCCAGCACCGCGGCGCCAGAGCCAGAGCTGCCCCGTGGAGTGGAGCCCTGGGGAGCCACGATCAAATGGGAGATTAAAGGCTTTTCCTCGCGCTTTGTGTTCACCATCCATCTCCTATTTGTGACTCCCCCCCAGGAAATGGTACCCACTGAAACCTCGCCCCCGGGTAAAGCCCTGTGAGCCCATCCCGAGCCACTGCACAGGGCTCAGCACCCCATCGCTGGGTGGGGGACAGCTACTGCCCGGGGCTGCTCTGCAGTGGGAGAAGCACTTTCACAGCCAGCTTGGGGCATGTGGTGCCACCGAAGCCCATTTGGAATAGGGTAAATTCCCCTGGGCTGTGAGGCATCTAGGGGAGCCTGACCCTCTCAACAGCCCCAGTGATGGGGTGAGGGGCATAGAAATGTCCCCAGGAGCTGGGGGGGTTGGGAAGGGACTCTTTCCCTCTTCGCAGCAATTTCTCCCTGTCCCAAACCCAAAGAAGGATCTACCCCAGGCAGCACTGGCCCAATCCTGCCTCGGCACTGCTGATGTTCCCTTGCTAGCCACGAGATGGCAAGAGGGGTCCAGCAGTCCGGGGCCTGATCCTGCACCATTGGGATGGGTCCTAATCCTGCACTGGGGCATGGGTCCTTGATCCTGCTCTGGTGGATGTAGGAGCATGATTCTGCACTGGGCTGGAGGGTGCTGTGTGGGACTTGATCCAGCATTCCACATCCTGCACTAACTACAGTGTGTGTCCCTGATCCTGTTCTGGATGGCAAGTGGCCTGTGGCAGACTTGATCCTGTACAAGGGGCTGTGGGGAGCCTGATCCAGCATTCCTGATCCTGCACCAGGATGTGTGGGTCCCTGATCCTGCTCTGGGGGATTTTCAGATTGTGATCCTATACTGGAGTGGAGTGTGCTGTGTGGGATCTGATCCAGTATCCCTGATCCTATCATGAGGATGTAGGTCCCTGATCCTGTAGAGGGGATGTGAATGCCCTGATCCTGCAACACTAGGCAGCATGGGACCCCCTGGTGCTGAGGAAGAGAAGGCTGGAGAGCACTGCAGAGCAGAGTCAGGGCAGGTATGCCTCAGACAGATAGATATATATGTATAAAAGCCCCTCTCCTGTTTCCCGTGGGTGTTGTGCAAAGGCTGATGTCACATTCATACCTGTTCCATGGTCACTGTGCCCTTATGGGTTGTCCTTACATTGCCTTGGGAGGAGGTTAGCAACCTGCCTCCTCCTCACGATGCTGCCAGGAGCAGCCTCCATGGAGCAAATCAAATCAAACAAATCCAGTGATTAACCCCTGCAGAGCTCAGCCTGGGCACAGCAAAGGGACAGTTCCATCCTGAAAATATGTCCCACCCTCTGTGCCACAATGAAACCTCTGCTGAAGCTGCACAGGGGCTGTGAGTGGCGCCCGAGGTTCTGTCCCCTGTCCCCTGTCCCCTGTCCCGTGGGAGCTGCTGGAGGTGGGACACAAGACCATGAATATGTTCAGGGCTGGAGCTGGCATATGGGGAGGTGAAAATGATGGTGGCAGGGGACTGTGTCTTGTCTCCATGTGCGGGGGAGGTAGGGGGACAGCATGTCCCCAGTGTGTCCCCAGCATGTCCCCAATGTGTCCCTGTGATATCCCCACGGTGGCTGGGTGCAAATGCCAAGGACAGTCAGCATCTGCCAGCCTTGAGCCCTGGCTTTGAGTGCCAAGAGAGTCCTTGCACTGAGATAGGTCTTAAAGAAAGGGTCTTCAGGTCCTGCCCCTTCTGTGTNCCAGCAGCTCAACCCCTAACCTGTCCTGCTCCATGGGGTTATTCGTGCCCAGGTGCAGGACTCTCCCCTTGCCCTTGTTGAACTCCAGGAGGTTCCTGTCCCCAGCTCTCAGCCTGTGCAGCTCTCCCTGAATGGCAGCACAGGCTGACAGGGTGTCAGCCACTCCTCCAGTGCTGGACCAGCAGCAAACTGCCTGAGGATCCACTCGGTTCCTATACGGTGCCGCTCCCCGGGACTGAGCACGTTCAGGTAGGAGCTCACACAGCAGGTGCCCCTAGCCCCGCCCACACACCCCGGCCCCGCCCGCACAAGCCAATCGAAACCAGGAACGGCTTTCCTGCCCCGCCCTTTGTCCCGCCCCCTGTGATGATTGGCGGGCAGCGGCGCCGGTCCGCACATGGGCGCGGGGCTGGGAGACCACAGGTTCGAGGCTCGGCTCGGCTTTTTTCGGATCGACTCGATTCGGTTCAGCTCAGCTCAGCTCAGCTCGGCTCGGCTCGGCTAGGCTCGGTTTCTTTCGGATTGACTCGACTCGGTTCAGCTCAGCTCGGCTCGGCTCGGCTCGGCTAGGCTCGGCTTCTCTCGGATCGACTCGACTCGGCTTGGTTCCTCTCGATTCATCTCAGTTCGGCTCCTCTCGGCCCGGTCCGGCCCGGCCTGGCTCGAGTCATTCCTTCCCCCGCTCCCGCTATGTCCCGGCGGAGCTCACTCTCCATTCGCATCGTGGAGGGCAAGAACCTGCCTGCCAAGGACATGTGAGTGTTCCCGGGAGGAGTTTGGGAGGGGACACCCCGGGAGGGAACCCCAGGAGTGCTGTGAGGTGTGCCACCAGCATGTCCCTGTGTCGTGGGGACACTGTCCAGGGTGGCTTTGGGGTGTCCCCTCTGCTTTAGGGGTTCACCCAGAATGCCTTTGGGTCCTTCCAGAAGCACCTGTGCTTTGGGGGCTCCCCACAGCATGGTTTTGAGGTCCTCTTGCATTGGAGGTGTCTTCCAGGACAGCCTTGGGCTCCTCTTGCATTGAGGGTTCCCTCAGGGGGGCTTTGGGGTGTCCCCTTGGCAGTGCCTGTGCTCTGGGGTGTCCCCCCAGGATGCTTTTGGGTGTCCCCAGCAGTTCTCAGTGCTCTGGGGGTTCCCTCAGGAGTGCTGTGATGTCTCCCTTGATCTGGGGACACTCTCTGGGGTGGCTTTGAGGTTCCCTCCCAGGAGCACCCAGTTCTGTGTGGTGCTCCAGCAGCTCTTTAGGGTACCCTCAGTAGTGTTTGTGCATTGAGCTTTCTCTCCAGGATGGCTTTGTGGTCTCCTTGCATTGGTGGTTCACCCTAGGTTGGCTTTGGGGTGTCCCCCCAGCAGTGCCTCCACTTTGGGGCCTCTCTGTGGAATGCCATGAGGTAGGGCTGCCCCCACCAGGCATCCCCCACCTGCAGCTGGCCCTGAAGCTGGGTCCTTTGGGGACACCCCTGGACAAGAAACATTGGGGAACCCTGGTGTTCTGGCCCCTGTCACTCTATCACCATTGCCAGCCCACCCAGATGTGCTCTGGGATCTCTGCTGGCAGCCCCTTGAGTCAGGCTTTCCCTCCTTAGCAGCCCCCCAAGGGCTGCCCACATGTCCTGGTGTTATCCTCATCTCTCTGATCCATGGGGGGTGGAATGTGGGGACAATGTCGGGATGGGAGGATGGCATCGAGATAGTCCCCAGCTGCAAAGGAGGCTGTTGAGGAGCTTGGCAGCCAGGGAGGGTCAGGGCTGCTGGAAAAACAGCAAAAATCCCTGCAGCCGTCATGGAAAAAGAGGATAAACAAAGAAAGAAACATGACTTCTTTTTTTTTTTTTTTGGTTTGTTTTAAATCCCTTGTGTCAGAGGCTGATTTTTAAATCCCTTGGCAGAACTCCCTGTTGGGAGCTCCGAGCAGCATGAGGAGGCTCTGGATGTTTGGAGGCTCTGGATTTTCAGAGGCTCTGGTTTTTTGGAGAGGGTGTTGCAGAGAGCTGCTGTGTGTAACGCCTTGAGCAGAGCTTTCCCGACCCGGGGACTCTGGGACATGGCTTTGGGCAGGGAGAGCAAAGAGGGAAACCTGACCAGTGGATCCGACAGGCTCCCCCACCACTGCCTGCCCTTGGCAGTGTCTGGCCCCTGTCCACCTCTGCTGCGGGCGAGGGCTTAGGAGATCCAGTTCCCCTGCCCTGGCACAGCCTTTGAGATGGCCCCTGGGGGAAATCCCTCTGCGAGGTGCCAGCGTTGGCCCTGAGCTTGTTTATGGATCAGATCCTGCTTGCAAAGCACCCATGGGTAATGGGGCACCCACAACCAATCCGCCTCCCAGCTCCTGGAGGATTCAGCACAGGGAGTCACAGGAACAGGATTTGGCTGATGTTGCTGTGGTTTGTGACCCGTCTGGTGCCATTCTGCTCCAAGGAGCTATGCTACCTCCAGCCCCCTCCTCTCCCGCGTGATTTCAGAGGGGTTCAGCCCCGGTGCCAGACTCCCTGGTCGCTATGCCCACAGCTCTCCCACCTCCTCCCGTGACAGAAGGAGCTGCTGTTTGGTTTTGGTTTTCCAAGCCAGTGCCCGCCCAGCAGCCACCAAACCGTGAAACTTCCCATAAAGAGGCAGGAAACCTGCTCCTGTTTTCCCCCTCTGGCACCTCCCTGCCCAGCCAGGCACAAAAAGCCACAGCAGCTCCAGCTCTGCCCCCGTCGTGCCTTCCCCAGGGACACAGCCGGAGTGTGAGTCCCCTCCCAGCCGAGTGCTGCATAATCCTCCTATGTCTTCATTGCAGGAAAACAAGGAGAATGATCTGGTTTGGTTTGGTTTGGTTTCGCTTTGTTTTATTGCTTTATTTTTTTATTTTAGTTTGATTTTATTCCTCTCCCCAAGGGCTGGGCAAAACTCAATCCCTCAGCCCCGCGAGCTGCCTGTCAGGATGGATAGCTACAGGGACCGTGCCTCTTTATTCCCTCTCCTTAATTTATACTGTGCTATCGCTCTTCAACGCTTCAAGTCTTCATTTCCTCTTTCTAAAGCCCAACCTTCCTCTTTCCTTGCTCTTTCCCTCAGCCTTACCACCCGTGGAGGGGCCG
>VWZO01001827.1:118256-149761 GCA_013396975.1 Bucco capensis | reverse complement strand
CTGGTGCTCGGCCAAGGTCGACCCACCACAAGGGTCTAGGGCACAAGTCTTCTGAGGAGCAGCTGAGGGAACTGGGATTGTTTTGTCTGGAGAAGAGGAGGCTGAGCGGAGACCTTCTCAGTCTCTACAACTACCTGAAAGGATGTTGTAGCAATACGGGTGTTGGTCTCTTCTCCCAGATGACTGGCAATAGAACAAAAGGAAATGTTCTCAAATTGCAACAGGGGAGGTTTAGATTGGATATTAGGAAAAATTTCTTCACTGAAAGAGTGGTTAAGAATTGGACCAGGCTGCCCAGGGATGTGGTGGAGTCACCACTCCTGGAGCCATTCAAAAAGTGTGTAGACAAGGCACTGCACGACATGGTGGGCATGGTGGTGTTGGGTGGATGGTTGGACTTGATGATCTTTAGAGGTCTTTTCCAACATAAAGGATTCTATGATTCTGTGTTAAGCATCACCATATTAGACCTTTTTGTAGGATTAATACAGGCTTATTTAATAGCATGTAACTTACAGTTACTGGTCTGTGAGAGTAGCACAAATTATCATGATGTGATGTTATATGGAAAGCCTGAAAATTTTACTGAAAGCCTAAGAAGATTGTTTTTCTTCTATTAATGTGTGACTAATTACAAATGTCTGAAAGGGATTTGTTCTCCATTCAGATTCAGAAGGAAAGTCCAATAATCAGAAGCTGGAACCATGTATTTGTTGCAGATCAAAAAGCAGTTAATGTACACTGACAAAATAGTGCAGTGGCTAATCCATCTGAGTGCTGAAATGATGAAGATAGGCATTGGGAGTTTTTCTAGGGAAAAATATAGTATTACTAATGTTTAAATGTTTCATTAAAATAGTTTGATTTTAGCAAAACAAGACCACAATTATAAAACAAAAAAAAGCAAAAATATTGGTTTAGTCAATTTTCATTGTAAAGGCAAACCCAGAGTTTTCTACCTGAAATAAAAGCATGAACTTTTATTTCAATTTTCTATTGAATTGTGAAAAAATTGTATTTTCTGAAAAGCAGGGACCAAAATTATTGTTATAATAACATTTCACAGAAATTACAAGGTCTTGACCTTATGTGTTAGCAGCAGACTTAAGGATTCACCCACAGGAGCCAAGAGAAGTGCTCTGCTCTGGTGCTTCTCCTATTTAATCAACAGCAACAGACAGAAAAATTAAGTATTTCAAACAAATCAGAGATATAAAGAGGAAGCTTTTAAACTGCCTCAGGAAAACCACTTCTTGAGATGCAGCAAGAAGGCCTCTTGTCAGTATTTAATACTGTTTAATCAACTTCCTTCAACTGGTAGTTGAGAAAACTGTAGCTGAGATGAGGCAGGTGAGTTTTGTTTCTAACAGCTGCTCTGAAAGCCTTGAGCAAGGGGAGAGAACAAGCTGTGTCATTACAACTAAATATATTTGGTGCTTACCAGGTTATTCAGAACAGATCATTCTCTTAAAATTACAAAGCTTCATCTTCCCCTTTTTTCAGACTATAGGAATTTGGGGTAACTACATGGCAAACAGTGGGGTTTTGTACTGGTTTCAGTGACGTGGAGCAGCTTTCCTTTCGGTATCTAGTTTCTGAGCCCTCAGCTGGAAGCGTTCTCTGGCAAGCTCTGTGCACATGCAGGATGGAGGATGTTCAGACGTGGCAGAGATCAAAGTGCAGGTCTCCATTGCAGGTATTTGTGGGTAATGAAAGGCAGAGAAACGCCGTGTCCCCCGGGCAGCGGCTCCTGTCATGGGGCCCTGCTCCCAGCTGTGACCATCTTGCTCTGCTATAATGAAGTTAATTTACGGGCTGAGATGATCTCACAACCTGTGACAGCCTCGAAGGGTTATTCTCACTGAACCCAAGGTTCATCTGCTGTTACCCTGGAGATATTTTCATAATGTATTTGTGTAATTCATTGACTTGTCTCATTTTCTGTCCTGTCTGAAATTCTAGTGCACTAGTGACAAGTGAAGGTGATGAACTACTGAGCTTGTTTAGCACATGGATAAGGAAACTGAGGAATGTGCTAGGTGCACGCCTGGCAAAAGCATGACAATAACCAGTAATGAGAGAGGAGTGCTCCATCTCTTTCAGCTCTTTGCATGGCTGCCCACGTGGCCAGGTATTTGCCATTAAATAAGATTATTAATTCCTTGACAAGCTGGTATCTGGCCTAGCAGTCTGGCATTTCCTCTCAGCATCTGTGGCTGCTTTGAGGAATGCAGATTTATAGATTTTTACTAATTATCTAATAGCTTTTCAATCCCTTGTTTCAGTACGTGGATCTGGTGATAATTAACTGCAGATCTTCTGCATACCATTCTTAACTGATTCTCCTAGTAAATATGTTTAACACTTGCCTTGGTTTCCTGTACATGATTCAGTTGGTAAGTGATCCATCTTTGTTTGCTGTCAAAGTCTTTGAGTTGGAAGAGGACTTTAATCATGTTACTTGGCTTTGCTGAACAGGGAGAAGAAATGGAGTCAAATAAGCATGCAATGGTAATGCAGTCAAAGAATAATCAAGGCCTGGATTTCTTTCACCAATAAAAAGTTGTGTAAGCATCAATTTCCCTTTCATTTTCATAAAGAACATACTGGAAACATCTATTCAGCTAGAGACATTAAATTAAAACAAAGAAACAAAAGCATCCTGAAAGGAGGAAAGAAGGCACTTTCCCAGCTCATGTGTTAATTAAGACCAGTCAAAGAAAACTGCTTCAAAAGGAAGGAGGAAGCCAGCGGTAAGCATGGCTGCAACTGCTTTTAATAGGCTATAGCCATGACATGCATGGTAGACAAAGTCACAGCAGACATTAATGCAACAATATCAGTTCAAAGGGTACAGAGAAAAAGTTGGAGGCAAAACTGAAGTTACTGAACAGTAAAGTTGTTTCACTAGCAGATTTGTCAGCAACAGCATTGGACAAAGGAACTTGTTTAGCAGAACATGATCATCTTGAGAGCTATAAACACTGCTGGTTTCAAGATAAAATCAAAGGTCTTGTGAGCAAAGCAGAAGCAGACATAAAAATACACATAGCTGGCTTTCCTGAAGGCAAAGAGTTTTGCATCCCTGTCAAACAATTCAGAAAGAAGCTGTTAAGTGCCCCAGGTCACCCTTGTGCCTTTAGCACCCTCTCTTCCCCTGGAGGAAAGCCTGTGCAGAGCTTCATGAATATACGGCAGCACTGGTAGGTTTTCTGGGAATCTGGCTGGAGAATTTATTCCTTTCCTCACCACAAAAAAAGCCAAATGAAACCTACAACATACTATTATAAATATTATATACAAGTAATGGATTTGCCTAGCAGCAGAAGGACCGTTATTATATTCTTTACATGCATATTTGTTCTTGGGTGCTGTTCAGCCTGTGTTTGATCCAGTGTCTGGGAAACAAGTTAGTAAGTTTCTATTCCTCTTGACAGTCAGTTCAAGCTCTTCTTTTAAAAACTTCCTAGTCCCTCCATCAGAGATCAGAGCATGATGCAGCATGCTTGCATTTTTTCAAGATAACAATGACTACAAGGAAGTCTAAAATCAGCTTAAGTGTCTGTCCTTGCTTTATTCCAAACTGGCACACGACACAGTGAACATAGAATAAATTAGTGATGACACACAGCTTATTGCTATAAAAAACATCATTCAGAGAGATGCAGCTGACACACTGGAGGGAAGCCATCATTGCCCTCAGGGAGGCTTTAGTGTCAAAAACGTATGAATACATATCCACTGATAAAACTGTGACTTAAACTGCAGTGTTCAGACAATACTGTATTCCTATGTCATCTAGTTATCAAAGGCCACAAAGTTTTCCCTAGACATGCTCACATAACCTCTGTATCTGAAGATCTTTCATTTTGATCTGGAGACATGAAGGTCTGAAAAATGTATTGTATCCACCACATCCTTCACGGTTTCTTCTCATGTTTAGTCAACCTCTGCATGAAAAGAACTACATCTTGCTGCTAACAATGTTAGTAAGTTTCAGTTTCCTACCACTGATTTTTGTGGCTTTCTGACAGATATTCTTGCAGCTGCTGTATTCTTCTTGAGGAAGAGCTTCAGTGTCACAAGTCTGTTACCTCTTAAACTCACCTCTGGTAAAAATTAGATATTAAATCTCTTTATAGTTCTCACTAAAAGGAATTTCCACCAGGTTTCATGCTACTTTTTGAGGCTTTTATTTTGCACATCCCCTTGACATTCTTTTTCTGTGTTGTCATATGGAGAGGTAATATTCAGCCTCTTGAACCTCTTCACTTGTTCCTAGCGTATACATTGTGGGATCATTTTAGCTCTCTTTTCTGCCCCAATGCATTAGGGGCTCCAGTGGAGCTGCCTACTCAGGTTTTTCCTGCTTCCTAGCTAGCTGACTGGTTTTAATTAGAAAATACTTACTCGTAAATGACATCTACAAACTAGCAATTCTTGTTGGTTGCCATTAGATGACTGCCCTGTACTTGGTTTCTTCCTCTGCAAAGGAGAAATGATGTTTCTACAGCACTTAATCTAGCTTGTCAGATCAGATTAATCTTCTCACAATGTTGGGAAGAAGGAGTTTAATCTTTTTGTGATTAACGGGGAATCTGGAGCACTTACAGATAGATATTTCTGAGGATAGTGAAGAGATTTGTGGTTGTTGCATAGGCTGGTAACCTTGATCAGCATGACAACATTAGCAGACAAAACCCAGATGTGTAAGTGGTGCTTTCAGATGGTCTGCCCCATCACATTTGTACAGCAGGTATGGTCAATGGAGTAAAATTTGTTTTTTCACTGTTTGCAGTATCACTTTCTGTAATGAAGGATTATTATAAACGCATTTGATTTCTTATATTCCTGGCAAACTTCCTGAGACTAAAAGTAGCTCATGGAGGCTGTATTTACATGTTGCTCTGTAGGTACATGCCTGTTTGTTCTGCCCACAATATGCATGAAGCTGGTTGCTCAGAGCTGGTTTTTGTTCAGTATTTTCACATTAGAGTAAGAGAAATTGTGAGTCTGGCTGTAAAAGACCACAGTGAAGTATGCAGAGATGGCCTATCACAGACCTTGTGCTCCAGAGGGACAGCCAGGAGAGCTGGGATGAATCATCTTAGTATGGGGAGTCAGATCTAGTCTTATGGGGCTGCGATGCAACTTGGTTGTAGATCATTTATTACATTGTCTTCTTTATCAAGTCTATGGTCCCTGATAAAATACATCCTAGGGTCCTGAGGGAATTGGCTGATGTAGTTGTGGGACCGCTCTCCATCATATTTGGCAAGTCATGGAGGTCAGGTGAGGCCCCAGGTGACTGGAGGAAGGGTAACATCACCCCTATTTTTAAAAAGGGTAGAAAGGAAGACCCAGGGAACTACAGGCCAGTGAACCTCACCTCTGTGCTTGGGAAGATCATGGAGCAGATTGTCATGGAAGCGATATTAGGGCACATGCATGACAAAGAGGTGATTCTAAGAAGTCAACATGGATTCACTATGGGAAANAGTTGGGATTGTTCAGCCTGGAAAAGAGAAAGCTTCGAGGGGATCTTATAGCAGCCTTTGAGTACCTAAAGGGGGATTATAAGGTAGAAGGTGAGAGACTTTTCAGCTGCTCAGATTGCAGCATGAAAAGGGGGAATGGTTATAAGCTGAAGGAGGGGAAATTTAGATTGGAGACACTGGAACAGGTTGCCCAGAGAGGTTGTGGATGTCCCATCCCTGGCAGTGTTCAAGGCCAGACTGGATGTGGCCCTGAGCAACCTGGTGTAGTGTGTGGCATCCCTGCCTATGGCACGGGGATTGGAACTAGATGATCTTTGAGGTCCCTTCCAACCTTGGCCATTCTATGATACTATGATTCTTCAAACACAGATCTCCTTATGCCTGAAGGAGATCATTCTTCTTGGGCATTGCTGTTGAGACAAGCCCCAAAAATCAGATATTGTGAACTGCTGTGGTCTCTGGGAGCTGCAGAAATGAGTGTTCACTTCCTAAGAGTCCTAATAGTGACACCTTCTATGCCTAGGTTGCTTGCTAGCCTTTGCATAAGACAAAACACATGACCCTGGTTCCTTCAAAGGAGATGTTACAGCAAAGGGCCTGTCTCCTCCATGGCTGACAGGTGCCTGGGATGTGAGTGTTAGCACAAAGGTTTGTTTTACTAAAGGCTCTGTCCTGTGACCAGACAGGCTGAAGGCCTAAAGTCATCATGAAGAAACTTTTGGATCTGGCTGTGCAGAAGAAACCTGTTTTGTCTACAACTCAGACTTGAGTTGTAGCTTGAGGATCCAGCCAGTCTGAGCAACCTGCAGTATTCATTGTGTTGCTGATTCTTTTCTCATCTTGCTCCAAAGAAACTCAGCCCCTTGGATGAACCCAACATTTTTTGTCTCCTTCCACAGCCCAGGGAGCCATGATTTCACCATAAGGCATGAGACAATGCAAGTAATGATGGCAATGATTTCTCATTTAATAATTTCCATGGCAACTATATTGTAATTTAGACCAGCAATATTTAATTTTTGGGGTTGTCTTTCTTAAAACATGACATAATTTAGTATTCACAGCCATCCCACCATGCTGTCCTCACACTACCCTGCCAGCTGCACCATATAACAATGTTCTGTCACAGCAGCACTATTGGAGACTCCCATGCTCAAGGTTACTTATTCCTCCATATTTTGAAGAAATGCAGCATTTCAGAAAGGTGGGCTATGTTTGGCAGATGTTTTTCAGGAGGGACTAGCTTGTAATTTTCTGAGCCTTTGTAGGAGTGTGTTTCAGCCAAGCTTATGTCCTTTAGCTGTTCTCTACACCCCAGGTCCCTTTCTTAAAATTAGGGTATTAAGCCTAAATCCACTCTATAAAGCATCTTCAGAGAGGAGATGGCTCTTCTCTCAGCTGTCAAGAGCTATGCTGCCTGCAGCTTACTGTGGTCTTCAGAAACCATGCAAAACAGGGACTAAAATCTATTTACCCAGCATGGAGCACAGGCAATCCTATTTTTAAGCCTAGCTTGGGAATGTGGGTAGGAAAATGTTTCAGGAGGAGGAAATCCAGGCGGGAAATTATACAAAGCCATGCTGCTTCTGGGCAGAGCCATGGTGGCCTTGGGTCTTGAAGGAGACAGGCAGTTGGCTCCATGCCCATGTCCACCCACCGAAGAGAAATCAGCAGTGATGGCTGGACCCCAAGACTTCTCTCCAGGAGGAGCTTGCTTCCCACCATGGCTTGCTCTTCCTGAAGCCCTCATAGTCAAAAAGTCAGAAGCCCTCTTAGTCAAAAAGTCACAGCCTCCTGTTTTCAGCCCTCCTGTTTCATTTGTAGTTCTGCCACTGATCCAAGGCCCCATCTCAAAGCTCCTGAAGTCAGAGAAACTGGGAAAGGTCTTCAGTGTCATGTAACCTCTTAACAGTTCTCCTTTAATTAGACTCAGGTTACAGGCAGCGTGGGGGAAGGCAACTTCCATAGAAAAGGGGTTGGAAAGGACAGCAAGTCCTGTGGGAAAAGCTTGAATCCTGGAAGGAAGTGCTGGACATCATTATGTCAAGGGTCTCTGCTGACACTTCATTATGTTTCTGTCTGAAAATGAATCATTTGCTGTTACACGCAAGTTCTAAGATTATTAAATGAAGCAGAGGAGGGACAACAATATTAGCCACATTTTCAGTCTGCAAAAGGGATATTTTTATGTTCTTGATATTTTCCAGTTTTACTTCTCAACTAGACAACATAACCTTCTGGTTTATGTGCCCCTCAGGGGCTGTGTTCACCTCCTGGCACTACTGGCTGACTCTGTCCAAGCCATTTAAGCTCAGGAATTAATGGGTTTGCTTTCACGTTTTTCATTTGCGTGTGTCCTCAGATCAGCATTCCCCAAACTCCACCAACCCATGGGCTAAAAAAAAAAGCAACAAGTTTTCCAGGTAACACTACCCTTTGCTCTCCCTGTGAGTGTCAATTTTAACTTCTGAATTTTCTGTGCCTGTGAGTAGTGTTAGGGCAGGTTTCTGCAAGCTGTGGGCTGGCATGGCCACTGGAGTGGCATTTCTTGCAGGAGCTGTTGATGTTATGGTGGACATCTAAACCCTTGGGGCCAGGTATTTGGAGGACCACTGGTGTCCTGTCAGCTGCAAGTATTAATGATGCTTACTGATCTGGGAGTTCTTCATGCTGTAGAGAGAAAAACAAGTCCTAAAAAAATGCCTAAAACCAGAAGCTGAACAAGATTTAAGGCCTATATCTCTTAGTATTTCTAACTAGCTTGTTTAAACAGCTTCTTGCATGGCCTTTCTTGGTTTGATGTCTAGGCATATACCTCCCCCTCATTATACAGTCTAGATTCCAAAGATGCCAGGTCCTATGACTCTCAGTAACAAAATCCTATTAACTAACTGCTAACACAATTCTGTGTCTAAAATGTATGTTTCCTTTCCTAATAGTGTCAGTAGATAAAAAGAGGCTAGTGCTGTGAGGCAGTTGAATGTAATTATAACAGGAACCAGGAGTGGGATTAAAAATTTCTGGGTCAATTGTGTCTCTTGAAATATGACTTTGTCCCCTTGGAGGGCTCATTTGTTTACCAACTGATTTCCTGAGTTGCCTTAGACAGGTATGGGGTGCAGTATGCCTGTTCTGCAGGAATATGCTCCTCATTGAAAGGTTTAACTTGAAAATACATTTGGGATGATCTCCCTTTTAGAATTGAAACTGTGTTTAAATGATTTCCCTGGTGGACCTTTGAGCTCAGAAATGCTCCAGCAGAGGAGAGGATGTGGGTTACCCTTGTGAGGAATCTGACTACCCATATGCACAGTTGTTTTCAGTTTTCCCAAAGTCGTATTGCTTTCATGTTGTCAGATAAGAGATACTTGTGGTTAGGAGTGTAATGCAGTTTCAATAATAAATGTCTCTATTGTTCACTCTAGTTTTGAATAGCTTTGTGATCCTGGTAACGTCTAAACAATGGGAACTAATATATAATGTAAGGCAGTGGTCATAGTTCATTCCCTGTTCTCGATCCTTTCCCTCATGCACGAGCAGCTTTTCTGAGATGCTGATCTACAAATGATGAGTCTTCAACAAGCTCCAAAACCAGGAACTAATACTTTATTTCAATTCTCAACATCTGGGTTTCTGACTGATTTATCACACTGCTAACCAAACCAGCACTACCAAGTTAGCACCTAAGGGAGGGCACTTGGATCTAGTGATGTCACCAATCTAAGCCCCAACTAAGCTAATACACACCTGAGCAGTGTCTTTATCCTAAGAACTAATTTTTTCAGAAAACTTATAGTATTTAGAACTTTGCTATCACAGCTTGCTCCAAATGCATAAATGTGGGGTCTATGCAGGAGGGTGAAATGCTATCCTGAGATACTGCAGTGGTACTCCTTACTGTACAATTGTACTAGCTCTGCGCAATAGGTACCCTAAATCCCTTTGCTTCCCAACAGGACTAATAAGGTTATTTACAGTACTATAGTGATGTGCCTGTGCTGTTTACAGATAAAGAAATAATAGCTTGTTTGATACTAGTGAGGAGGTCTGTGCTGGACTGCCCAAAGAGGGACTCTGCACTGTATGACACCACCAGCAGACTGCTTGTGCCGTAATGAATACATGTGGTGCATTCATAACATAGTCCTGTGTGAATGCACAGATGAGGGGTCAGGGCATCACAGACTATTAAGATGCTATTGCAAGAATCTAGAAATAATTTTTTGCAAGGTCAGAACTTGAAAGCAGAGCATTGCCTGCAACCCCAGACCTCTTGTCTAGCAGAGCCCAAATAACAGCCCTAAGTCAGATGACAGTTTTGGAGTCCTGAGCATAGGATCGCTGTGTGAGATCTAAGAGAGTCCATCTGCGTGATTAGAAACACAGCTTGAATACACCAAGACAGCTCCTAGACGAAAGGAGGTAGGGTTAATGCTATCCAGTAGGCAGCATTTTCCTCACCTCTGAGTAAGTGAATTTCTTGATTCTCAGGGATGGCATTAGCCTCATCATGAGCATCAGGCAGAAGCACTGACAGACTAAGCCACAGGACATGTAAGAAGTATCTTGTTTTTAAACCACTTTTTGAGATCCAGCATCCCCACATTGCTGAGGGATGCTCCCCACTGACTTTGAGAAACTGTTGTGTCCTTCAATTCTCATTTTGTGAGGTCAGCCTCCAACATACCTCTTCCTGTCCTACTCAATTCACCTGTAGCTACAGCCTCACTCAACAGCAATTACAATTACAGCAATTAGGAGTTAACAAATATGCTGGAAAGCTGAAATTGCCCATTCCTTAAGTTGTCTGTGCACCTTCTCTGCTCATGGAACTGAAAAGCAGAAAAGAAGTTCAATTTTCTGTTGAAATTTAATATTGCAAAACATGGCCCTTCATCCTAAGTGTGTCATACCACTTTCAATGAAATTACTTCTGAGCAACAGGGACAAAGGGAAATCACAATCAAGCGAGATCAGACTGTCAGAGCTGGTGGCTGCAAACAGTGCAGACCCAAGGAAATTTGCAATTCCAACAGCAGATGGCATGGTCCTAAAACTAAAATGAGCCTGCAGAGCAGCCACAGAGAAACATTGCCTGGGCTACACACCTGACACTTCCTGCAAGATGATCCTGTGGAGGGAGTCCACAGATTTGTCAGCGTAAGCAAAATCATTTTGCAAATAGTGTATCTTCTTCTTAGGAGAAAGAAACTTATAAGAAAATTTCTTATGAAAGAAACTGCATATATGAGACAATCTGGTAGCAGCAGAGTTTAGTTAAGGATCTCATGCACAGCTGATGGCTTAAATGTAATTATAAGTTTTTTGGCATCTATATCTCGTAAAGAACTCTTTTAATTATCCTTGTATGATCTACAAACAATTTTTAGTGGAAAAAACTATGTACTGGAACAGAAGTGAAACTCCAGAATGATTTAATTCAAGAATGGTATCGTACATTTGCTTTCATGTGGACCTAATTATTTTGTATTTCTTAGCCGTTGTCCAGAATCTTACAGAATTAGGCACAAAACCCATGTTCTGTTATATTTGGAATTTTATGAACTAAGTGAGATTTGAGTATATCAACCCCAAAGCCCCCAGCCATGTACATAAGACAAAAGCAGTGCAGCAGACTTGGTACTTGGATGCCATCAGCACCGACAAGATTGTTGGGCAAATATACTTATTTTGGCACTTTTTCTACAAAACTTGTGGAACAAAACCTGTAAAACTTCCCTCAATAACAGTATGGTAAGCTTAGATGTATAATCCAGCGCAACATTTTCATGATGTTTAAGGAATTAAGAAACTAATCTATCCTTTTGATGCACTAAGGAATTGCTAGAGGAATTGTCTAGTGGTTAGATCAGGAAACTGAGTCAAGGCATCTGTTCCCCCCTTTGTCAGTGAATCATTTCCTCTTCTTCAGTCCCACAAAACACCCAGACAGAATCTGTCCCCAAGTAAAATAAACTCTTTACCAGATTCAGTCCCCCTATAGCTCCCAGGCTACTGCTTGCGGTAGAAGCTCTAACATGTCTTAGAATCAGAAAGCTGTAAATGTCAACAGAGAGAGATGTGTTGTGGTCCTGTACATGAATTTTCCCCCTACAGGGTTCACAGAGCCCAGAGCTCTGTTATCAGCTGCCCTGTGATAGCACACAGAAAGAGCAGTCTCAGCATGGTTCTCATTTTGGTAGATGTCATGGAAGTGCAGACAAAAAGACTTCTGCCGTGCTAAGAGACACGTAATTTGTATTAGTAACATTTAAGGGCAGGACTCTCCATATCAGTTAAGGATCTGATGACTTTCTTGTTAGGAAGAGGTTGCTGTATTCAGTGATTCAAGCCACAAATTTTAAATCTGTTCCTCAGGATATGATGAATTGTTTTCTGGAGTTGTCTGTTAACAGAACGAAATACCAAGCAGTTTTGCTCCTATCTTACTGCCTCAGCTCAGTTCTTGAGTAGACATCCTTGACTCCTGCCATAGGAGTCAGACCATATTATGCACCATCTCCTTAAGTTTTACAGAACTGTGTTTGTCTTTGTGTTGGACTTTCAACAACCACAGATACTGCTGCTGGCTTTGCAGTTGGCACACATTCCCTGACCTCCTTCCATTGCTACACACTGAGGACTGCTGCTGCTGTTCAGTTCAATGGTGTTTGCCCAGTAACCATCATCCCAGAGGCAGCCTGTGGTGGGCAGAGAAACAGTGCAATGCTTTGCTGGCCAACATGCTAATCGTTCATTCTCTCCCACTGCTAATCGAGCAAACAAAACTATGCACTTTCAGAGATAACAAGGATTAAAGGTTTTTCAGTTATTTCCCACAGGGATTCCAGGCATTCCCATATCTGCAGCAATTCCTGTAAGTTTACATCCTAGTTGCCTATACAGGGAGAGCAGCAATCTTCAGCGTTCAGAGAAACATGACTTCTGAGTCAAATAACTCTGCAGAAATGTCTTGAATGTTTGGGACTCCTCCTCAAAAATACATCTGACACAAGAGGAGATTAATCTTACCTGGCTTCAGCTTTCTAAAAGCTAGGCTGGTGAGCAGGAGCCCTCCATAACTGATGGAGGCAAAGGAACAATTTCAGACAATTTCAGTCTTAAACGAAGAAATCACAATGGTCTGTTTTCTTCCACTTTTGTCTTAAGAACAATTAAAACTGTAACTTTCTTACTGAGAAAATAATCTTCAGTTTAATTTCTCCACAACAATCCAGTTTGCATTTGCCTGATGTGTTCCATTTGGTATGTTGTTTTCTACTTAGCTGTCATCAGAGGTTGTTTTGGTTCAGGTATATGCAGGCAGGTACCTGCTTTGCAGATATTTACATCTGATCTAGATATTTTAAGCTCTAGTTGCAAAAATTTCGATTGAATGGTATTTCTCTTTGTGAAGTAAAGTAGACCTAATGAACAGCATCCCAGAAATGCTTGTTTCTCCCTGTTAATAATGAGGAGAGCCTGGGGTTGCTAGCTGTAGTGTAGATACCTGCACTACAAACGTCTAAAATTAGGTGGGATAAACCTCATGCAGCATGCTTGATAATTTAAACCCCTGTGCAGCAAAACACTCACTGACAGCATAAAATGAAGCCTGAGCTTAAATGCTTTGCTGAACTGAAGCCTCAGTTACTTAACGAATGAGAAGACAGTCATGAGGGATCATAGCAGTTAGACTTGCACAAGGCTTACGTAGGATTTCCACCATGCAATCCTACGTGCCATTCTATTCCACTGCAGAAAACACTTCATTTCCTTCAGTTTCCTTCTCTAAACATTTATTTCTGACCCCTTTTGGCACTCTCTGAGTCACATTTTCAGTGTAACCCAAAATTGGGGCAGGTGAGCAAGAGGCATCAGTGACTGCAAGGATTTGCAGATCTTTACCACTGGCTCTTATCCTCTTTTTTTTTTTTTTCCTTCAGTGTTTACCATCAAATTCTTTACTGCTTGGCTGAAAACTTTGCTCAAGAGTGGCAAGACTGTATAAATATGTGGTGGGATGAGTGATCTTCATGTAACTTGGGGGTTGGTTTGTAGACTGCTGGGTGTAGGTGGCTGTAGCTGAAAGCCCTGTCTTCTTGGGTGTGTTTGCACTAGCAAAATACACACTTGCAGGGCACAGGTCCAAGCCAAGGCACCAGCACCCATATCATGGTGTTGGCCTGGGTCACTGTACCATCCCATGTGACACCTGGGCGCATCCCACTTTGCATTCTGTCAGCTCCTCCTGGCTCCCAGGAGTACCTGGCTATGGGAGTAAACCTTCAAGTTATACTAATTACTTTTTTATAGTCATCTTGCACATTTGAGGCAGAGGCATAATAATCACTTTTATGCAGAAAGAAGTTACTACAGTCATCTCCTGAGCTTTGCCAAGGTTTTTGGGTGCAGCTTTTAGTGGTGATTTATTATTGTTGTGCTTGTGTTGTAAAGATGTTAGAGGAGATGTCAAAACACTGAAATAGAATCAACATGCTTTGCTTACATGTGCCATCACTGTGCTACATGAGAAGCAGAGAAATGAAATTATTAAACTGAGATTAGCCCTCAGCAAGGATTGATGCAACCCTCAGGATATGAAGAGTGCAGACTAAGCAGAAAGTGATAACTGAAAAAAATAGAACACCAGCGAGATACTTTTTTTCCTCCATTATCACAATTTAGACTCTGTAGTCCTTACAGGTCAATAAAATCAATGGAGAAACAATCCCAGGTATTGAGTAAGACTGGTATTAATAACCACAGACACCTGGATTTTACTCTTAGTTTCATACAACTAGTTGACTACCAAATAAGCCAAATAAGTAAATCAAACCCAATAGCAGCAAAACAAATGTAATTAAGAATTCAGTTAAATCTGGTGACTGTCATTTCCATGGGCAAGGTGACTATTTTATTTGAAATAATCAGCAATTTTCTGGACTAAAGTGTATTAAGTTTCTTTCCATAACTCCCCAGATCTGACTTCCATTTCCTTGTGTCATGTGCTTATGCCATGTTTATAAGTGGAAGTATGAGTCATTATCAAATACATTTCACTTGTTTTTCATCTGGTATTTTCTATAAAATGAATGGTTGCAAATATCCATGTAAAAAAAAATTCCAACATACTGTGTCTTTCACTCCATTAGTGCTGAACAGCTGTGAAAGATAATGAGGTGTACTTAAGTTTCTGGTTTTCCCTCTTGATGATACATTTAGAATTTTCAAATGTGAAAAAAATTAGATTTTTCTTCCAATTAATCCACGTGTCAAATTTTTACTATTAGATTTTTATACATTTAGCAAAAAGATTGTATTTTTATATTTTCTCCACCTTTTATTTGCAAGAAACTATGTCAGCGTTTCCAGTAAACTGCAGTCTGGAAAATAGATGCCTGTGTGTTGCAACTGTCTGAAATGTTCTTTGGTCACATAAATAAATATGTTTGGAGTTTTTCAGAGTGGGAGAACATTTCTAGTGGAAGTAAAAATGCTGTAATATTTGATTGCTCAGAAATGTTTATTCAATCTCTTTGACAGTTTTTCAGGAAGAAATAAGTGAATAAGATTTTGGGGATTTGGGTTGGTTTTCATTATATTATGGCTTTGTCTTGGGACCAGTACTCTTCAATATCTTTATCAATGACATAGTGGGATTGAGTGCATCCTCAGCAAGTTTGCAGATGACACAAAGCTGGGCAGTGCAGCTGACACAACAGAAGGGAAGAATGCCATCCAGAGGGACCTGGACAAGCTCGAGAAGTGAGCCCACAGGAACCAAATGAGGTTCAATAAATCCAAGTGCAAGGTCCTGCACCTGCATTGAGGGAATTCCAGACATGAGCACAGAGTGGTAGAAGAACTTATTGAGAGCATCCCTGTGGAGAAGGATTGGGGGATTCTGGTGAATGAAAATCTAGACGTGAGCTGACATGGGCATTTGCAGCCCAGAAGGCCAACCATATCCTGGGCTCCATCAGGAGAGGCATGAGCAGCAGGTCAAGGAAGGTGATTCTGGCCCTCTACTCTGCCCTCACGAGACCCCACCTGGAGTACTGAATCCAGGTTTGGAGCCTTCAGCACAAGAAAGACATGGACCTTTTAGAGGAGGTCCAAAGAGGGCCGTGAAGATAATCAGAGGGCTGGAGCACCTCCCCTATGAGGAGAGGCTGAGACAGTTGGGGTTGCTCAGCTTGGAGAAGAGAAGGCTCTGGGCAGACCTTATTGTGGCCTTCCAGTACTTAAAGGGAGCTTATAAAAAAAGATGGAGAGAGATGTTAAATGGGTAGATAGTAATAGGACGAGGAGGAACAGTTTTAAACTGAAAGAGGGGAGATATAGATTACACATTAGGAAGAAATTCTTTCCTTAGAGGCTGGTGAGGCACCAGAATGTGTTGCCCAGAGATGTTGTGGATGCCCCATCCCTGACATTGTTCAAGGCCAGGTTGGATGTGGTCTTGGACATCCTGGTCTACTGGGTGGCATCCCTGCCAATAGCAAGGAGGTTGGAACTAGATGATCTTTAGTGTCCCTTCCAACCCAAGCCATTCTATAATTATGTATAAATTAAAATATCACTATAAAATAACCTGTGTGGATAGGTTTAATTTTCCATTACTTGAAAAGCAGTATCAAGGACAAATTTACCTGCAGTTCTTATTTCTTATTTTCAAGCACTCAAAATGTATTGAGTAATTAAAAGCTACCAGCAGTGCAAAAAAAAAAAAAATCTATAAATTCAATAAAAGTAATTAAACTCTCTCCTTGCATAATTCATAAGGTTTCACAATTCTCTGGCATTTCTCTTTTATATAAGTCAACAACTGAGTCAGAGACTTCAACAAGTTTTATTATAAGCTCATTTGGTGAACATTCCCTGTTTGTTTTATGACCATGGTCATAAGATGATCTGCGTCCAATTAAATCTCTCAGTGCCCAAATTAGATATTCATTACACACCCTCGATTACTACGTACAGCAAAATTGCATAATGTCTTTTTAAATCTTATTTGAATGAATGAGTTGTTGAATTTAAAAATGATGTAAAGCTTAGTCCTATCTTTTCATATGTAATGCCTCACTAAATACTTTTGAGAATTAGTAGCTGGGGAGGTGAGACTCTACTTTCCCCATAACACCTGGGGAGGTAACAATCCAGCATTTAGGGTCATAGTCTGACTCAGTGGTAATTATACAACCAAGACACCAGTTAAGAAACCAGAATTTAGGCAGTTTATACTGAAGTCAGTATTCCCTTTGCATTTATTTTGTTTTCGTAGTAATTATTTTGGGGGCACGGGCACAATCTGAAAATCACTTGGGGTCTTCTGTGGCCCCTGGTGTGATAACTGTGCCGACAGCAGNGCCATACAGTACAATTTTGGGGGCAATAAGGCTTCTACCCACTGAAGGGAATTGTTACAAAATCTAAAAATACAATCATACGCATGGTAAAATCCTGGCCCCATAAGTAGAGGGAAAGTCTATTTTTTTGGTGTGAATTTATTTATTGTGGCTGTACTGGCTGTGAAACTGAAGTTCCCATGTACATCAGTCCATCATGCTGCCATTGAAAACTGCCATGCCTGATGCTGAGATTGTGTAAAACTTTTTGTTCTGATAATACTGTAGTGGCAGGAGTGAGCTTTTAATAAAGTAGCCTTGCTTCTTGATGCTAGCCTAAATCACAAAGTCCAGTAAATTGCCTGTGGAGTGCTGTACCACATTGCTGCATTACATAAAATCTCATCTCTGGCTCTTCTCAGTATATTTCCAAGGGAAATGAAAATAATGCTCACTGACCTGCCTTTGGGTGTGAACAGTTACAGCTGTTGATGATGAGCCCTCAGAAACCTGTCCCACTCAAAAACCTGTCCCTTGCTTTTCACAAGAGCAAACAAGCAGAAGAGATAAGGGCAACGATTTCAGCTTGCCATCCTCTGAGTCTGCGGGAGTGGTGAAATAGTCATAATCCAACTGATATTACTCATAACAGTGTACCTGATATCCAGCTTAAACACAGGTTTACCTACAGGCACATGCCCTGATACTTAAATCACCAAAAGTAATTTGTTAGTGGGTTTTTCTCTTCCTTCAACTGTAAGCCTTAAATCTGGAGAAGAATTTTGTCTTGCTTTCCTCTGGAACTCATCCACTAGAGACTGTACCACAGTCTTAGATAATTCCTCTGCCACCTCTTTCTCTGTCAGCAGCTTGGTGAGATGCCAGAAGACTTGGAAGGGCATGTGAGCTTTCTGACAGTGTTCCCATTCATAAACTGCTCCCATGCATTGGTTGGGCATTTCATGGGAAAACAGATTTGCAATGGAGTTCACTCCCTCTGGGAGGCACAGCACAACCCTGGCAAGAACCCTGAGCAGAAAACTGATTTCTTGTTTCACCACAGGAAGAAACCACTATTTTTAGAGATGAAAAAAGAACATGAGTGAGGGAGAAGCCCCTCACCTACTCCAGTGTAGCCAAATGGGCAAGGTCCATATTCCAGGTGTAGTGAGAGAATGTGGAAGCTTTATACATTTAATTTTACATACAGTACTTTTTTTTCCTGAAAAAAGCAAACAAACACAAAAACACACACAAAAAACCCCAAAACCCAACCAACCAAAACAAAATCAAAACCAAACAAACAATCCCCCATCTTTAGAAAAAACAAATCTATTTTTAGATCTGGGTTAAGTTGGGCCAAAAGTATTTACCCTCAAAATGGAGACATATTTAAAAAAATATTTCTTTGATATTTCTTTCTGGCATTTGACAAACATAAATTTTCATTTTCCATTGCAGAAAGTCATCTTGAATTCTGAAACTATCCTAAATTTGCAAAAGAAAGCCTTTGAAGACTTAAGTTCTATCTCATCTCATGAGTCATGAAACATTGTGGTTTAGCTCAAAAATATCTTAGATGGTAACAAAAGTATTTATTTTCTCCAGAAACCCTGAATTTCTGTTTCTTGTTCAACTCAAGCCAAAATTTCCCCTCTAACTGCTCATTCAACTTCTGACTAAACAGGAAATTGTTCTTCTATACTCAGAACTAGACAGTAGACTAAAGGTCGAGTCCCTGTCCTCATGTCCAGCTATTTGTAAAGAGGACATTTGAACTCTGGTCAGGGCAAAGGTCCCTGACACTGACTGGTTATCTGCCTTGGTGGAATAAATTTTTCCTGTGTTAAGCAAAAAAGCTCTCCCTTTTTTCCCCCTCCAAAGTAGATACACATGTTCTAGCAAATAATTTTGGTTCGTATTAATGAAAATTGTCAGATACAGAAGGTTTCTAGAGGAAACCTTTAACCCTTTCTAGCTGGCAGGGTATTTGTAGGGTGATTTCTTTTCCTTTCGCGTTTCTCCAAGGGAAGAAGCTGTCACAGAGGTGGTGGATGATGAAATTGCCTTCCCAAAAGCAGCCTTACTGGGGCACCTTGATCCCATGGGAAGGGGCCAGAGGGGCAGCCTTGGTGGAGAAAACATGCCAGTCATCTGTCTGTCTTCACAGCAATGCAATCAGGATTGGCAGGCAGCAGGACTGCTTGAAGCCCCTGCAATTTAAAAAGAAAAAATTCTTGGATTCTTTGTCCTTCCCTGTAAAGCAAGGATGAGTGAAGTTCTGTATGTGGTACAGAGAAGTCAGACAATGGGAAAGCAAAGAGAAGACATCCTCTAATATGTGCTTAAGCACAAAATGGCTGATGCCTCTCCAGCCATGAGGAGGGCTGCTCAAAAACCACACACAAATTGTAACAGAGCCAAGCTATGCATGCAGCAGCAGATTGAATTTTTAATTTTTTTTCTTAATGTGAACCAGGGCTCTTCCACAGGGAAGGTCTTTGCTTTGTCCCATGACTCATTGCTGTTGGCTGCAGGGAACATAGTACCGTTGCTCCAGCCCAGTGTTCATTGGGCTGCCAGGATGGCCTCTCCCACTGCCAAATGCTGAGGACTGTTCTTCTTGTCCTGTGTTGTCCTTGGCACTGCTCAGGTATTTCGCTTCTCTGGTGAAGCTACTGGTTGTTTCCTTACACTGAGGAATGCACGATGTACATGAGTGAGCTACTTGCAGGACATGAAAGCCAACATGTATTTTTGCTCTGAGAGGGTGGGAGGAATGCCAAATATTTCATATTTCCCTTGATTACTGTATGTCCATGAATCACCTCCTCAGGAGCAAGGCAGCCTAACTGGGGGCACTGGAGACGAGTGTTCACAGGATCCTGATGCCAATTTGGTCTGCTATGGCTTTCACCTGCCAACGTCTTTCGTGCTCCATTGTCATACCCCACAGAGACATTTCCAATCCTGGGCTGAGCCAGCACCACTGCCTATAGCTCAGATGCAGCTCCAGCCAAGTCAGACCAGCCTGAATTTTGTATCATGTCATACACATGTGCCACCTGCAGTGCACTCCAGCTCCTTGCCTCCACACAGGAGGAAACACGCTGAAAGCTACAATGCCCATGGTCCATTTCACAAAAATTTGAATGCTCTGAAGAGTTCATTTAACCCTGTTCATGTTGCTGTGTGTGCAGAGGGAGGGGAGATAGCTCAAAGGGAGTTCCTGTAACACATAATAAGAGGGAAAGTCTGCCCTGGGTCTTGGTAGCAAGGTTTTGGAGAAATACAACTATGGATTATAACAGCACTTGGGCCAACCTGGACCAAATACAATTTGGTCCTGATGTAAGCACCTTCAAGGGCTAATATTGGTGCCAAAACATGCTGAGGGAGGAGGAGAAGTACCAGTTAGAAACAAGGGTTTCAAGGCTCTTTTGGATGCCACTATCATGGATGCCTTTGTAGCTGTCCAAGCATGAGGGGTCCTAGGAGGTCTGCAGCCCCATGGACACAGACCGTGCTGATAATGAAGACTTGAAGGGGGAGAAGGAAGAGAGGGGGATATCCTCAGGGAAGATCGAACATCATGGATAGGAAAGGGCTGCTCCCTGTCTCAGACTCTGCCTTATCCTGCTTTCCTGTCCCATCTCACATCATATTCTTTGCTCATCTTTTCTCAGCCTTGTTGTTCCCTGTGTTTCCTTTCCTTACTCTTCCCCTGTACCTGAGCACACATCCCTTCTTCTCAGGCATCAGAGTGGTGATGGTTATCAACCACATTCTCTATTGTAAAGAGGCCAGTGCTTCACCAGTTCACTATCTACACTGTATTTTAGCCCACCTCACTGTTTGCACTGTCATTGCTTTTGGCTATTTGCTAGAGTATAATCCTCTCATGGACAATGTAGTATTGTGTTATTGAAATTAGCATTGTTACTTACATCAAGTAACATTAAATCACAGTAGTGTTCTGATTTTTTCTTTATGATCATCTTAATTAAGATCAATATATGATTTTATATGTCTGTATTCTTAAATTAATTAAATTTATTATGAATTTAATCTTTTAGGAATTTAGAGTAGGTTTCAGCTCTGTATTACAACTCTCAAACCCCAGTCTTCTACATTTGGAAGCCAGAGAGGGCACCAAGAAGATCTCAGGTGATAAAAATTGAGCTACTCATTTGCCTCGTGTTTATACCTAGATGTAGACATCTCACCTTAGTGTCCTAAATTGAATCTTGACTTTTTTACAGTAACTCATTGCCTCCTGCTAAGTCCTGTCACCTGAAGTGCTGCTGAGAGACTCATTTGCCCTTGTTCTCACATTGTTCTTGTATTGTCCCAGCAATAGAAATCCTAAGGTGACACCACTGTGAATAAAAAAAATAATTCAAGGACTGCTTTCTGCTCCATGGTCTAGAGTTGTGGCATGTCTCTGGGACACATAGGTAAGCAACCTTCTCCCCCAGAACTCACTAGCCCTACTCAAAGTGCCTGTTGGTAATGGTCATGTACCTGAACCATACCTGATGTGTGACTGTGAGAGTGCGAGCTGGCCTGGGGAGGGGATGAGCAATGGACAGGCCATGGGCCTCTACATTTTGCTAGCATATTTTTTATCCTCTGTTCACGGCACTGCTTTTCAGTGTTATATTCACTTATTGTGGCAATATACATTTTTTAGGCCAGGATGAAATGTGACTGAAATTTTCTAAAATATATATGCTCTGTAAAATGAAGGGAATATCACAACCACAGTGTTGCTTCATTTAAACCAGGAGCTCTTCATGGATACCCTGCAAATGACACCTTTGCTCACTGAAAATAAACTTGCAAAGCCCAGAGGCACCAGGTTTTCCAAGAGCTGCCTGTGTATTGCCCTTTCATCCCACCTTGGCTTCATGTTGTAAAAATGCAGATGCTTAGGAAATTGCCTCCAAGGGTTGAGAGATATGACTTTCACAAAAATTATAAACCTTGATCTGAGATAGATGACCTCGTCAGTATAGGATCTTTAGGCTTTCAGAAGAGGACTGAAAAGTGTCTTTGCATTCTCTTGCTGAAGCTGCAATGCTTTTTTTGACAAGTATCAGAGAGACTCAGAATTGCTCAGTTTTCTTGGGCAAGAGAGTCTTGCAATACACAGAGAGCACAAGGCTGGTTTGGGTGTTTTGTGGAGATAAGTGAACAAACACTGAACTCCCTCATTCGGATACTGTCTGTTGAGTTAGTCCTGGCACTGTGGTGCCCAGCATGGAGGAAAATATCTGTTTTGGAGGTATACAGTGCTCATAAAGCTATGTGGTGTCTCTGCACATTAAACTGCAATGGAGACATGCTCTTCAGTTTTCTTTGGATATCTTGTGTACCCAAAGCACCTAGTCTTTATTTCTTCAACTAGAAGAAAGGATAATACTATTTTTTTTTTCTTGGGAGCTCTGTGTCAATTGACTTCTGAGTGGAGATGAAGTCTGGAAATCTTTACAGAAAGGCTGGCTATAATGCCAGTCTTCTGACCCATGTCTCCCAACAGACCAAATTATGCATTAGGGTTGTCTGATGGATACAGTAGTAGCCAGAAACTACTAGCCAACTGTCTACGGTCCATACAATACTTACTGTGCTGCCAGGTTCAACACCACCAGAAAATCTTCACTGTATATGCAATTTCACTGTAGAAATTGTTCAGGTCCTGCTAAAGCTTCAGCCAGATTATACGGGATTTTTTTCTTCTTTAAAAAGCCTAAGGTTTAGTTTCTTCAACATTCAGGGGGCAAGAAATGCTTCCAACACTTGGAAACAGTGAAGATCATCATTCTGGGTTGCCTGAGATGAGATACTAAATCTTGTAATGAACTTGCACTCCTTATTTTCCTGTTACAGCAGACATCAAGGGGTAGCAGTTGGGACCCTGTACACCATCATCAACCATCAAGGGTTAGGGCTGGGCTGACCACTGATCCAGGGACAGACACTCTCTATTACTCCCTCACCCCTCTGCCCCAGGAAGGGAAAGGGAATAAGAGAGAGAGTGGTTGTGGGTTGGAACAGAGAAGTAAAACTGCTTTAATGTAAATAATAACAATAAAATGAAATATATACAAATATATACAAAACCAACACTGAACCCAACCCCACCTGATGGCAACTACATCACCATCACCAGTGTTATTGACTCGGCAGCATATGGGAACCAGACTCTAGGGGCTGGATCCTGGAACTGAATTCACGAACTCTTGGATCGGGATCAAAGGGAGAACAGAGCCCTCCTCAGATGCTGGCCATTGAAGAAGGAGGAGCTGACCCTCGGCTTTACGCTGATTATGACATATATGGAATGGAATACCTTGTTGGTCACTTTAAGGGTGACCTGAACTGTCCTCTCCTCTCTGCAGGTGCAACCTTTTACTTTGCATCCCCCATTGTGGTACACAAGATTTAGCAGTGACCTGGGTTTGCGTAACAGTCCTCAGTAGTAAATCTAAACACTGCATTTTATCACTGCTAGAAACAGGCTCTGTCAGTGAAAACACGTTGTTAACTTCAGAAAGTGCAGTTACTGAGAAGAGACTTGTATGTATGGCCAGGCTTCGCGAACAAAGATCCAGGGAGGGCTCCACCCACTCTCCTCATCAGCGCCTTTTCNAGACCCCAAGTGATTTTCAGACCATGCCTGGAGAAGAGACTTAGCTGGAAAGTAAAGTCACTGAACAAAACCCAAATCAGGACACTGTCAGCAACAAAAACACATATAACTCAATGCGGCTAACAAGCACCGAGTGAGCAGTGGACTAGGAAGCTATACAGACACTTAAAAGATCCCAGTTATCAGGCTCCATGTTGCCTAATTGCAAGGGTTGTGTGGGAAGCACTGCTTCAACACCTCTATCTAGTATGAACATGATCGGCAGGAATACACTACTCTTAAGGAATGTCAGTTACTGCAGGAAACAATTATCCTTTCTGAATATTCAAAATATGTCAAAACATTCTTCCTTTTTTACTTTTAGGGCTCATCAAAGCTGTGAGTGTGTCAACATCATTCCACCTCCTTGGAGGTGGCTCTGGAATATCTGATTCATAGGCATTTCTTTTGCTTGGCATTGAATCTTGTGCAGCTGTAGCCAGCTCTAGATTCTGCAAGTAACACAGGAAAACATGGATTTTGAAAACCAAAGTGTGGTCTGGTCAGCATGTACCATCATTACTTTCCTTTCCAAAACAAGGTGCCCATGTCTAAATTTCTTGTAGCCCTGGACTAAGCTTCTTCCTAAACTGTGCTAAGCATGTCTGTGAGAGGGCTAGTTGACCCAGTCCAACATCTCATAAGTGACTACCCTAACAGTTTAACAGCACAGGTGATCACATTCTGGAGTTTATGCCTGGGTCCTGGCACTTCAATTTACTAGCAGAGATAGAGCTAGTGAGTGGTAACAACAGGATCATCCAGTCAACTGATGACATATCATAGACTCTTACATCTCACCTTGCTTTCCTTTCATAGGGGTTTGCCTAGGGCACCTCTACTAGGAAGACATCCAATCTTGATCTGAAAACATCAAGAGACAGAGAATCCAACCCTGCTTTTGGTAAGTAGTTCCCAGGATTAATTGCTCTTACTATTAATAATGCATGCCTGTGTTCCTTTGTATAAATTTGTTTGTGGCTTCAGCTTCTAGCTGTTGATTCCTGCTGTGCTCTCTCCACTAGATGAAGGAGATCTTTTGCATATGGTATTACCTTCTTGTGGTGTTACTTGTACAATTTAGTCAATTCATGTCTCCATCTTTTTGATAAGGTAAGCAGAGAGATCCCTTCCAGGCTTTCCCTAGAGAGAGACATCTTCTCTCATCCTCTCTCTGACCTGTCTCCAACTTTTCCTGTTTAAAATACGGGCACCAGAACTTTTTTGCACTATGCCAATATTAGTCTTAACAAAGCAGTTGGGAGAGATAAGATCAGCTCCCCACTCCTATTTGCTACTTCCTTGTTCATACATTCATAAATCACATTATCCCTTTTTGCTTTACACTAAGAAGTTCATGTTGCCACTCAAATTTCATCTGTTGTCCTTGATTTCCATGGCTGCCTGCTATCTGCAGAATAGGCTCCATTCCATGTGCCTATACTAAGACACATCTTAAAAATCAGGTCTTCTGCACTCTATGTTAAAAAATCCTGGGAGCATGTTGCAAACTTAAATTCTTGAGCTGCTTAGGTAAGATTCTGGAGTACGGAATAAAGAAAATAAGTAAGAATTATTCCTTGAAAATGAATGACAAAATTCCTCTTAATGTTGACAGAAGTGGGATAAGCTCATGGCATTTGTTCATCAATATAAATATGTGACTAAGTTTTCCAGGTCTACAAAAGATGAAGTCCATGTTACTCTAATCCTTTTTTCATATATAAAATCTTGTAAATGCTTTAACCAGTGAACACACATCAACTCTTCCCACTGTTACTGACAGGATTTTCTCATCCACACGCACACACAAAAAAAAACCTAAAAAAAAAAAAAATCAAGTCTAACCTGTCTTCCCAAGAAAGATTTTCTGCTCATTAAAATCTGAGAACTGCTGCATGGATTTCAGTTTGATAGGCAGAAAGTGTCTCATTCATCCCAAAGGCAAGTGTAGTCTACGTGGCAAAGCAGTCCTGTGAAGTTTTTTTAAGTTAAATCAGAGCTATTCTTTGAAGGACTGTGATTGTGCAATCATCAAGGCATTTTTCATGCTGGTAAGAAAAGACACAAAGCAAACTGATCTGATGCATTTTAACAGGTATTTTTTAGATATGTAGATTGAAAGAACAGCCCTGAAACTTTTACATGAATAATCCTTGCATCTTTGGTCCTACTGATTTTGATGAGAGTTTCTGCTCAGGAAAAGATTTCAGAATTTGGCTTGTGCTGGTATTTTCTGCTGGTGTTGATTTTCATGTTCATGTTTCATCATAACACAAAGAAAGCAGTTCTGTGGGCTCATTAACAAGCATCTAAAAGTCTACAGGTTTTTGTGGCTAGCCAAGGATTACAGTGTGAGCTCAACTGTAGTACATATTGGTGCTTAAAGAAATTATTTAAGTTGTTCTTCTTGAGTACATTTAAGTTCATGCAAAACTGTTGATTCCTGTGTAGCGTACACATTATATTACAGCCAAAAGCTCAAAAAGTCTGCCGTTAAAACAGGACTTGATAATTTTGAGAAATGTTACAATTTGTGTCTGAAGATAATTTTAGAGACTACCTGTGACTTGTGTTCGTGTGGCTGTCATTGTCAGATATTCACATTAAATTACATGGCTATTGTTTCCTAACAGCCAGGATGTGCCCTGCAGAGCTCAGGAAGAGGGACACTTCCCCAGCCTCATGATGTGATGGCTCTCAATGAGGGCTGAACACAAGCTTGAGATGTTTGTGGACATTTGTACCTCTGCAAGATGCTCTGTTTGTGCTGTCCCAGGTCCCTGTATCACATCCAGTATGTGAATGCCTCTCAGCAATGTATTGAATAATTAACTACCTGCCACATGCAGTTCAGATGCAGCTCATCAGTCAAAAAGGAGAACTCATCCTGCTTTGATGGCCAGTCCAGTATGTTGCCATTCAGGCTCATTCCCTCTACATTTTCTAAAAGTTTAAAACAACCAAGTAAATTCTGGTTTATATAAACACAGCAAGAATGCAAACATGAAAATCTGTGTTAATAATAGTCTGGCCACAAAGTATTCTATAAGCAAAGGGTGGTTTTTTTCCTGTTAACACAGTTATAGCTGTCCCAATGGCTGGGTGGCAGAAAGGTGTGTTAGTCCGTGGGAAACATGACCCGAGGAGTTCCCAGGCATGCGAGTGAAACAAGTCCGCACTGCCTGGGTATCTGCTGGGAGACTGGTCATGTACTTCACCCCACCAAACACCATCTTCCAAAGTACTGGTGCCTGCTTAGGCTTTGGAAAACAGTTAGAACTAGTGGTGGGATACCTCAGTTGCTTAAACATTTGGTGTAATTCCTCCACTGAGAGCGGAATCAAAATAGCCATATGTGAAATATCACCTACCAGCCTCAGCTATGCCTGGGAAGCTGGTGTGTAATGTTCTGTAAAGGGATCATGTAAAGAGACTAGAAAAACCTGGCCAGCAGAGGTCAGATAGGGATTTGAAGAGTTTGAGAGCAAAAGTTGTTCAGATATAATAACTTGGCTTGATGTTGTCTCTCAATATTTGGGGATGGAGTGTTGTTTGAACTATTGAACTGTTTCAGTTTACTGCTATCTGTAATTAGACCATCATTATGGTATTTGCTGTGTTTCATTTCCTAAGTATATTTTTAGTGTTAAATCTCATATTTTCATTTGGTGGTGGTAATTGGGCTATGTGGAAAGTCATGAAAGATACATAAATTTCCCTTCCTTCCTCTGTTTCTTCTTTTTTCTAGTTTTTTCTTTTTATTTCTGTTTTATTTTAAAGTTTTCTTTCATGTTTTCTTTCTTTCTTCCTTCCTTCCTTTCTTTCTTTCTTCATCTTTGCTTGTCTGTCTTACCTCCTCTCATTCTTTCTCATCTCTTTCTCTCTTTCCCTCACTCTTTTCTTGTCTCTTATCTCTGTCTCTTGGTTTCTCTGCCCTTTTTTCCTCAGGCACATAGGCCTGTTTTGTGAATTTGGGTACACTGGATGACATAGTTACACCCACAGATTCACCCTCCCAAAAATCTTTCACTGTTAGACTTGTTACTGCATGTTTCTCTCCTCTCTGAAGCTGAACAAATTGTACAGAAAGAATCTAAACAACTTAGATTTCCTTTCTTCTCCAATCTTTTGATTACCATAATAACTGAGAAAGAGCTATTCTGGACTTATGTATTCTGTAGGTAGAGAGCAGCACACATTGCACAGAAGTGGGAAACTGGGGAAGTTTAGTTGCAAGTGGTAAATACCCTGTGGCTGTTCCAGAGGGGCTGGACACCAAACCTGGCAAGGCTTGCATCCTGGCCAGGCCTGGGCCAGAGTCTGGACACCCACAAGCAGTGAACAGACATGGCTGCTCAACTTCTGGGCTTGCGGGGCTTACAATGATTCTCGAAGTTTGGTTTGAAAGAAGCCCTGGTGAAAATGAAGACAATGTGCTAGCCTAAGCATACACTTAGATACGTATGTGGCAAGTATTAGTACATATTGTAGCTAGAAGCCAAAGTCATTTACTTCTTGTAACCCCAACAACAGAAGTGAAAATACTTCTGATCCAGAGGGTGCTTTCCTTTATGTTAACTTCCATCTGTAGAAATATCTACAATAGTTTTAAAATTCACATGACACATTTATACAGCACCTATTTCCTTCCTACTTCAGCATCTTTTGTAAGGTAAAGGTGAAATATTGTTTAGGACTACTCAGGCCAGGAAAGGCTGAAGGGCTGTCCTTGACAGCCATCTGCAGTTTTCATCATGAGAATCGCAGCAGGAAAGATATTTGTTCCCCTTTAATACATGTTTTTGTTTTCCCTTTAATTCATGTTTTGTTTGTGTTGTATAATTTCCNTCATTCACGAAACCTAGTCATAGATACATACATAATTTCCTGACCTCAAGAATTAGAAGAATTAAGAGGAATTAATCTGGAAGAGTAGAACTCCTGTGAGGATTTTTTTCCCTGCTCTGAGTCACACTTTCATCGAGAGAACACCCAGAATTTTGTCTCTCAGAAAGTAAGGTTCAACACAACTAGGAATATCATATTTTGAAATTTCGGAGCTGTAGCAAGATCAGGGTGAAAGTTGAAAAAAATGACGACAAGACCTGTTGGCTCCTGGTAGATTGGAAAGCAGCTCTCAGTGCAGGGAGCTCAAAGAGGAAAATGAGGTAATTTCCACTTCCAAATGTCTTGTTATTGCTCTGGAAATGTTATATATGTATATGCTACGGTACAATTCACAGACCACAATCTACCTGGGGATTATTTTGTGTCAGGGAGTGAGGAAGAGTCCTTCCTCTGGAGAGCCTGCAGTCCAGATAGACGAGAGGGATGAAAGCTAAGGGAGGAAACAAAGTCATCAGAAGAGCAATGTGCTAGTCAGCCAGGACAATCTTGCTCTTTTGCACTCCCAGATTGCTCTCCTTTAGGCTATGCCTGAGGAACATATGAAGACCAACAGATCTGGTTAGTAATAAACAACTCCCAGTTGCATGTAAAGGTCTGAAAATTGCATTTCTAATAAATGCTTGCATTACTGGCTTTACTAATCCAGAATTTTAAATGTAGATCAAATATTTCAACAGTGCTTGCAATAGTACCTTATGGCTCCACTACCACAGGCTGTAAGAATGTGTGAAAAACAGGTAATATAATTTGCAGAAAGAAACATCGCAGTAAATGCCTAATTATACCATTTAAATTGTGCTTGTTGGAGCCCTAGGCTATACAACACTGCTTAAATTTTTGTAAATCCTTGACATTATAGCAGCTTAAATCCATGCTAAGAGCAACATTGGATCTGTCATCCAGAGGGAAGCTTCATTGTCCAAAATTAAAGATGCATGAAGCCTCAAATAACTTCTTGCTCTCAGCTGCTCTGCTTCAGTGTTGGAAAGCCAATGTGAGACCCAAAGCCCAGGGCTTCAGATCATACTCTTTTCTTGTGTAACATGTACGGTAGGTTATCACTAGTACAACATGTCTGGGTCATGCAGATAACAGCATAGAGCCACTCTGCCTGTGATTTTCTTCATGCTTTGAGGGTTCTGGAGCTTGTCCTGCACCCTGAACACATGAGTGAAGCCCAGGCAGCCAAGACCAGTGTCTGAGTTTCAACTAAATTGGTTGCAAAAGTTTCCAGTACAATTCTAGATGTGTTATCTGTATAATCATATAAATCTCCTTTGTAGTGCAATTCTCAGCATAGTTCTGGCTCTTTAACACAACTAGAAGAACAGCTTCTTTTGATGGTTCAGTAAACACTCCTAAGATATCTTCAAGTTGGGAATAGTTTCTTGAAAATAATCACATGTGAATAATTGTTCCATCTTCTCAAGGGAGAAAAATAATTGGCTGCAGAGAAGGTACTCAGGTAATGCATTGACAGGAGAGTAAGAAATCACCATAAATAAAAGAAGTTTTGCCCAGAAATCTACATCAACTCTTTCATATTCTCTGTATTTTTAGAGAGACTAGGAATAAAAAATAAAATTGAGAATATAATTTTTTCAGTACTCCCATTCTCACTTGCGTCTTCTCAATTTATCAAAATTGATCTGAAAAGTAAAGAATACTCCTTCCATGAGACTTGCAATGGTAGGCACTTGCTTTGGTAGTCATTAAACAAATAAGTCAAAAGTGCTTGGACACTAAAAATATCTTGGCATATTTGTACTTAGGGGATACAAAGTAATATCAACTGTCTTCCTAGAATTTCTTGCAGATGGAGAGTAATGATAAATCTCTCCACTTCCTTGCATGGTTTAGGGTTGCTGCATGCTGTTTGAACAGCTGCACTTGTCCCAGCCCTGAAGGTGGCTGCAAGTCAGTGGAGGAGGAAGCAATCCAAGTATATATAATTCTAAAGTGACAGACAATGTGAGTTATTGGTTTTTTTCCACTGATAAATCCCTTGTTTCTGTTAGTGATTCTGAACATTCTGTTGTGACTGAAGAGTTTCAGCAACTCATCATAGTGCTCAGTATGTTTGTCATGTAGCAGAAAGATTTCTCTTCCTCTCTCAGCTCAGATTTCCTAATACAAATCTTACTAAACTCCCTTTAATGCCCCAAAAAGCACACCTCACAGAGTAAACTCCACTGCTCTATGACGTGGATAACTTACTAGTTACAGCTTTTCTGCAGTTTCTCAACTGAAAAGTTCCTGTAAAACTATTCACTGAATATGTGCTATGTAGTCCCTTCTCAGAGGGCTTTCATAGAGTCAAAACTGTATATTTTTCATTTCCCCCCATATTTAGTAGCCTTAAAGGTGTAATGTTCAAAGCCATTATTTACTGCCTAATTCCTCAAGTGATCCAAGAAAGCATGATTTCTTGAGGGAAGTGTTTTCAGTCTACTGTCATGTTGCTACAAGACTGAGGTCTGGCTAGTTCCTTGCACAGCAAGTACACCTCCATGCTGAATACTCTTGACAAGGAACCTCCAAAACATACTGTTAATTTGCTCCAGGGGACCTTACTGATTGACAGTCAACATCTCTGTAGAGCTGCACTTGGTTTGTTCTGTGGCTGGTATATGACAGTGAATTTAAGCAAGTTTGTGTTTGTGGTGGTCAACATCCCCAAGTTTGGACACCTCCCAGCCCACTGTGCTGAGTCTCAGCTCACTGCTTACCAGATTTCAGCTTTGCTGTGTCACATCAACTTTTTTAGATATGTTAATAGTAAGAGGAAGATTAGGAATGATATTGGTCCAATACTAAATAAGGATGGTGGCCTTACAAATAGTGACATTGACAAAGCAGAGATATTCAATACTTTCTTTGCTTCTGTCTTTAATGAGGCAGATGGGATACGCAATACCTAGTGTCATAAGACAGAAACTGGAAATATGGATTCTGTCAATGTTATAGCTGACCCCATACTGGTGCATGATTCACTCCTCCAATTACATCCTTATAAGTCTGTGGGGCCTGATGGAATCCACCCAAGAGTCC
>VWZO01001827.1:54939-113267 GCA_013396975.1 Bucco capensis | reverse complement strand
AAAAAGGGGGGGGGGGGGAGAACCCAAACCAACCACTGATGAGCAAAAGACAAGTATTGTTTCCTTCATGACCGTATTTTTTCTGTTCTGATATTGTCATAATAAAGTCTAGTCATCATCTGCCATTAGTGAGGCCCCAATCCCTTGGGAACAGAAAACTCCATCTGGTAGGTTTTCTGCTGTCATTTGGGGTTATCTACTTGGTCATCTTGTGTTGGAGCTCTCTGTGGCCAGTCACCTAATGCAAAATCTCCAAAGCTATAGTTTAAGCCTGTGTTTCAGTGTACTCTTCAGTCACTTGAGACATCATGTGGGGTTTAAGCCAGCATGAGTAACTCATGTCTTTCCATCCTGCTTCTGCTTTGGCACAGTGTTTATGAAAACATCTCTTCTCTCAGAAAGCATCACCCTGGAGCACGTAAAGCCTGAGGACAGCAGGTCTGACATACTGGCAGGAAGACTGGAGCTCCTCTGTGCCAGTATGGCTGAGTCATATTGCCCCTTCTTCAAGCAACAAGGTAAGGAGTTGAACTCACAGGCGGGAAAGCATTTTGGAGCTGCAGAGTGTCAAGGCAAACTATGGCAAAGTGTGGTCATCTCCTAAAATCATAGAGCCGCACACCATCTGGTTTATTCCAAGCCAGAAGTATGAGGCAGGCAAAGTTACGTCTTGAACATATAGGTTCAACTTTGTATTTGGATGCAAACATATCTAGTTACAATGCTACCTGGCAGGAAACTAGTACTTCCTTTTAGCTTCCACCAGAGAAGCCTGGATTACCAAAATCCCTCTTTTTGGGCTTCTCCTTTCCTCCTTCTCCTGCTTTTTCACTTGCTGTTCTACTACTTCAAGGCCTCATGTGTAGGTTTGCTTTTGAGCAGCTGTACTTCATCATGGTTTTTTTTGTGACAGCACCCAAACTCCTGGCCATAAACAAGGTCTCTGCTGTCACAAACCACTTCACTGCTTTTTCACTTCCAGGACTCATTTTGATACTAGGGAGCTGAGTGATCTGCAGGGTTTCTGAAGGAAGTACAGTCATAAACCTCAGGGCGGCACCAGCCCTTTCTGTGTTTTGCACAAGCTTCATAAAAGCTGTGTCACATGAAATTGTTTATAGTCCTGGACACTGATCACTTTTGGTTTGGAACCACTCTTTCCAGTTTACCTCTACCATGAGGTTTGGTGGTTTGAGCACAGTTTAAGAGCCAGAGCTTTCTGATCCCAGCTGTACCACTAACCCTTTCTGTGGCCCTGGGCAAAGGGATGAACCTCTCAGTGTGTCAGTATTCCCATCTGCAAAACAGAGGTTGTAGCTCCTGCTCACCTCCTTCCTCTGGGTGTTGAAAAGGCCGATTAGTTTACATTTGTGAGGAGCTTTGATGCACAGAGTGCTTTAAAAGTGCTAAGTGTGATTAAGATGATTACAACCATCTATGGAGCTTGCGTGTGAGGTTGTTGTTTGAAGGTCTTTGGGAAATAGGAAAAGGTGAAAAACAAACAAAGGTTTTCCTGGGAAAAAAAAAAAAACACAGACCAAGAGAACTTCCCCAGGCAGTGAGTAAGCTGGAAGTTCCATTTCAGGGCCTCGGTCTCAAAGCTGCCTGACCTGAAGGCTTTAGGCACAAACCTGGAAGCTCATACAGGTACAAATTAATTCTGTGGTTAGAGGCCTGAGGAGTAACTGAAGAAGCTCTGAGGCTGGCCCAGTAGTTGCCCAAGAATACCTAGAAAGGGGATAGTGTGCACCCCTTGCCCGTGGCAGAGTAGCAGACTTGGATTTCATGGAGGCTATAATTTTGCCTGCTGCTGCCACTAGATCCTAATAACCAAACCAAGAAGGGAATTTTTACACCATCCGAGGCATTCCTGATCCCCCTCTGCATCTAGTGAAAACTTAATAGCGTGAGAAAAAGCCTTCCTGTAGTGTATTATAAACCACAAGCAGAACAGGAGCAGATGGAGGGAGTCTGTCCTCTGCCCAGTGGAGCAGCTCTGCCAAGATGCTCCCTTCCAAACAATGGAAGGAGAAGAAAAGGCACCTTTGCAGGCTGCAGTCTTTAGTTTACGAAGGCAAAGACAGCAGATACTGTCGAGAACATGGAGTAATAACTCGTAAGTGCTGGGAGGAACATAAGTAAAGGGAGAGGGAGAGCTGTTTTTCCAAAGCCTTTCCCCTATACAGATGGTAGCAGTTAAGATTCCTGCAGGATCCAGGAGTTGCAAAGTTAACACATCTGGAAGTTTCCTGATGCCTGAAGTCAGGCTATGGCAAACAATGCTCATTGGGCTGAGCAGGCTCTGCTCGGGTGCTTTTATTGCACTTGGACTGATTTCAAGCTCTGCTCCATGATTAATTGCACTTTAAAAAAACAAAGTTCAAAACACTTGCAAGGAAGTTTGGTGAAGGTAGAGCACTTCAGTGGCACCAGAAGCTCAGCACAGTAGAGTTTTCATTACAGCAGCCCCAGATACAGCTTGCTTTAGTGACAACTTCATTTGACATAGAATCTTTCAATCCCATTTCATCATGCCTAGTGAAGTGATGGCCCTCCTCCTCCCAAACCTCTCCCATATCTGCCACACACAGCAGGGTGGCAGAAGGTGTTGACCAGGCTCTCTCCTCCAATCTATTTCTGTACAGTTAAGTTTAGGAGCAGGCCACCATTGCAACTGTCACTTAGCCCATGGAAATTATAGTAAGGAAAAGCCTTGCACTTTCCCAGTGTGCCTCTGCCTATTTGTCCCCAGGACAGCCTCACTCTAACCTACAACTGGAAAAAAAAACCAACAACAAACCCAAACAAAACATAATCATTCAGGAGTGGAAGGGAATCAGAAGAACATACACTTGGGAGGCAAGATATATATTCATCAGTGATCTGGATGAAGGGGTAGAGTGTAACCTCAGCAAGTTTGCAGATGATACCAAGCTTGGAGGAGTGGCTGGCACCCCAGAAGGCTGTGCTGCCATCCAGTGTGACCTGGACAGGCTAGAGAGATGGGCAGGGAGAAACTTAATGAAATTTAACAAGGGTAAGTGTAAGGTACTCCATCTGGGAAAGAACAACCCCACGTATCAGTACAAGTTAGGAACTGATCTGTTGGAAAACAGCCCTGTCGAAAAAGATCTAGGAGTCCTGGTGGACAGGAAGATGACCATGAGCCAGCAATGTGCCCTTGTGGACAAGAGGGCCAACGGCATCCTAGGATGTATTAAGAGGAGCGTGGCCAGAAGATCCAGAGAGGTTATTCTCCCTCTCTACTCTGCCCTGGGGAGGCCCCACCTGGAATATTGTGTCCAGTTCTGGGCCCCTCAGCTCCAGAAGGATAGGGAGCTGCTGGAGAGAGTCCAGCATAGGGCCACCAAGATCATTAAAGGAGGAGAGCATCTGCCCTATGAGGACAGGCTGAGAGAGCTGGGTCTCTTCAGCCTGGAGGAGACTGAGAGGGGACCTCATCAATGTTTACAAATATGTTAAGGGTGAGTGTCAGGAGGAGAGAGCCAGACTCTTCTCAAGGTCATCCAATGTTAGGACAAGAAGGAATGGGAGCAAGTTGGACCACAAGAGGTTTAGTATTAACATGAGGAAAAACTTCTTTACAGTGAGGGTGATGGAGCACTGGAACAGGCTGCCCAGGAGGGCTGTGGAGTCTCCTTCTCTGGAGACATTCCAGAGCCGCCTGGATGTATTCCTGTGTGACCTTATCTGGGTGATCCTGCTCTGGCAGGGGGGTTGGACTAGATGATCTCCCTAGGTCCCTTCCAACCCCTAACATTCTATGATTCTATGATTCTAAGACACTTTCAGAGGACTGGAGCTAAAGTAAGAAAGGTTCTTGTTGCCGTATAATGATGGTGGAGAGGCCAGAGGCAAGACTGAGAAAAACAGGATGGTGGATAACTTTCATCTTCATACTAGGATGGAAGAAGGCTTGATCTCTTTGATATAAAAACAAGTAAATATTTGTGGTAGAGGTGCTGTTATTCATGATGAAGGTGCACAAATTATGCTGCCTAAGAGCAACTCAGACTGAGCAGAGACCTGGAAACCAGGGTCGCAGTAACTCATTAACACATAATAAAAAGGTCTGTGAAGGGCTGTTGCACATCCCTTACAAACCCTTCAGGGCATCTGCATGGGATAGTGTGGACTAACAGAAAAGTTCCCCTGCAGCCAATAATTCATGTGTATGGTATACACAAGGTTCTTTAGCACTCTGTTAGCACCCAAAGGTGCTTCAGGAAGTGGTGAGGTACTTGGCTCATGATGTTAGCTCTGTGCTCTTCACTGCAAAAGACTGTTGCTTTTTGTACAAAGATCAGCAGGATAAACAACAGAAGATGTGCTGAACTCCTGGAAAATATCACAGGCAGGCAGCAAGCAGGGGAGTAGGGGGCTGCAAGCACCATGTGCTTATCTTGGCAGTCTTCACATATGGGACATCACAGCACATGCAGTTTCCAGGCTGCTGCCAACGCAACACAAAATCCACGGGGCTCTGAGCCGCGAGGCATTGCTGCACACTGTCTGCTGAAGTGGAAAAGAGGTTGCAGATGCATGAGAATCAGACAGCAGATTTGTCATCCTGTGGGTCTGTGGTGGGCTCCTGATATCCCTGGGCCTCTGGCATTTTCCTCCTCTATCTGGTATGTCTGAGAAAACACCCAGATCAGTAACCATTAAGTCCGGTATGCTGTTGGTTTATTTTACAACACATGAAGACTCCTGCTCCCTTTTTTCTCCTCCCCCTTCACTTTCTCTGCTAGACTGACTTTGCATCTTGTCTCAAGTTAGGACCTGATTCAACAAATTTAACTACTTGCTAAATTTTGGTACACTGCAAGTCATTATGTTGCAATCACAGCTCACTGTATGTAAATCTCATCATGCATGCCAACACTGGCAGAAGGGCTGCATACTCTGAAATGCTGGGATAGGGGCTGTGCCTCCCCTGCAGCAGCTGGTCGAGAGTGAAGCCTTCCAAGCTCTTGCCTCCGATGCTTATTTGGCTATGGCAACACTCAGCGAATGATTCGGTTAGGGGAGCTCTGGGCTGCTGTTTGCAATGCTGCTGTACTATTTCAGGGCTTGTTTTCCCTTCCCATCTCCTTTGTAATCTCATTTGGCTCTTTTGTTCATCTGCAAGCTCTTTGTTCCAATTTTAGAGGGTACCAAGCACTGCAAGGTTGGGTGTGGGGTAGGTGTCCTAGTGGGTACCTGCAGGTCAATGCAACTGACTGAAATACCACCAGGAGAGTGTGTATCATCCAGGTGGTTGAATAGATGGTATGTGTGGCAGGCTGTGTGGTCACTGCTTGAAAATAATAGTTTCCTCATTACAAAGGAGTTTATATTTAGCTATTTATCCATAGCAAACAGATGCCTTACTGAGGTGAGGTCTGGACTGTACAGGCTCTTGGATGGACAATAATCCTTCAGAAATTGTATCCTGCTGCAACGAGTCCAGATGAAGTGAATCATGGAGGTGCTTACCCAATTTAAGTGCCACAGAAGGGTCCGGCTTTTGTTACCTTTCTCTGAAAACCCCTAGGCTGGGTGTTTGTGTCTTTCTCCAGCAGTAGGGCTGCAGTGCCTGAGGATGCCCACCAGCAGGTACCTGCTGTCTGTAGGTACAGCACCATGCACACCTGAGCCTATGGATGCTACCACAGTGCTGGTAATCATGTCAGAAATAACACCAGGGACTGCTCTGGAACTGAGGTGCTCAGCTGTTAGCTTATTTTCCTCTCTAGTTCATCCTTCACATACACTTTCTTTTACCTGTAGCCCTGAAGACACGAGTCTCTGCAGATTGAGGCTATATTGTATGCTGCTTTACATATATATCAAATAATAAATTAACAAGGAAGGGATTTTCCTAAGACAGATCAACCATTTTACCAGAGGCATATATCAGCAATCACTGTACACATGTAAAATTGCAGGTGGAGCAAGCCTGCACATGGAAATACTGCTCTTTGCAAGCAAGAAATTACCGTGCTGTTTTGTTTTTCTGTTTCACTTTCCTGCTAGGAATCTCTTTTTTGCTTCCATGCCTTATCTCCTGACCAAATTTCACAGTGCATGGAGGAAAGGAATGTGTGTGGGAAACACTGGCCTGGCTGTGCTCTTGGCTCCGTCACACACCCTCCCCTCCCGCCACCCAGGCATGAAGCCCTTCCCGGCACTCACCAAAGTGACTGTCACACATTTCACCTGTGAGTCACCGACATGCCTGGCTGTTCATGTTACAGCTTGTAAGCCATTAGTGCTTGTTCAAATAGGTTTGGGTTTTATTTTTTTTTCTTTCCCCTGCTCCTTCTGATTCAGCTGATTTAGATGGCTGATGGCTTCCTTGCTTGCTCATGCTGCTGTTAGTCACAGCCTTGCTGTTAATCCACCATCCTTCCAGGGATGGGGAAAGGACAAGCAAACAGAGGAAAGTGTTTGGTAATCATGGACCATCATGTTGCTCTGGGGGAGTCAATTAATGTGTGATTTCATGCCATCTCAGGAGGGAGCTCAAGCCCTGCTGGTACCATCTGCCTATGCATTTCACACAAGAGGTGTTAAAAAGGGATCCTGGAGCTTTAGGCACAAGTATGAGTTGTAAGTAAGCACCAACATGCCAGGGACATAGGCTGTGCTAGCTGTGTTGGAAGATGAGGAGCTACTGAGCAGGAGATGTTCATGCAGCTGTTTGCCAAAGTTTTGCTTTTTAGGTTGATTGAAGACAGCTGCAGCCTTTTGCCATATTGTGACCTTCAGATTTGTGGGATTGGCACGACTGTGGGTACCCATAGGACATGAAGATGCCCTTCCAGGCCTGTTTGGTGAGGGTTGACTGCTGAAGGGAGAGAAGACAGGCAGTGGGACTTGTTTAGTCTCTCTCTGGGGCTTGTACAGACATCCCCTGGGCACAGCAGAAAAGGTTATTGAGCATTAGGCAAAATGACACCTATTGAGTAGCTGCACTGGGCAAAATGGCATCAGCTTCTCCAGCAGGGACCACATCATTTTGGGGGAGATTCCCAGAACAGAGTAACAAAGCAGCATTTTCCATTGCAAATGGTTTGCATTGGTGGGATTCACTGTGCCATCAGGGAGTTTCTCTGTATTCGATCAAGTTCAGGGCATTTGGGAACCATGATTCAGCAGCAGGAACTGTAAACATGCATACACAGGTCACCCTGGGAAGGTCCCAGGGTGCTGGCCATAAAAAGCCCCTCTTACATCCACTAAAGTTTTTCTCATGTCCTGTTTTCAGGAACATCTACTGCCTTTTTACCGACAGCAATGAGAATTCCTCCACCACATCACACAGAAACCAGATACCCTAACCACGTGCTTTCTTTCTTGATGTTTACCTGGGATGGCAGCCAGATGGGCACTGAAAGCTGGTTTCCAAGACTAGGTTTTGGGACAGTGATAAACTAATCTGACCTCCAATGTAACCCAGCTCAGGGAGTTTAACATTGTAATTCCTGCAAGGGAAGGAATTAGTCTTCCTGGCTATGCTGTGAACTCTGCTTAGCCCAGCAATTTGTGGTTGAATTAGGTATATTCAGTCCCAGAATGATGAGTTTTCTTCTCCTTTTGTGGATAAAGGTCTGGTTTGTTGTGTTATATTTTCTCTCCAGCTACATTCAAGAGATGTTTGACAGCTAAATTAGGTTAGAGGAGATATACCCCACATGACAGAGGTATAATTTGGATGTGTACAAATATATTATGCCACTAATAGTTTAACCCTGCAAATTCTTGAGTAAAAAGGACAATGATTACAATTGTGTTGATTTCCTGCAGACGACTGTGAGTTATTTGTGGACACAGTTGTGATTCAGAGTCTGTGGGAGTTGGGTGCAGATAATACAAAAGGAAGTTTATGACTTCCTCCTCCATTTCAACCCTCTGACCCTACTTCTCTCCTGCCTCCACTTCTGATATTATTTTGGTTATATGAAGACCTGTGAGAGGATGCTGGCTATGTTTCATGGGGTATCCACTTGTGAAAACTGAGTCATGTTCTCCCACAAGAAGTGTCTTTATCAGAGTATCTCATCTCTTGCATAATAAAAGAAAGGCAATAGGTTGGAGAAAGGAGAAGGCTGCATGTTCAAAGCCTCAGAGATCTCAGTCTGACCTCACAGTTTGTTAAATGACCAAAGGGAGATTGCTGTCCACTAGAGCCTTTCCAGCAGAAAGCTGCTGCAGAGGCTGAGCCTTGCCTGCCTGTCAAGATAAATGTGTTCGTATGGAAATACACCCCCTTGAATATGCAGCCATATGTGCATGTTTTGTATATATCTACATGCATACTTACTTAAATAATACATACAAACAGATCCCTGCATATGCCTGAGCTACTTCAGTCTGAAGAGCTGTCAGTGCCTCATAGCTTCCAGCAGAGGTGATATATGTGTATACATACACACACACATACATGCACGTGCATCAGCTTTCCCTCTTTTCCCTGCCAAAATTAGGAATCCCTCCATCCCTGGTGCCTTTGAGCATCAGGGAACAGGCATTTCCATTGTGTTGGCGATGGATAGAACAGAGAGCTGCAGACATAAACCAAAACTACCTTGGTTGCTTAGGAAGGAGGATAAATCTCTAATTAAGCTAACATACACACAAGGCCCAATACTCCCTGAGTACAGCAATGCTCTCCTCTTGTGTTACTGGCATAGTTTAGTCCATAGAGTAAGCTGGTGTGTTTTCTTCTCATTTTTTCTAGTTGTAGATTGGATGACCTACCTGTGTAAAACTCTTCTCCTTCCCATAAAACTGTGGATGCATTTTATTTAGCTGGTCAACAGTTACCAGTTAGCTGAAATTACTAAGGCAGATTTTTTTTTCTCGGAGGCCAGTGAACTGGAAAAGGCTGAAGCCCTCCAGAGTGGTTTTAAATTTACAGGTCAAAGAGCTAGAGAAGGAGTATGCAACAAAAGCCAGGTAAGGAATGAATGACAGGAGCCTTCTTCTTTCACTTTTGTCCTGCTGCTTTTTCTAGTTCTTCATGTCCTTTCCATGGGCAAATGGGGTAAGCAGGTCTCAGGCCAACTGTGTCTAAGAGAGTACAAAGAAATCCGGACGCAGTATGTCTCACTTATGGACTAAGGGAGAAATTTTTCACAATGAGGGTGGTGAGACACTGTAACAGTTTGTCCAGAGAAGTGGTAGATGCCCCATCCCTGGAAACATTCAAGGTGAGGTTGAACAGGACTCTGAGCAACCTGATCTAGTTATAGAGTCCCTGCTCACAGCAGAGGGGGTGGACTAGGTGGTGTGTAACGGTCTCTTCCAACTGTAACTTTTCTATGATTCTATGATTTTAGTTGCTTAGGTTTTACAACATTAAGGGAAGGAAGCGTCATTTTATTGACAGCTGTAACATCCTAACAAAAATGAGGTTGTGCTTCCCCCCTGAAGTCACTGCTTGTGGCTCACTGAATAAGAAGCTCTTCTTAAAATGACAAGCTCAAGCTGGAGACTAGGGATCAGCTGGAATGGGAGAAAATCAAAACTATGTTATTGAGTTTGGGTTTGTTTTTTTTCTTGGCACCTGATGAACTTGCCCCAATGTAGAAAAATTCAGAGCTGAGATTTTTTTTTTTCAGAGCTCTGAGATCACTACTTTGCCCCTTTATACATTTTCTTTTCTTAACAGGGTTTTATTTTCTGTGATATCAAACCAGTAAGTGAGGAGCTTGTGGAGACCTGCTCACATACTGAACCTGGAGAATGGAGGGGAAAACCCAAATGAGTATCACTGCATGGCTAATGGCACAGAGGCTCAGATAACAACTATGACTGCTGGATATTTAGGCTCTGCATTTAACCCATCTTTGCTGGCTCCCTTTACAGCTCACGTTTAAACAAAAAGCACTTTCTCTTTCCCAAGGCTTTTCCTTAATTGGATTTTTGTTGTGCTTTTTTTTTGTCTTCTCATCTGTGGCTTAAGAAGCTGTAAAAAAATAGCTTGGAGAAACCAAAAAGAACCAGCACTCCAGAGAATTTCAGGCAGAAATTACACAGCTTTCCTAAAAAGCCTTTTAGGGAGGGAAGGGAAACAGGAGGCATTTTGTTAAGCACATGTTGGTTATGAACATGAAATCCAAGTTTAAATCAGGAACTGGGGAAAATTTCCTTGATGAAACCAATCCTTTAGGAGGTGGGTCAATATTATTATCCCAGCTTTATATATGGATGAGTGATAAAGCATTTATAATAAAGGGGACTGCTTTGGGAGGGAGCTAACTATTCACCCTGTACTTGTTTTTCCTCGGGCCTTTCTAGTTCCTCAGGATAGCAAAGCTGGGACTGGCATGGAGGTTTTTTGATTTCCATTCTTGTTCCTGGTGGCTAAACCATCACTGTCCACAATAAATCCACTACTGTAGTTTAGATTGTAGTCTTCACACTAGGTTGTATCACGATTTACCTCATGAGCAGCTGTGTCACCTGCAGCAATGGGCACTGCCCTGCTCAAAAGGGTGTAGTGAGCATACTGGTGACTAAAACGCCCTTAATGCAGCATCCCTCCTCCTCATCAACCCATGCCTGTTTTTATAGCCCGTCTAGAGGAGAATGAGAGGGTCATTATCTGCCATGTTTCCTTCAGCAGCGNATCAGGGGACTGGAACACCTCTCCTACGAAGACAGGCTGAGGGAGCTGGGATTGTTTAGCCTGGAGAAGAGAAGGCTTTGGGGGGACCTACTAGTGACTTTCCAGTACCTAAAGGGAACTTACAAGAAGGCTGGAGAGGGTCTGTTTGCAAAGGCCTACAGTGAAAGGACAAGGGGCAATGGTTTTAAATCAGAGAAGAGTAGATTTAAACTGGACATTAGAAAGAAGTTCCTCACCACAAGGGTGGTGGAACACAAGAAGAGGTTGCCCAGGGAGGTGGTTGAGGCCCCATCCCTGGAGGCATTCCAGGTGAGGCTTGACAGGGCCCTGAGCAACCTGATCTAGTTGGGGATGTCAGTGCCCACTGCAGCGGGCTTGGGTTAGATGACCTCCAGAGGTCCCTTCCAACCCAAACCATTCTATGATTCTATGATTCTATAAAAGCTCCCACTTGCTCATGTTTGCTGTCTCCTCCAGGGCAGCAGCCTGACTGCAAGGCTGCATTTATCCACAGCATCACTGAAAGCATCCCCACTGGGGCTGCTAGCCTGCAGCAAAAGGTGAAAGCAAGAGTTAGATGCGCACAAAAGGTCCTACTGATGCCAGACAAGAAACTTGTAGGTGCTCACTCCTCTTGCAGTAGATCCCTGCAGTACCCTTTAAGTCAAGAAATACATTTCAATTAATATGCTGGGGAAATGGATTTGGACATGAGGAAATAGAAAGAATCATAGCACTATAGAATCATTTAGGTTGGAAGGGACCTTTAAGATCATTGAGTCCAACTGTTAACCTAATACTGCCGAGTCCACCACTAAACCATGTCCCTCAGCACCACATCTACATGTCTTTTAAATCCCTCCAGGGATAGTGACTCCACCACTTTCCTAGGCAGCCTGTTCCAATGATTAACCACTCTTCCAGTGAAGAAATTTTTATTAATATCCAATCTAAACCTCCTCTGACAGAACTTGAGGCTGTTTCCTCTCGTCTTATTGCTTGTTACTTGTGAGAAGAGGCTGACATCTACCTCACTACAACCTACTTTCAGGTAGTTATAGAGAGTTATAAGGTCTCCCCAGAACCTCCTTTTCTCCTGACTAAACAACCCCAGTTCTTTCAGCTACTTCTCATAAGAGTTGTGCTCTAGACCACCCATCAGCACTTTTGCCCTTCTTTGGACATGCTCCAACACCTCAATGAATATTGATATTTTGCACCTCATTGCATGGCAAGATTACTCAGTACAAATCTCCAAAGGGGAGCTATAAATTGTTTGCACTGTGCTTATTAACCAGTTCCCGTGGCAGTATATCCTACAGAGCTCCTTCAATAAAATTAAGGGTTTAGCCTTCTCCAAGAGAACTGCTGACAAGCTCTATGTCTATTATTGCCTCTCCAAGATCTTCATGGTTCTGTGTCCCATAGGCTCAGAAATGCATATGTACATTGATCCTCATGGCACAAATGCTTCTGCAAAAAGCAAGAGTGCTTGTTCTGACACCATATAGTTTTAAGAGTTTTCAAAATGCAGTGGGCACCAGTTACCATCTTTTTGGAAGAAGTGTTCACTCACAGGCCTTGAGTCTGAAATGCTGCAGATGTGCTGATAAAGGGATGGTGAGGTTTTTCTCAAGCCATGCCAGTCACTGTGATGATAGATTGATCCAGGCTTGAACTCCTGGTTTTGGGTATGCAGCAGCACCCCTCTGTATAAATAACAACAGTGACTGTGCAGGCATCCTGAAGTCACTTAGTGCAAGAGGGTTTTCTTCCTCTCTTTCCAGAAGACTACAGCATCATGTATCAGAGCTGCAGCCACTGGCATTAGCTAGGGATAGGATTGCTGCCAGAGATCTAGAGACATGATGATTTCCGCTCTACTTTTCTGGACTTTGTTACCATATAAAAGAAGCAATCCGCTTTCTTGCAAGAGAACAGGGTTTTGCATTACTGCAGCATTCCAAATCACTTTTCAAACATTAAGTGGTGCATTCATCCTTACAACAGACCTCCAGGGGGCTGTTGATATGTTTTATCTTAATTTTACAGTTGTGTTTAATCAAGTAAACAGGAAAATAGTTTCTCACCAAATCTTCCTTTTTTGGCCCTCAGGTTAGACCTATAGGCACAGTCTCATCCTCCCTCTGGCTTGGGGTTTCTCTCTAATCAGTCTGGGATGACATCATTACAGAAAAACAGCCCGGAGAAGAATCTGGGAGTAAGCCACAAATGCCAACACCGTGCTGCAGAGTGACTGCAGTTATAGTTCTACCTTCAAGTGTAAATGCTTAAGCTCTTGGGCATTTGTAACCTTCTCATCTCAGCCTGTCCTCCACAGTGCATGGCATTTTGCAGCCACTGCTTTTCCTCCCTGACCAAATAGCTTATTTTAAAGATATCCATTCCCTCTAGTTTATAGCCACATGAACCAACAGAAAATGTGATAAAATGTGGCCCTGTTACTCTCTCCCAAAGCATATTTTCAAGCTCCATTAACTGTACATAGTCAACAGTGAAGAACAGTACAGACATCAGGGAAGCAGCAGCAGGCTAGGTGAATTGACACCCTGGCCCCAGAGGAGAGCAAAATGTCCTGTGTGCTATCAGGTTGTTGCTGGGAGCCTGGTGATTCTACTTCTGTATCCAGGGCAGATTTCACACCCTTTGGAGGATCTAAATAATTTTTAGTGACCGCATCGTGTCTTCTCACTTGCCCCTCTTGCATCAGTGTATTCACACCTCCATATACAAATCTCTTTTAAATTTTAGTTATTGTAACAGTAATGAATAAAATACAGCCATCTGACCACCCACTGTCTGAAGCTCTCAAATGATCTTATTTTTGACCAAGCACACTCACTTTTTGCAATATGCTGCACTGTGATTTTTGTGGTGTTTAGAAAGCTAAAGGTATCACCAAGACTACAGCTTTAAGTCCCATCTGGTTGTTCATATCTCCTGATCAGGATACATTGCAGCAAAACCCACTAAACACCTTTTCATATTGCATTTCCCAGAGACTTTGTGTAAATAAAAGAGCTGCAAATGCCTTCTAACTATTCCTTGAGCTTTCACAGAACCACAGAATGACAGTGTTTGGAAGGGACCTCTGGAGATCATCTAGTCCAACCACCCCTGCTGGAGCCCAGAACTGAATGCAATACTTCTGATGTGCCTCACTAGGGCAGAGTAGAGGGGAAGGACAACTTCCTTCAACCTGCTGGTCACACTCTTCTTAATGTACCCCAGGATACCATTGGCTTTCACACACTAATAGCTTGTTGTCCAACAGGACTTCCAGGTCCTTATCCATGGAGCAACTTTCCAGCAGGTCAGCCCCTAACCTGTACTGATGCATGGGGTTATTCCTCCTGAGGTGCAGGACCCTGTACTTGCCCTGTTGAACTTTGTGAGGTTCCTCTCTGCCCAACTGTCTATTCTGTCCAGGTCTTGCTGAATGGCAGCACAGCCCTTCTGGTGTGTCAGCCACTCCCAGTTTTCTATTATCAGCAAACCAGCAAACTTGTTGACCCCTGGGGAACACTGCTAGCCACAAGCCTCCAACTAGACTCTGCATCAGTGATCACAACCCTCTGGGCTCTGTTGTTCAGCCAGTTCTCAATCCACTTCACTGTCCACTCATCTAACACACACTTCTTAAGCTTGGTTATGAGTATATTATGTGAAACAGTGTCAAAAGCCTTGCTAAAGTCCAGGTAGACATCATCCACTGCACTTCAGTCATCTACTCAGCTAGTCACACCATCATAGAAGGCTATCAGGTTGGTCAAGCATGATTTCCCTTTCTTGAATCCATGCTAACCACTACTGAAAATGTTTTCCTCCACATGCTTTGAGGTGACCTCCAGAATGATTGTTTCATAACCTTTTCAAGAATGGATGTGAGGGTGACTGGCCTGTAATTTCCTGGGTCCTCCTTTTTCCCTTTTAGAAGACTGGAGTGACACTGACTTTTTTCCACCCCTCAGGCACCTCTTTTGCTCTCCATGACCTTTCAAAAATGATGGAAAGTGGCAAGAAGAACCCTGTTCATTCCTCTACCACCTATGTCAGAAACAGGCACAGTCTGAAAACCACTTGGGGTTTCCTGTGGCCCCTGGTGCAATAACTGTGCCGACAGCAGAGGGAGCATTAAACTCATTGCCCATGGTAANTATCAGTGCGCTTGGAAAAGGCGCTGATGAGGAGCGTGGGTGGAGCCCTCCCTGGATCTTCGTTCGCGAAGCCTAGCCATACATATGTCAGAAAGTTATCATCAGTTCACTGCAGGAACCTCCTGGTGTGTTTGTGCCTAACTGTGTTGACTTCCTAACAAAAACAGAATGATTGGATTTCCACATGAGAATCAGGGCATAGGATTATGAGGCTAATTTCACTGGTCAGTAGAAGGCCTCATCAACTTCCTTTACCTGAACAGGTGGCCTGTAGTAAACACCCACTACACTGTCACCCATACTAGTCTGCCCCTTAATTCTTACCTATCGTCACATTCATCATTCCCCCCCTATGCAGAGCTTGATAAATTCCAGTTGCTCTCTCACATAAAGAGCAACTCCACCACCTCATCTTGATGGTCTGTCTTTCCTGAAAAGTACATAGCTATCCACGACAGCATTTCAGTCACATGAGCCATCCCACCACATCTCTGTAACTGCAATGAGGTCATGGCCCTGTAACATCACCCATATCTCTAGTTCTTCCTGTTTATTCCCTATGCTGTGTGCATTGGTATACAGGCATTTCAGAGGGGTAAAGGAGTAGGAAGGTTTCTCTGAAGGGGTGCAAGAGGATACACCGTAGTCATACACCCTTGAGATTTTTGTCGTCGCTCTGGTTGGCCTGGCTTATTCCCTGGTAGTACCATTATTTCTTAAGGGCAAAACCCAGGAAGCTAGGGTGCTTGTTCTCATTGTCCTGCGTGTTGATAGCCTTTTAAAAAAAGATTTTGAAAAAGGCCAATGACTCACCTTGAAGTAAAAACCCACCATGAGGTGGTTGCTCCTAATTGTCAGAGACTGTAATCTGAACATCATGGTGCATCTGCTGAGAGGTTAAATCCATGAATACTGTCCAGGTTTCTGTTCAACAATCTGAATCCAAACATCACATCTAAAAATATGACACTGCTGTTGTCCTTGCTCCTGTACCAGTCTATGTGATAGGTGTTTGTACAGCACATAAGACAAATAAAGGCTGGATTTCCCAAACTGCAGCCTCAGCAGAGTCAGTCAGTTTATAAATATCAGTGGGAAACTTCTCCACATCAATGGATTTCTTGCTTATGGAAGATCACTTGCATGTCTGGGTTTCCTACTGCTATTAAGAATTATGGTTGCAGTCCTACATGGATTGTTTTTTATTATTTTAACTGCAGCTAACCATCAGACAGGCAAGATAGTGCAAGCCATATGGATAGAGCTAGTCTGTGATCTCACTCCATTACACAATAGTTTTAGGAGCTTTAGTGGTGTAATATTGCACAGAACAAGCTCCAAGGAATCTGGGAGTTATAGACAGTCCAGAGGAATTATTTTATGTCATGGGAGAAGGAAATACGAATGATCAGGAGTTCAAAGTCCAGATTACCATTAGGCCAGCAAAATGCATTGCTATAGCCTGCAAATGTATAAAGACATCATACTTGGCTCATTTCCTTTTCTCTTGCCTGTAGCAGCCACAGCTTCAACCCTGCTTTATTTACACTACTTCAATGTCTCAATAAAATATGACTGCAGGGCCTGATCCTCACGTAAAAGGTAGCTCTCCTGATTCCAGCACATCTGTGTGAACACCATCCAGGGCTGAATCCGGCAGCTCTGTCCTGGGCAGGGAAACACTATTTCCATTACATTATCTCTTTTGTTTATTGGCTTTTTATCTCCTTAAAAGCATTTACATTTCAGCCATAAAATATGCTTGAATTGTTCAGGACTTGTTCTGGACGAGGTTTCCTGCAAAAAGTTTATATTTTGAGTTTCTGTTCAATTTTCCCATAAAATGGATATGCCTGTTCATAGGAGAGCACTGCCAAGGGCAGACTGGGCTTAAATCAGCCAAATTCAGTTTGAATTTATAGCAGCTAGGGGCTGAGACAATGGCAGGCTGAAGGCCAAGGGAAGAACCAAGGACTTAGGGAGATGGGGTTCTACTGAAAGAGCAAGAAAGAGAATAGGGCTTTCTAAAATGGAGTTCCCATCCCAATAAAAAGAAGGTGCAGAAGGAACAGTACAATTAATCTCCTTCTCTCAGGAACTGCCACTCAAGATGCATGGAAGATGTTTTGCTTCTCAAGCCTTTGCCAGTTCTTCTCTGCTATTTCAGGGCTGACCCTTGGGTCTCACCCTGCTGCTGAGGATGGAGCTGTCTTAGATGTCCTGGCTCCTGTCTGCACTTACCTCTGCTTCCTTTATGTATTATGTGCTTCCTCCCTGAAAGGTTTTGGTCAAAATGAACCAACTCAATGTGCTCTCATGGTGTAAACTCTTTAGATAGCTGTTGCTAAAACCTGTTGAGGAGTAACTACCCTAGCTCACAAGTGAGTTCATCCTTAGAAACTTGGGGGGAAAAAAAGCCTAGAAGAGTTTTTAAGAAAACACATTAATTCTAACAGTTCAGATTTTAGAAAAGTACTAATGTCAGATTTGCTATCATGCACAAAACACTGATAGGAAGACTAACCCATTGGTCAGGAGGAAAGCTCATTGTAAACCAGTCAGGAGCCCTTATATATTTTTCCTAGTACAAGCATTTTAAACAACTGCCTTTTCAGGATCCAGTCTGCCTCAAACAGAGATTACTTCTATCTATCTACTGCATATCTTCATTTTTCTGCTGTTTGACTGGATTTTTGATGATGTCTCATGCTTTTACTGGACTTTTCCCTGTGTCATGGGAAGTTTTTAAAAGAAACCTCACTCCCATCTGTGTGCTCCGTGCTTTGCAGAGCTTTTGTGTTTACCAAAATATATCCTAATGTCCCATCTGTACCTCCCTGGGAGCCTTCATGCAGCAGCTTGCTGCAGTTGTTTTTGTTATATGTATACTTTTCTCCTTGAATAAGAAGACTTCTCCCTCCCTAGACAGATTACACAAACTATTCCTTACCCAGACACCATGAGTCTTTCCACCCTCAGAAGTTGCCACACAGCTCCTTGCTGAACCTCTCTTTCCATAAATAATACATGACTAGATTTCTTAGATTCCTGGTCATCCTCCTTGATTCAGCTACATCTCAATGACCTCTGTTATGGCACTGATGTAATTTGAAACAAGTATATCTGCAGCTGAAATTCCATTTAATAACTTTTTTTAATTATATAAATAGAAACATATACACTGAAGTCCTTCATGGGTGGAACAGTGAAATTACCATGATGATTCTTGTGCCCTGTTAGGTCCCCTGATCTGATTTAACACAGACCAGCTCACATAGCCTCTTACTCAGTGTTTTCCATGGATGGGGTGCAGGCGAGCCATGAACATGGAGCTTGTGATTTTTTGTCATGTGCAATGAGACAGGAGAGGATTGGAGGGAATTAATGCCACCTATCTGAGGTGCTTCTGTTATAACAGATTACCCAGTCTTTTAGTCTCTAATCACTGTTTAACCTCTGTCTGAGGGACAGATTTTCCCACATAGCTCCCTACAACTCTGGTACAAGATCAGCTTCACTGTACCTGTGGTAACTGGAGCAAAGACACAGTATATAGGATTGTCTTCACTGTAATGATCGTCTTCATGGGTGTGGTAACAAAAGTGAGATTCCTGTGATCAGCCCAATGAAATCTAATGTAAGCAATGAGATCAGGAGCAGAAGCACATGAGATCCAGTCCAGTTTTACTGTGTAAGCATCAGTTACTGAGTAAACAGTGTTCAGTTTTCTCCACAGAATGGTTTCCTTTAGAAGATGATCTCCTTTATGTCCATAACGACTTTGTTCCAAAAATATCTGTCTTCATGTGAAAAGGCACCCTGTCTTGAGATGCTTGTTACAGTCAATAACACACACATCCTTAAGAAGGAATATATGCTCTTCACAACTTCTTTACCCTTACTGGATGTGAGGACCGAAGCTTCCTTCTTATCTATGATGTGTGTTACATCTGCAGTATGGTACTGCTGTATTTATAACCAGAAGTGGCTGCTTTCCCAAATTTCTGTCTTTTGGACTTTTGCTGTTGTCACATGTCCTGACCTGCTCTGTGCCCACGCACATGAACATCCTCCTTCTGCCATCTTCTCTGTGTGGGTAGCTCTTGGCCCTCTCACCCTCCCTTGCACTCTGTTTGTCTTGCAGCTTGAGTAGTTCATAGAATCACAGAAGAGCACAGGTTGGAAGGGACCTCAGAGTATCACCTAGTCCAAGATTTTGTAGGAAAGGGAACCTAGATAAGACTATCTAGCACCCTGTCCAACAGGATCTTGGAAACCTCTAGTGATGGGGGCTCTACCACATCCATGGGGAGGTTGTTCCGGAGAATTCTCTCTGTAAAAGAAAAAGTCTTTCCTATATTGTAATGAAACCTTTCCTGGTGCAACTTGTACACTTTGCCCCTTCTCCATGTGGCCCCTTGTGAAGAGAAACCTTCTGTCCTCTTTGTAAGAGGGTAAGTACTGGCATACTGTGATGAGATCCCCCTGATCTTTCTCTTCTCCAGGAAGAACAGACCTAATTCCTTCAGTCTTTCTTCCAAACTTCTGTGTTTACAGTCTCTCCTGCTAGACATCTGTTTACACAGAGTCTCCTTGCACAGCCCATGTTTACTGCCTGTGACCCTGCCACTCTCCCATATTTATATTCTGTGGCCCATATTTACATCCTGTGATATCCAAGGCCCTGCTGTCTGTTCATGTTTTTGTGTTCCAGCATCTGTCACTCAGTGCACCTTTGCTCTTGAGTTCAGAGTTTAAAATGAAATGTAGTCATAAGCGGAAGATAAAAAAATACACAAGTGAAATCAGACACCTATATCCTTGTGTAAGTCTGCTGATGTCCTTGATATGAATTGATCTCTCCACCTCCCCTTGATATGTAGCCAATGGACCCTTTGTACTGTGTGGGATGCAGAGATCAAAACAAGCAAGTATAATGAGCTCATTTCTCACAATATTTTGAAGTTGTCTTTTTCTAGTGTATCTCCTACATTCTCTCTGGCTATATTTTGCATTTCTTTCATTAGAAACATGCTTTTCCAGTCAGGCCACTGATGTTGCAGAGAAAGTTACTGCCACAGTTGGAAGCTGAAACATAATTTGAGTTGCTTAAACTCACACACAGGCACAGAACTAAAACTCAAACATGCATTGACCTTTTTAAAGCAAGCGTCTCACTAAAATTCAGGTTCTTATAAAACAATTCAGTTGCTGAGAGAAAACTGAAGATGGGTTCAAAAGTTTTTATACTGGCTGTTTTGCTGCAAGAAAGTACAAAGGCCTACTTTACTGAACGCAGGAGCAGTAAGTTACTGTTCATGCACAACAAGCTTTACTTTAATCACAGTTCCCAAAGTGTGAGTTCTTCCCAAGTTTTATTCTCTGCACCCTTTCCCCAGCAACACGTGACTGTGATTTCTCAGGCTGTTTGCCTGCATCTCCTGGAACTTCAGAGCTGGGACTCTCTGTTGATTAGTCTCAGGCTCATCCAAACATTCTCTGTTTGCACATCCATAGTCCAAATAATCCTCAGAAAAATTTCTTCACTGGGATTTGTCAAACTCCCATGTTACCAGTGCTTTTCTCTGTGCTTACATTGGACTTTAGGGACTCCTGGTTTCCTAAAAGACCTTTATGGCATCTTTCAGCTAAATTAAACAAAGATTGTGGAGGGTGTGCTGGCTGGGAAGTTTTGACCAGCCTCCATTGCAGCTTTGTGATTTCACAGTCGAGCTGTGCACTACTGTTCCCCTCCCTCTACTGGGGACCCACTGGAGAGGATGCAGCAAAGTCTCCTCCAGCATCCCATCACTCCATGGTTGGTGCCAGCCCTTCCAGAGGTGTCAAAGCAGGCTATCCTTTACCTGCTATTTCCCCTGAAGTTACACTTCCTATATAATTGTTCTCAGTATGGCTTTTTGGCAGCCTGAAAGGAAGTAGAGACCTCTAACACAAGAGGTAGATCTTACACAAGCATCCTACAATGGGGCTGGGCTAGGGTGGAGTCAAACAATTTGTGTAGCCACTGCAGTGGCTGGGAGGGATGCCTGCAGTTGCAAGCACTCAGAGAGCAGAAAACACCAGATATCAATCAGACCCAAGCTGTGGCTGTAATGGGGATAATGGCTCATACTTTAAAGAGCTTGAACTCATCAACATTTGGAGTGTGCTGTGCTGTCAGACTCAATTATTACTGTTACACATCATCTTAGTCGACCTAATTCACAAATTGTTTCTTTCCATCCCACAATTATTTGCAGCTAGTTTCAAGGGTGCATGAAGTGTGCATGCTCGAGGGTGTGTTACACACCATGGGTCACACATATCCCACAGCAACACTCACTCATCCCTTCTCAGAGCTCTGCAGCTGTGTATGGCTGTAGAGGTGTGTAGTGCCCATTGGATGCACACACCACAGGTCATTGCTTCCAAGGCTGCAGCACACATGCTGTTAGAAATGCACTTTTTGTTTCCTCAAAATTCACCTGGAAACAGCATGCAGACATGGTTTTTATTGTGCCTTTTTCTTTTTTTCACATTGTGTTTTTGCAATACAAATGTATGTATTGTAATCAGACTCCTTTCACTCTTGTTTTTGATAATTTGAGGAGATTGAGCTCATATTTCTCATTGGAATTGTTTTTTTTGTCCAGTGCTCAGCTAATTCCCATGACACATTTCTTGACTTCTCCACTTTGCCAATGTACTTCAACTTTTGACACCAGAACTGCAACAATTTTTCCAGGATCAGCTTTAGGCAATCAGAGAGGCAAAATATCTTCTCTGATCCTACTAAACAATTTCCTTGCTTGTACAGACTAAAATTGCTTTATCCTCTTCCATCACCTTGGGAGCTCATGTTGTCAGACAGGACCTCTAAATCCTTCTGGATTTACTGCTTTTCAGAAGCAGTCTCATTCTGCTGATGGTCAGCTCTCTTTGCAATGAGATCTGTAATTTTCCATATCTCTAACTTAAAACACAGGTTGTTTGAATCAGCTCAATTTAGCTCTCTCTCTCTCCAAATGACTCTAGATGATAGCCTTATCTTCATCATTATTTATCATTCTGTCAAACTTTGTGTCATCTACAGTAAATTATCTTGGCAGTGTTTCTTATATTTGCTTTCAGAACAGTGCAGAAAATGTTGAATAGCTTTGAGCATATACTGATCACTGCAGTTTATCATTAGGTGATTCCCCGTTGATAGTCACTTTTTGAGACCTATCAGTTAGCGTGTTCATAATCCAATTTATGTGTACTTTCCTGATGTTGTATGATGATCTTCTTAATTGCAATGCTACAGAAGTACCAAGATCTAAAAAGCCTTATTTACCACCACGACTCAACTCCACAGTCCTCCAACAACAAAATCTAACTAATCTGACAGTGAACCATGTGCCTGCCATTAATTACGTTCTTATTGTTTCCTTCTTTGCTAACTGAATCTTGCTAATGGAAGTATTCCCATTACTTTGTCTCAGAGTGGCAGGGTAGCTAGTCTTTAATTATCCAAACAAACTTGATTTCCATGTGTGACTGCCTTCATATTGGCCCATTTCCAGCTCTCTTGAACTTTTCAGCCTTCCCAGCTTTTATCATCAGTGCACCAAGTCTCTCTTTCCTAGCTCCTTTATGGCTCTTGAGTTCAAGTTACCTAGACTGATTCTCAAAAGTTCAACATTGTTCTGTTAATGGACTGGGAAGCCATAGAAACCCACTATTCTCTTTCTGGCCAATACAGAAGTATTTATCGAATATTTTAACTTTCTTCTGTGAAACTCCCAAAAGGAGGCTTCTGATTGAAATTTTACAAAGAAGTTATAAAGTCTGGTCCCTGTGCCAAGTTCCCCATTCATGTAGGGTGATTTTGCCTGGCTCAGCTCTATCTGGATATAAGCATGTTGGCAAATAGGACCGGCAAAGACTTGCTGTAATTTAATCTTGTGGCCTTATGATATAATCCCTTTCACAAACTGTTTAGGTTTAAAAGTAATTGGATTGTTTTTTTCTCTGGAAAAAAGTTTCTTCCAATTTCCAAAAGAAACTTCCTTCCAGTTTCCAGCCTAACCTTATTCATGGCTAGCTTATAAATATTTTGCTGCGCCAACATTTTCCATTTTCTTGAGCATCTTTTCCATCCCTTGCATGTACTCCTGTATAACAGTCATATTTTACAACACAGTCTTTTATGTGATTGGTTAAAGAGAAAAGGTGTTTCAGTTTCTCCATGTCTGATAGACTCCTTGTTCTTCCACTCATTCAAGCTATTCTTCTTTGAACTTGTTCTGATCTGAATTCTTCTTTCCTGACCTTAGGATGACCAAGTGAGATCTTATCAAGGCTTTGTGTAACAGTACTGATATTTCCATTGTTTCACTGCCAGTGCTTCCCTGAATGTGTTCCACTTGTTTCTCTTAAATACCTTACTACATGTGTTCTTACTTCTTGTTATGGGGTGGAGACACTAAAGAGATGAAAAGTAAAAATGCAAATACTTATAAAATAAATGATAGATTGTAATTTCCAAGATCTCCACAGCATCTGAGGGGCTTAATCTCACTTTCATGGGTGTTTCACCTCTAGTGTAGTTTTCTACAGTGCTTAGACATGTGATGTACCTGTGGCCCTTAAATTCAAATTCTGGTATGACCCTACTTGCAACTTTAGGTCCCTGAAACATCTGACCTTAAGCATGTGGAGTACCTCTTAAAAAGGACTTCAGCTTGCAGGTCACTTAAATTTCTTTTAACCATTACCCTTAGAGGTCATATGGTGGGCATGGTGTGAAGCTCTAAGAGCACTGTTACTGAGATGTGTCAGTAGTGACTAATCATGGCTGTATGGAAAGTCTTAAAAGTATTTGACTAATAAAAGTAATAGTAGAATCTTCCTGAAATAGCCTTATACCAGGAAAAAGCTAAGAGGCGTTTTCCATTGAAGACTGACAGACCTTGATATAGAAAATGAACATGTGTAGGATCTCTGGTCTTCTCACTTGCATATGCTCTGGGAGTTGAGTGCCCAATACTTTTATGGCATTGGCTTTGCTTTTTTTATGACATGCTTATCACCTTACACCTTAGAGTAAATTGTCCTTTCTCCCATTTGGCAAGGATTCAGGTTCCCCCACACAGAAAGGGAATACCCAAGAAGGCCAGCAGGAAGGAGTGGAGCCAGAGGATGGTCACTGCATGAGGAAGACCTGTGTGTGCCTCAATTAATCTGTCAGAGGAAGCAGCTGAGGGCTTTGAGATACATGTCTGTAAAATCATGAGAAAACAGGGTCAAATGAGAAGATTTGTCTGCTTTTACTGTCAATACAAGATCAAAACAAAGATAAGTGATATATATTCAGAACACATAGAACGAAATACTTCTTTACAGTCTGTCTGAGTCCCTAAGCTATAAACATGTGTAGGTTGATAGAACACATGGGGCAAGTGTCATTGTAGGCTTGTTGCCAAGCCTACAATTTGGTTAGTGTTGGCACAAATATCTACCATTCTGGCGTGGTGTAGGTAAATGCCTGCCCAGCTTTGGCTGTACTACACTGTCAGAGACAGGCTGTTGACATACTTCCTTACAGTGCTGTGTGAATGGAGAAACATCAGGGAGGTTTTGGTGGAGTTGTTGTGCCTGGCTCCTGTCCGCAGCAAACCAATGTTGCAGCAGGTCCCTGAGACCAGCTGCATTTCTGATCACAAACAATTTATGTTGTCATTAATTATTTTGTCATTGTTTGACATATCACGAAGGCTGCTGACTCCTCCTCATCTCTGACAGTGTGTCTTCGTGTTACAAATAAACCAGTTTTGTAGCTGGTGTCTAAAATAGTGCTCTTGCTTTGCTCTCACCTCCATGCTTGTCTGTATAGTCTCTGCTCACCTCTTCCCTGCCTTGGCACTTACCTTACTCCACAGTAAGTGGATTTAGAGATTCAGTTCCCCAGAAATTATTCTTTATTTTGTGGGGTTATTGTTCCCATGAGTTAGCACCACAAATTGGTTCACAATGAAGTCAGAGTACTGTTACTGGTTCAAGGGAAAGAGTGGGAGCGGATGGGAAAGGGGATTAAGAGTACAATTTTCATGAGCTGCCCCTGGTTAGTTTGGCTCTGCATCATGAACCCTCATTTCAGAAAACTCTGAATCTGTCTGGGTGAAGACTTAACATCTATGACCATATCATTTTGCTGTGGAGTGAAATTTGCTTAAAGCAGTCCTTTGAAAGATGACTTTGAAAAAAGGATGGATTTTTTTCCTGTGTTTTCAGTTCAGGCATTCATTTCTTAAACAAAGACCATTGTCAGTTATGTCTACATGGAAGACATAGAGAAACCAACATTATTTTAGCATATTACTATTCATAAATTAATGGAGATAATTAACCAACTCATAATTTACTTTATGATAATAGTTTTCAAAACAGACAATCAAACTATTCTCACTTTACAGTATTGCTATAAAACTTCTACTCTAATACTATTAGAAATCTAATATCAATTTCAAGCATTTAATTAGACTAGTCTAATCGGGATAGGGCTAAAGAGATCTGAATTATGCAGTTTTGAGCCCCCAAACACCTTCTTGGTCTCTTTCAGTACCTGAAAGAGGTTGACTCTTCTCTGACAAATCTCTCTATGATTCAGTTGTAAAACTGCTGCCTGACCTTGCCAGAATGGCACAGGATGTAATGAACGCTTGCAAAAGTAAAAAGATGATTTGATGGAGGGCATTTGAGAAGTCTAAGGCAATATTCAATCTGCAAAACAAGTTTAATGAAATACTTTAAGTTGCTGTGGGTTATGTAACCACATTAAAACAGTAGTATCAACATCAAAACGTTGAAGAGAAGCTAGGATTTTCCAAGATAGGACAGTCAAAACATGCCAAGAATTCAGCCTTGTCACCTACATTACTGCATGTGCAGAAGACAGTCAATTGCTGTTTTTCTAGTAAAACAGTCACTATAGTTTGGTAATTACTCCATATGTTGCTCTTTGTCTCAGCAAGGTGCACCAGACTCCCTGGGGAATGATGCTCTCCACTTTCTCTTCATTACAGAGAAGAGGAAGAGGATAGAGGAAGGTACTGTCCTTCATTCCACCAAGCTTCCTAAGTCAGACCTTCCCCTCTTCCTGTCAATGAGGGACTGTATGACTCCATATCATACAGGTGACTCTAAACAGCCATCCTGAATGGCCTACAATTCTCCCCTAATTAGAACGTCTCCCAACTAGCTAAGTCCCTTTAGCAACCTGTTAATCTCTACTGTATAATTTTTCTGTGTTCAGATTAGACTGATTTGTTTTGATGAAATATGAGATGATGCAGATTTTAAAAATTTCTTTTCGGGAAGTAACTTTCTTTCACAGGTAATGTTCCAAATTTTGATCTCATTACTAAATACACATTCTTTATTCTGATCAAAGATTAATGCTGTGGGTTTTTTGCCTGAAAACCTTCCTACAAAAGACTGCTGGTTTTCATCATCACTAAAAAGGGGCAATGGTCATATGAGATCAATTTGCCATACAGTGAGATATGAAAGGAGTCCTCATGCAGTGAAACTGTGGTTGGGCACGAACTCTTTCCACCCTGTGATAGTCTGATTTAGAAACAAGGAGTTCCTCAGAAAAATCAGTTGCCAGTCTCAGCTGAGAGCTGGTTGATAAAAGCGCCGTGCAATATTTACCTATGCATAGTAGCAGAAGATTAAGAAAAGATATGGTCTAGAAAATAACCTTAGAGCAAAATCTCTGTGCAGTGTGCCAGGCTTCAGCAGCATCTGGCACACCTGTGCCTGGCTACAAGAGCTCTGCCCACCAGCTCTGTTGTGCCCAGAGTTTGCTGGTCAACACCTTCATAGGATACAGGAAGAGCATGTGTTGAATGGAGAGATAATACATGTTCTTAAACTGATAGAGCTGGAAAAAACAGAGGGTGCAGTCTCAGACTCCCTTCACACCACCTCTTAAGGAGCCTGTGAGACCAAAAGTTTGCCTTCCTTGCTTGTTAAAAGGAGTTATTTAAAAGGCAGTAATCTCAGAGTAGCTCCACTAACAGATACAGGGTGGCATTTGCAAAGTGAAAAGGCATGTTTGGGCTCCAAACTTAGCCTGAGTATTTGCTGTCCGCAGCTGAGTATCTGATTATCCTACCCCTCCATATGAGCTACAGTACTGCAAAATGAGAAGCAACTTATTGGGATCGTTTTGGTGCTAATTCAGGCTGTTCTGGGACTTCCATCTGGGCTGCTGCACCACAGGATGGGCAAGTGAGTGGGGAAGAGGCAGCACCCCAGCTCAGCCTGTGGCTGGGCACAGGATGTGGGTGTCTGGCCTACGTAAGAGCAGCCTCAAGCTTTTGTCCTCTGCTCCAGACAGAACAACTGTACTCAGATGTCCTCCAGTTAGGGATTGCAGCATGCATATAGAAGCTGTTAACAGAAGCTGCTAACAGCAACATCCAGCAATCCCTGTGATGATGAGATGGTTTTCTGCTACTGTCCCACAGAATCACAGAATCATTGAAGTTGGAAGAGACTTCTGAGATCATCAAGTATAACCATATCTATCACTAACCACTTAACCATGTCCCTAAGTAGAGCGTCTACTTACCAGCAGGTAGCCCTGCTATTGCAAGGGGAGAAGAAGGCTGCAGTCCTTCCTGTAGCATTTACCTGGAAATGCCCTAATCTTTGGTGAGATCGGAATATGAAATACCTCAAAGTCGAGAAGTGTTTGAGATTGAAACATCATTTTAGGATTGTTACAGGAAGTGGGCAGAATGTGGGTGTAGAAACCCATATTTAAGTTGCCCAAAAGTCACGACCCTACTTTGCAGGGTGCCAGTTATCAGGGTTTTCCTGGTACTGACAGCTCAGAACTTTCAGTGGCTGTAGTTATATTTGTATGTTACATTTTTAACTGTTAAGTTTCTTTTATCCGAGTATCTTGGATAAGGATTCAGGAGTGTAAAGTTTTGGTTCTGGAGTTTGGAAATTCATCCAGTCGCAATATTTCCTTGCTCTCTGGCTTTCATTTCAGGACATTATGCTTTACACTTACACTAATTTTCTAAGCAGACTAAGTAACACCAAAATGTTACCCAGCAGATATTTTTATAAGATTTTATTTTGTTATAACTATCAAGTATTTTCACAATATGTTCAAGGAAAAAACAAACAACCACACAATAGAGAATTTAATTTCCTTGCATAAAGATTACAGTCACTCAGGCAATTCTCTGTCTCCTTCTGACCCAGTGAATGGGAATGGGATGTATTTGGTTGCTACCTAGAGGTGGCTGGGTAGCTCTGATTCACTGCATGCATGCAGTTTTACCTACTGCCACTGAAATACTCTGAATAACAGGGAGAGGCATAGCAGCTGACATTGAGAGGCAATCACACAAAGGCTGTTACAACCATGAAGGCACTTCAGGCACAGCTCCTGGTGGACAGCAGAAACAGGGCACAAATATGTCTATGTAATTCTTTATTAACTACAATAAGTGGCTGAGTCCTTTTTCCCCTCACCCTCCCTCTTATTTCCCAGACCATAAACCAAATCTTCAGCAGGTATAAAGTGGCACAGGCTCTTTGACTTCAAAGGAGCTGCATCAGTTTGAACCAACAGAGATTCTGGTGCCATATGGCCCTAATTATGTTAATGTGAGGCCCAAAGGATGCAGTGCAATAATAAAAAGGAAATACTGTGTGATCCATCATAGCTTTGGCACTCAAGGCAGGACTTTCAAAGATATTTGGGCACCAAAAGAAGCAGACAGGTGTATAGGAGATTTTCTGTGTTCTATTTCCCCACGATAAAAATTTATTTCCTTGCTATTCCAAACCAGGCTTGAGAGTCCCTGCAAAGGGGGGGAAACTGCTCACCCGAAGTTACCAGGAAAAGACATTTCAGTGCCTGCTAACACCTATGGGGTACAAGTCAGTCTGCTGCAAGGCATAGCTGGTGAGAAACTTTGGCTGTAGGTGAGGATCTAAACAAGATGAATGATTCAAACCAGACCAGCTCACCCCAAGAGTCTGCTGCGAAGCATGAAGCTACACTGCCTCATTAACATGGCTCTTTGCAGTGCTGCCCTGGTGCACGAAGCTGCAGGAGGATATAAGGAGGGTAAGTGCAATGTATTCCTGGTCTTGGCAGATGGAAACCTACCACACCCTGAGTTTGCCTGAGCCCATCAGTATGGAAACCTTCAACAACATGGAAATTTCCTTTGATTTTAAATCCAAACAACTAACTGCTGTTATTATTGGACATTTATATCACATTTTCCTCATATTTTCCATCTCATGGATAATTTAAAACAAATCACTGCATTAAGGTGTTTGAAGTTATGATGCTTTGTGCAGCACTTGTTTGTTACTAAGTCCTTGTCAGGAACTTCCTGCTGATCTGGTCTTACGTTGTCTTTACATAAAAGAAATTTTCACCAGGGACTGAAATAGACCCTAAATAGTTTAAAAAGGGTTCTTCCATTTCAGGCTGTTTTCTAAAAGCCTTGTAATCTTTGACTTGTAAGGTAATGAAGCAAGATTGCTGAGAGCATACTCAGGTTGCCCTAAAGGAGTGGGAAACAAATTGCTTAATACAGCAAGAGTTCCATCCCACATAATAATTTTCACGGTCATTTTTCATTGTTCTAATGCCTTTACATTGGTGCTCTCTTCTAGTGTACTTTGGAATGATGCAACTCTTGATGTTGTAATAACCTGGTAGGCAGATGGATGAATACCCTTTAAAAAAGAAAAGTCACCATTTCCAAAGAGCTCCTAGCATGAAAATATATTTTGATTGCTTGCATTATGCATAATTATGTTCTTTAGGTATTTTACTGTTAAGAGGTGAGAGGCAATACCAGTGCATGGACGTAGTCACTGTGCTGTGCTGCTGCCCTTTTAAAGAACCTGACATACTGGATGCTTTTGCTTTAATTCCCAACATGTACTTATGTGTCAGAAGCCCATATTGACCTTGGGACTAGCCAGAAAATGGGGAAAGAGAAGAGTAAGCTAAGCCAAATATTCAGGCTATTCTTCTTCAATATGTAAGAATAAGTTTTAAATCTCTACTCTTCCCAAGCAAAACTAGCTAATGGAAATATGGCTCCTAAAAGCTGGCAAATGTTTGTCTGATCTGCTAGAGGCCTCTCTAAATTTAATCAGATTTGTTTGGTGTTGGTTTTCTGGTGGTTTTTTTTTAACTATTAAAAGCAGCTGTCAAAGTGGATTTCATCAATACCAACACATTTCTGAAAAATACAGGATTTTGTGTTTTGACATTTTCTGGTGAACAGATTTGTTGTTGAGATCCAAGATCAATTAGGGCAACTGCAGTGAAACACAAGGGAGACAGGTTCAGATGGATTATCCTATGTTCCCTCATGTAGAAGGTACAAATGGTCCTGCCACTGGGTTCCAACACTTTGATAATAAGCCATTAAATTACTGATGGCCCTATGAGATAAAATATCCCTAATGATATTGCCAAAATGTAGTGTTAATAGGATTGTGACCTCTTACAATTTTAATTTCAGCAAGCGAACATTTACAAATGAAACCTCAGTCCTGCACATTTTTGTGATTGTAACTAATTTTACACAGGTAAGCAAATTTCCCCTTTGACTCAAGTTATTTATTGGCATAAATATTGGCAAGATTACAATATTAACACCTAGCTAACATGTTTTGGGAAAAATAGCAACAACTCATATGCAAGTCTATAGTTTCTGAATATTTCTATAAAGTACCTGAAGTTCCTATATACTGCACAGCAGGGAGTAACACACATCTGCCTCTAAAAAATCACAGGACTTGTTGATTTACATGCAATTTAGAAAAAATGTGAAAAAAATATTATAGTGAATTCTTCAAATATTTACCAGGTGAGGCATCAAAAACAAGACCCTGAATAGACTTTTAATTCCACAGTGAGGTATTTAAACAGTATTTTGATTTTCAAAAATGCTGAACAACAGCACTGCTTATTGACATATTTTCTGAAGATCAAACCACAGAATTAAGTACTTTCTCTAGACCAAAATCCTCTATTTAGGCATTTGGAAAATTTTCATTGCCACTTCCCTTATGTGACATTTTGTCCTTGTGTTTGGGTAGAGAATGTCTAGCTAATTAGCACAAATGCTTTGCAACACCCAGCTATTGTGTTCTTACTAATTCCCTAACCTTCCTGGTTTTATAAAATGCAGACACATATTGCACTGAATATTTACTAGGGACCTGGACAATGCTGGTTCATTGTTACAGAACATAAACATATGTGAAAATCTCTTTTGCATTTCCCATATTTTGCAAGCTTTTTGTTTTCCTCTTACATCATAATTCTGCAGAGAGCTCTGTGATGAAATACTTAGTACAATTAAGATAAAGGATTCATTATGATTCATCCAGAATAGGGATAACTGCATGGACTTAAGTTAAAGCCGAAAGGTTTTTCCTTAGCATAGGTTTTTGTCAAAAATCAGACATTGGCTCCCTACTTGCCTCAAGGCTCTTGAGATATGTAAACCACGTGGACAAGCATGGGCCCAATTTCAGGTATCTAATCTCAGTGAGATACTGGGGTTGAATCCAGATAAAATATAGAAGTTCCCTTCTTGGCTCTGCTGCTGGAAAAATGAGGGATTTGAGCTTTTATTTGATATGACATGGATCACACCTTCAAATCTGACACTTGGAAAAAGGTAAGGGCTCCTGCTGAAGTGGGAAGAAAAAGCTTGGAAGGAGTCTAAAACATGACCAAATCCAGGATGCTGCATTGTAGTCACCACTTATTATGCAATTTCCCTTACCAATGCATTCATTAACATGTTAAAATCAGCTGGTTTTCACCCCCACAGTCACACTGTCACACTGCAAGAGAGTATAAGGATACTTACCAGCCACATCGGATAAGACATCAGCACAGTTGCTGTCACTGTGGTGTCCAGATCTGGTCCAGGCATGCAATTGGACCAGGGCAAACACGCAACCAGCCTGCCCTACAGTGGTCTCCCAGCCCCTCTCACTCATGACACAGAGCCTCCTGAGCCAGAGGTAGTGAGTTTGTATTTAATACCCACTGTGGACTTTTTTCTTGTATGAATTGATTCAGCTACTTTTTTGAAATCATATAAAGGCTTAACATCCATAAGGTCCCAAAGAAAAGGTTTTTTTGGCTTAAGCGCACATTATTCAACTACCTCCTGAGGGGGCCCTCCAAATTCAACAACATCCTTGGAAAAAATCAAGAAAGCTTTTCTCTGTGGATACCAAAAGGGATTTTTTAAAGCTTCATGCCACGATTTGTACACTTATGAGCCTCATGGAAAAGGCAAAAATAATCCAAAGAGTATTGGAGGGAGACTGCAGAGCACTGTAAGGAGCCTTCTAGATGCCATCACATAAAGCTGCCAGGAGCTCATGAGAGCAGACACCATTCAGGTCAGCTGCTCCAGGTGAGCTGATACCAGCAGACATGAAGTACCAGCCCAGACAGCTGCTTAGAGAAAGGTGAGACTCGCTGGATGGATGGCAGCAGCAGAGTTTCTCAAATGGAACAAATCAAAGGCTTGAAGAGGTCAGAAGGTATTTATGCTGAAGCGTAATGTTAGCTGGAGAATAATTGCTTTCAGACTACTTTTGGACAATTGTTTTTTGGCTGCTCTTAATCCATTGCTTTTAGGTTGACCTCTCCGGGTTCATCTGGTGTTGTTCTGCCTCTTTATTAGTTACTATTAGTAATTGTAGCCTGCAGCTATGGGGCAAAGGAGCATAGGGGAGAAATAAAACGTGGAAAGAGGCAGAGAGGGAAAGGCTCTTCTCAGGAGTCTCTGCTGCAACATGGTCTCTGCCAAAATGTGTCTCATCCCTCTCTGCAGAGGAGGGATGTTGCAAACTCATCTGGACCACGTACACTGGACTGGCAGGAGGTGCTGAGATGATGCATGTTCACCGTAAGCCACCAAGAGTAAACTGAGATGGTGGAGGTAGTTTAGGAGAGTAAAAGGCAACTTTGGAGAGCTCAGAGGACTCAAGGCTGCAGGAGCAGCAACTGAGAGCCTTCTGTACTTGCTTGTTCTGAGGCAGACGTAAAGGTCTGGTGCCTTTGCTGGAGCCAGGCAGTGGACTGTACATTCTCCAACAAATCCCTGCTTGTTTTCTGCCTTCAGCCTCATTGTATGCATGTTGGTAAGTGCCAGTCACCACCAAGATGGATATGTCATTTCATTTCCCAGGTGTCTGCATATTTTTGTGAGGAACCTCTAGGCAGCTGAGCCTGGCTTGCCTGGATTGGGAAACAGCTCTTGCCAGGAGGATTTCATCATTTTGAGTGAGTTTGATGTGCCACCCTGCTTCATTTTAGCCCTTTCTGATTCAACAGCGAAATCACAGACACACACTCCTGTTGCAAGAAACTCTGCCATGAGAGGCTGGTACTGACCTCAAAGGTGTGCACTACTTCTTCTGCTAGATGTCATTGCTTCTGCTGGGCTACTGGCACACATTGTCCCCTGAGGTCCCTAAATGTGTAGGCTTGCTGATGGGCTGGTATGATGAAGTAGTGTGGCCAGCTTTGCCAGAAAAGAAGGGAGCTCTCACATGGCTCTCCAGGGGACTGTAGGGTCCCCAGGCCACCCAGTAAGAAAGGGACTCTAAAGAGCTCCTAACTTCGTTATGGAAAGGGACATACCAGAGGTTTGAAAATCTATGCACAGCTTATGGGGCAGGCAGGGATGGATCACTGGCTGTGCCTTTGAACACAAGTGGGACACCTAATGCACAGAGGCCAGGTTCAAAACAGGTAAAAAGAGGCAATTTTTGAACTCATTAAATAGCAGCTGTGTGGCACTCCATGCCAAAAGGTGCAGTGCTTTTCAAGGAGGTTGCAGGGCTTCATGGAGAGCCTTGAAAAAGAGTTTTGCTGAACAAGCTCAGAAAATCCCTGATTTTGGAGCAGCTGAAGTCTGTGAAAGTGCATGGAGAAGTGTTGTACGCACTTACCCAGTTTTTGCTCTTCCCTAGGTATCTGCTTAGGACCACTGTTAGGACCACTATTTTGATCTTTAATTAAGAAAACAGAAAAGTGAGGGTGGAGGGTGGGAGGGAGAATGCAGTGAGGGTGAAGCAAAACCACCAGTCTGCCCCCATATACACTCCTGAAGTCCTCCATCATGAGACACACAATGAGGTGCGGTAGAAAACCAGAGGACAGCCTTGGCCTCAGGGTTCTCGGCCAGGTTGCAGTGGTGAGTATGGAGGTTACACCTCCACACTGACAGAAAAGGAAGTGCAGAAGTAGCAGTGATCCCAGTGTTAAGCCCTACTTGGATCTTGAAAATCAATTGAAAGGTGCTAAGGATGTCTCAACATGCTCCTTCATTGCTAACTAGAGACATCAGAAGATAGTGTTTGGTTCTGGATGGGAAAATCAAATCTAGTAAAATTCCCAGGGAGGACTCTCTTTTCATTTGTTCTGCAATTTACCTAAAAAAAAAAAAACAACCCAGTCTCTTTAGTGCAAGCTGCAAGCACTGCCATTATAAATAAAAGTACCACTAATTATGCTTCAGGAACAGAGCTTTGGCATTACATTGCTCCAGCATGCAACACATACACTGTTTAACACTTTGCCAAAGCATAGCTCTTAAGCAAAAGAGATTCTCCATTTTCTAAACGTAGCTTCCTATAGCTACACCTGTAACAGCTCAATTAGGATGTATTATTTGTGTGTTTCTGTGCATGCTTACATAGGTCTCTAAAATTTATTTTAAAGTCTTAATATATGAAAGAAAATTTATTTTTTGCCTGGAAGTGGAACAAAAAAAAAAAAGAAAAGGAGAGGTCATTTATTTACTGAACTTGTAACAGCTGTAGTTCCCAGGAAGAGGAGCACAGACTCTCTTCAGAGGCTTCCTGCATCGAATTGTTTAGCTTTTTTATTCATGCCTGCTAATTGCTCCATGCAGCTGGTTTTATTTAAGAGGTTAGTATTTTAAAGTTGAAATGAGGACATATTGCAAACCTTACCCCACAGTTCACTGTGCTATATACTACACACAGCAGCTCAGACTGCTAATTGTAGGTGAGGGTTAAAAACGTTGAACTGACGCAACTGCAGAGAGACATAGGAGGCTATGGCCAGACTGAGCAGCTTAGAGCTGTAAACAAAATTACTGACCCAATGAAGGACATGCATATTGCAAAATGTATTAGCTCAGTGCATCCGTTTGCACTACAGTAAGTGAGAAATACATGGAAAAGTACTGTTGCAGGTAAGGAAACTCTTAACACCATCAGGGCTATGTGCCTGACTTCTCTGTCTGGGGGAAGATCTGGACAGGGTCAGGAGGTCTACACTCACAAGTCTTGTTCAGTGCTCCACAAATGTCACCAGAGCAGTTGCTGAACACAGAACCCTCAATATTCTCGAGGCTGTTCCCGAGCAGTGATCCTGCCCCCAGAAAATGTATTGCATGGGTTAGGCACTCCCTGCAGCCCAGAGGTCTGTGAACAGGGGTCAGTGGAGAGCCAGTCTGTGCTACTGGAGATGATGCTTAATAGTCCAAACACAACCCATACAATATGAATGCGTACACCACCTTAAGAGAAAGCTAGGAAATTGCCTTTCCAACTTCAGGTTATGGATCAGATGGCACCAGCATATGGTAGATAGTTTGTTTTTTATTTTCCAGTGACTCCTGTTATTTCTGGTAGATACATTCAAGAGACAAGTCATTCAACAGTGGTAAAGTTCAACGGTTTTATTTCCATAAGCTCCCTCCTTCCCACACACATTTTGAAATTGTGCAAAAACATTAGCGGATTACAGAGTTAAAACAAAAAAAACCCTATTTGTCCTTTGTAAAGACAATTCATGTTGTAGATGATCTAGGTGTGGCATAATAAGGCTGCTACAAGACAGCCTAAACCCAGAACAATTTCACCAGTTCAGCCAGTCATGCTTGCTCAGATTGAAGACAGTAGCATTTCTTTCACTTGCAAACAGGCTGCTTCACCCTTGGGAAAATGGTAGATCAGGAGGACCAAGGGTGTGTAGCCACATTCCCACTCTGTTTAGCACTGCCCAAGAAACTGGTAATGGAAAAGGAATGAAAGGAATCGGTGTGTTCTGGTAGAATTAATCCCTTGAGGGTTTCCAGTCCGTAAGCAAGGTCTGGCTGGGCCAGTATTTAGACTCCCTCCACCAAACATGTTTCCCACTGTTTCACTGTTTTCAGTCAAAATACAATATAAACACAATCATTCAGTTAAAAAACAAATTTTCTATCTGAAGGGAACTGTTCTGAGGGGAAGCTGATGCAACAGAACTTGCTAGTAAATTACATTGCTGAAAAATGTTATTAGCAGACATGAGGGGAGGAGCTTTGTATGTACTAGCTTGTACAATGATTTGGTAGCAAAAGAACTGACAGTTTTCTCTCCTGGCAAAGCTGAAGGGGACAGAGATGTTCATGGTTGTTACTTCTCAGAGCAGGGACATGGAATAAGGGACCCTGAAAATGCTTTTGCTGCTCTCTCAGCAGGGAGCCGAATGGGCCTAATTCTGAAATATGTTGATGAAAAGCTACTGCCTCTTAACTGTTTCCAGTGTTAAAAATGTCTTTTAAAATTAACACCATTATGATCTTCCAATGGAAGGTACTGTGCACATGCTTGCGAAAAGTTTCTCTTAAACCATTTGATAGAGGTAACGGCTTGAAAAGTCCTTGTGCCCTCTGGAGAAAATCAGATAAATACCAACTTTTGGGACTTAACCTATTTCCAGTTTTCCCACTGTGTTTCAAATTCCTCTGCCATCAACCATCTCAGTGGAAAAAATCCTCACCTTTCCCAAAGGTCAGAGCAGTACTACCCCAGCCTCACAAAGTGAAGATAGGAGAAACAATACCAGCTTTTGATTGTACCAGTAGAACAGTTAGAAGTTTTATTGTAGACTCTGGAGAGGATTGACAGACAGGGTTCAGGTCATACTATCATTTTTTCCTCCTTGCAGAATTTGGGAAGGAATTTCTGCTCCACCTTTCACTTAATTTCTTTTGACATTCACAAATCACTCATAAACCTGTTTCTGTACAGTGGCTCATTCTGGTGATACTTCTCCCAGCTTTCTCACTATGGATATCCGCAAAGATCCATTAATAAAGCATCATATCTGGGAGGCTGGCTCTAGACTCCAATACGTGCATAATGTGACTTACACTCATGAACAGTGAAAGCAAAAAGACACCTTATGCATTACATTTTTTGTCAATAACATATTTGGGAGTGTAACAGGTGTTAAATCACCACCAGGATAGCTCTCTTCCTTCAATGGAAACACTTCCAATTACAGGTAAAACATTAATTCAGGAAATCAAATCCAAGGGTTAGGCAGTACAAACAAAGCCTGTTTCCTGGTTCAAAGCCTAGCTCAGACCTTGATCTATAAGCCTCCAGAATTTGTTAAAAGGGTAGACTTTATTTTATCAGTTATGACTGGATGTAGTGAAAGGGTTGGTGAAATGTTTTGAGTAAATATTGAACATTTCCAGATAGTGAAGGTGTTTTTTACTAAAAAGCAGTGATCTTTCTGACATACACCCGAAGATTTTCTAACCAAAATACAATCTTAAGCAAGTGAAATACTGCTTCATTACAGCACATAATTTATTTTGTTGAAGATTAAAACAACCAAACAAACTACAAAACAACCAAACAAAAAACAAAACCCAACCAACCAACCTGCTATAGAATATCACTAGGTATGGTCAAATTCTACTTTCAGGTATATCATTGTAAATCTAATTATAACACTACTTCTGATAGCATTATTCCAAATTTGGACTGGTACAACTTGACACTGATGGACTGGAAACATCTGAAGTAGACATAACCCTATGATTTCAAATGTTGTTTATTGCATAGCTGTGGAAACTGCCATCAGCAGAACACAGACATGCTACATTGGAATGAAAAAAAGCTTACTACATTGAAATAATAAAAACAAATGAGGGAGTTTAAATGAAGGTTGTATATATTCTTGGTCTTCCCCCCAAACTGCAGACACAAATCTGTTTCTGTACCTCAGATTTCATGTAGTCCATGCTTTACTCTGAGAAACGAGGAGAGTTTTCTATAATTATACTGATTAGGAGCTGTCTTTTTTAAATGCTTCCAATTTTTTAAATAAAAAATATGAGGCACAAGTTGTATAATGTAATTTCTATCATAAAATCTCCATTAATAGCCTGCCTAATGAAGTACTGTTTGTTGTTTATTAGTAGCCTTGTCTTTGTAACCATGAGAATTAAGGAAGACTCTGTGCAGTGAGAATTTCAGGGAGAGGCAATAGATTTTATTAGAAAAACACACACTTCTACTGGAAAAGAAGAGATGCTTTGAAGAAAAATGTTTGACCTGAAGAAGAGCTTGTGTGCCTGAAAGCTTGTCAGCTGTTCCCATGCTTGGACTTCTTATAAAAGATTACTTTTCCCCACAAAACTTGCTGCCCAATTGTTTACTAAACCAGTGCTAGGAACTTATGCGAATACTTAACAGAAGAAAGCATGAATATACTAATATGACAATATGGAAAAGACAGAAAAGAAGGGTCTGTTCCCAAATTTGGTGTCTTAATGAAAATCCATCATCACTGCACTGCAGATGAAGGGATTCTCCAGGAGGGTCAGTGCTTTATTTCTTGGTTTTATGAGATGAAGACATTTGAAGCTGGCTGTAAAAGTGGGTGATGTGACAATAAGTGAACTAAGTGATTAGCCTTGTGAAAAAGCTGAGCAGAAAGAACAAAGTTTCTCCCCTTACTCTGGTGTCCTGATCCAAACTCTGCCAGTTAGTACTTCAGAGCAACAGTAGAGCTCTTTGTCTGGCTTAGCTGAGTCATTCAATTATCTCCAATAACAGTAAGTACCTAGCAACAGCCTCAATAAACACCCATTTATTTGATTAATCAGCCTTTTTGAAACAGGTCTGGTAAACATTACCCTTTCACTTTTGGATTACATTATTAAAAAAACTGCCCACTAAAGCTGCTCCCCACTATGTGGCTATGAATAACCACATGAAACCACAGATGTCCTGCCCAGGTTGGGCAGGTGGGCTGAGCTTAGCTTGACATTTCTTGACCATGTTGAAGTACAGAAAGCAAGTAAGGACCAACACAGTATTTATCATGGGTTTTCTAGCCATGGGCTCATAATAAAACTGTTGATGTTAACACATGCTATCAATAACTGCACAAGAATTTGGTGGCTGTGAGACCAAGACAGGAAGAAAGAAGAAACAAAAACTTATTTTCCACAGATGTAAACATTTGCATGTTATATTTAAGGGTAACTTACAGTAGCTGGCATGTACTTTCTGTACTTACAGGGTTTTGAGTATTCAGAGATTGTGTGAGAAGTGTTTGTAGTGGATTGGGAACAAATGGAAATTTTTGTTATCATGGAAGATACCAAGATTATTTAAGTAACCTTTGATAGACTCCTGTGAAAGGGAAGATGTGAAGTCTAGTTAGAGAGCATATATATGTATGTGTAAACATATTCTTTACATATATGAATGGATGGATGGATTGGAGATGCACTTTTTGCGGGAATGCTGCAGTGGCAGCTGTTTATTGCTTTTCCCAAGCTCTCCAAACAGCTCTGTGCTTGCCTTTTGTGTAGTCATGAAGGAATTGTCCCTCTTCAATGAACAGGTAAACTTTTTTCCACAGGAAAATGTCCATTTTCAGCTGAATCTCTATTGTCATCCCCTTAGCTAAATGCACCTTCAACCGATATGGTTGGAATGACCCTCCCATAACATTTCTGTCTGAAACTGTTCTCTTCTTATGCATGAAATAATTAAGTGTACATCTCGACTTGCTTCAGTACCATGAATAATTATATACCTATATCTCATTCAGCATTTCTTTTCATACTGCTGTCATAATATCACTTATATATCTATTATTTTTCATCAATATACCTGTATTACCCACAGTGTTACAACGCAGTATAGCAGTAGGGTTTACTCCCTTTCCTGTTGATTTTTAATGTACAAATAAATAAAGTCTTTTTTAGAACTGTAACAAAGTCTGCATTCAGATAAGATCTAAATCTAACCTTGCTCAACAGAGAGGAAAAAAAATAGACCTCTTTCCTGCCAAAACATCACCAATCTGCTGCATGGGGGTGAAGTTCTCCAGTGCCTTCTGATCTACCAGCTTACCTCAACTACACATCACACCTCTTTGTGTTTTTTGTGCTTTATGCAGTGTCAAGAGAGCAAAATATAACACTTTTCTGTAAAGGCACAATACAATAAAGAAACCCACACTGTACCGGAAATACACACTTTGTAAGCATGAGAGTTAATTAATTACAGATCACCTCAGGGATATTGGTTTTTTTTCCTCCAGAACTCACAATCTGGATAATGTGAAAGTGTTGTGGAGTATCCATCCCCAGAGATTTTTCAAAACTTTCCTGCACAAACCCTAACTGTGAAGCTAGCCCTGTCCTGAGCAGGGCTTAGGCTGGATACCTCCAGAGCTTGCTTCCAAATGATTTTTTTTTCTATAATTCCCTGAACTGACACTTAATGCACTGCAGCAATAATAAGCAATTTTATCATTTGCGGTTGATTGTACAGGAGGGACAAGTGTAATAATTTGTGCATTATGAGGATTTTTGCTTTTTACATTTTCTTGTGCATCATTTTTACGTCATTCTTGTGCAATTTGTAAATAGTGCTGATTTCCCAGCCTCTTTCATGCTGCCAAGTTAAGGTTCTTCACCTCTCCATCCACAGGGGATTCAAGAGTTATTACACAAGGCTGACTGCAACAGAAAGGGAGAATAAATGCAACAGCTTTCACAAATGCACACAGATAATCCAGGTGTCCTTTTACTCTGAAGAATGGAAATGTCTCCCTGGGAAGGGTGTTTCTGTGGATGACATGCCATTACCTGAATAGACACACATATTACCATAGCACACATGGGAAAATAAATGTGTGTAGATAGATTCTGGTTGGGACAAAGTGCAAACCAAAAGTGACCAGGGTGCAGGAATCTACTTGTTTCTTTTGTTCCCCCCTACAAAGAATGTTTGTAAGAAGGTAGTCATAGAGACATAATGGAAATAAGAGTGATGGGTATGTGATCTCTTTTCCTAAAAGCAGCCAAGGGAGTTTATTATATGGAATTTAAAAGATAAAGATGAAAGACAATAAGTGAGAGGAAACCAGGCCTCTTTCAATGAAAACTGAAAATCTTACCTTTTCTTGACCACACAACTCACTATGGGAACACAGCACATTTCAACAGCTCCCTCATTAAAAGGTGATTCTTCAATGCAAAGGGTAGGCCATGCAAGTCAGGACAGATATGAAGTGCTGTGCAGCTTTGAGAAGTAACACTTTGGAGTTACACTTCCATTGTGTGATTTCTTCATTAAAAAAATCTAAACACATACCACATTGAAATAGAAGTTCTACATTTGTTCTGTCCAAAGAAACTTAATAGAATCCAGATTAAGTAAAACTTAAAATTAAATTCTCCCAGGGAGATTGGAAATAAAGCATCAAAATTGCAGGGTGAAAGTTTCTACATCATAGGAACCAGCCAGAACTTGTTATGTTTCTGACTGATAAACACAAAGTTAAATAATCTTTCATGGAAAATGTATAGTAAATTTCTTTTCTAAGAGTTATATTAGCCCAATCTTTTCAGGTTGCATTATTGCTCACTGTAATATTTCTTTCATGAGTCACTCTGGCACTACACTGCTTTTCAGCTATGCGAACAATACAGAAACTGAGTTCCTAGCCACAAATAAGGAAGGAGCTTTGAACATAATGGTTTTTATCAGTGAAATGTACTGTCACATTACTATACCGTTGTCAGTCATATTTTCACTGAAGTTAAAACGAATAAGAGGAACCCAATATTTGATGATCTTTTTAGTAATGCACTATTCTCTGAAGACCAAGTCTTAGCGGCAACTACAGATCTGCAGCATCTTTAATAACTGGCCATGATAGAACTTCCACTCTAAAATGTGTATACTAATACATTATAACACAGCTTAAAGGTGATCATAATGTATATAGTATACGGGAACATACTGCCTTATTAAAATGGTTTACCATTATTTAAATTTACAAATAAAACTGTCATGTAGTACTCATTTACATTGCAGACTCAGTATTATGGCTTGCCTGGACATGATCCTGTCCAACCTGCTCTAGGTGAACCTGCTTTAGCAGGGAGGTTGAACTAGATGGTATCCAGAAGTTCCTTCCAGCCCCTACCATTCTGTGACTCTGTGATAAGCAGTAAATGTTTTGTTAAAGTTGAAGCAACAAAGAAGTGCAATACATTAAACTTAGAATTAAACTAAGGCACGTTTATATAACATTGGAATGTGGATTTGGGAGTGATGAACTCCCATCCTTGTGTTCCTACTCCATTAGGTAGGCAGTAAAGTTTTTTAAAACTATGTAGTTCAGATACACAGTCTTGGTGTGTGATATTTCCTGAGATAATCAAAGCTATCAAATAGTAGATGTGGTCTGCATTCAGATTCTCCAGTATGGTCTGAAATATGGTATCACCTGTGTTCCTGAAAGAGATTCCAGCCTTTTTTTTAGAAAGCCTTCTTTCTAGACTAAAGGTTTGGTAGCTGTAGTCATCAAGTGGCTCCTTCCACATCTGGACTCAGCACAGCTCTTTTTGGTGAAAAATATCTACCTGATTCTATCAAAATTTAACCAAGTAACTCTGGCTTCACAGAACGGTCAGGGACAGATGTAGTGGGGGCAAAATATGCCTGTTAGTGGTTTGTCTTTGTCCCTAATGAACTCATAAACCATGAACATGCACTATTTTGCCAAAGGGAAAGTTTTAGGAATGAAATATGAAAATTATGCACAAGTGCTGTGGTCATAGGAGCACCTATGCCTCTGCTGTGCACTGGGAGATCTCGCTTGAGGTTCCTTCCTAATGTCCAGATGGGTCCTTGCATGCAGCATTCTCTGTTCCTGCACTTCCAGGTAAATGAAATATTTATCACTTCCTCTCCTGAACTCCTAGGAGACTGATTATACTCTGCTAATATTTACTTTTTCATTTCAGGACTTGGCTACATTTCAGAAAGAGATGTTGTTTCTTAGTGGTCAAAATGATTTCTGTGGAAAATCTACACACATAGTTAGAAACAATGCACAGTGAGGCAGAGATTTCTTGATCTGAAAATGAGATGATGAGCTTGGGAGTCCTACCTCAATCCTGTCTCCAAACACACCATAAAATATAGTATCCTTAATATTCTGTTACATGTTATATAAAATATTGCAGTCCATATATTGATAGAATGCCATGAATTATATACCTAGCACCCTGTACTCTCTGAGGTCTTAAAAAAATTCACTTTGTAAGCCCACACTAACTGAAAATCACTAACCAAGTCCATTAGCATCTCATTATCCCACTGTCCTGGACAAATGGTAGGTTAAAAATCAATGCATAATACATAATATGTTGTTATTTGCTGTTTTGACACCAGATGTCATTTCTGAGAGGACTTCATGTCATGGCATTCTCAGTGCATTAGATGAGAGAAGGAGGACTTGCCCTCTGCTCTACCTTCAAGCACCAAGGCAAGGAGCCCTCCAGGGAGCTGCGAGTTTGCTTCATGCTGCAGGACTGTCTGGGCTGGTAGTGATGGCACAGCAAGATAAGAGCTCACAGGCCATGAAGTTTTACGTACAGGGATTTAGTGAGATTCACTCTTGGAAATCACCATACACTCAGTAAAAACTCACCAGTGACTGGAAAAGGAGCAGACTTAAGGATGGAGATGAGTGCTTTGCAAAATTCCATGTGTTACACCACTCATGGAAGCCTTTAAGGAAGCACTTGGCTTGCCTGTGGCCTGGGTACTCACCCAACATCTCAGACAGGTTTTGCAGCTTCCTGAGAACAAAACTCTGCCAAGGCTGGATGGTTATTGGCATCCATTCTGGAAGCCCTATGGGCTGTGTTTGTGCAAACCGGCCTGGATGCGGAGCAAGAACCTCATGGGTCTAGACCCTACCAGGATCAGTCAAAGATTCATGATTTAGCCCAGAAAAGAGCATACGATGTGACAATCAAGGTGATCTCAGATCTCCAATTTCCCTCCCTCATTCTGCATAGGGGTTTGGAACCCCAGCTTGGATTTTTTCACAAATACTGCTGTATGTTGACACCCCTACGCCCCATGGCTGACTACTTCACAAGCAGTAACCCACAGAGCCCATTGCCTACCCCAAGCCTTCTTTTCCTCACTGTATGGACCATGCAAAACCATTTGGGGAACCAGTGTAACCCCTCCTGCCCTGAAGGAGGGAAGGAGAAAAATGGGAAACAGTGATCCCAGGAAACTGTTCCTCACTGGGGTTCACTTCAAGCAGGTGCTGCAGAGAGGGAATTGTGGAGGGGTGGAAGTGCATGAAAAAACCATTGAATGATTTTTCTTCTCTCTTCACTAAGTCAGTAAAATTTCCTGGTCTAACATTTCATCCCTCAGGCTTTTTGTCACTCCTTTTCTGATGTTAGCCTTCCCACCCACTTACAACCTATCTCCTGGCACACTACAGTCAGATGGCACATCTTTTTGTAGTTGCTCATACTGAGGAAAAAACCTCAGTTTGTTGAAAGATGCGTAACTGAAAGATTCTTAACTGAGTTTTGTGGGGAAAAAAATCCTCTTCTGAACAATGCTGCTGAAAAGTTTAGGCTTGCACTTATTACAGAAGATATAAGGGCAGATAAGAAGGCCCAGTGTATTTTTTGCAGCTGGGCTGCTGTATTAAAATATGATGACAAAGCCACTCAACAGGCACCACAAAAGCCAGTGAGCAATTTTTTTTTTAAGGGAAAATCTATTTTTGCTTTAAATATTCACTTAATACTCCCTTGATCACTCTGGCTTCAGGTAGTCTAGTGAAGCTGTCAATGCCTCTGGACTCGTGTGTCCAGGTGCATCTGTCCAAGAAATATCCTGGTTCCCACAAGAAGAAAGGGCAGGAGGGACTCCAGTGGAGAGCTGTGCCACCATCCAGTTGCTGCCCCATTGTCACAGCAGGGGAAAGGGCACTTCAGTGCATCTCAACCTGTTCCACCAGGTACACAGCTTTCATGAATTTGACCACAAAATGGAAGGATGACTCTGGAGCTTGGCATTCTTAACGTTTTTCCTGCTATGCTTGTCCTCGGCCAAAATATGTGCACAAGTGTGTACACTCCAGTTCCTTCATCATGTCTCTACAATGGAAATAATCTACACTTGATATTTTTAAAACGCCCAATTTCAAGTTTAAAAGTTACTTCAATTTCAAACTCAACATATTGCATCCAATTTTAGCTTATCTCTTTAATCTTTATTAATAAATAAAATAGTCCAGGGACCATTTGCTAGCCCTGAGGCAAAGTGGCACAGCACAGCTTACATCCATATGGCTGAACTCTCTTTCTGCCCCTGTGCACCATGGCTGAGTGACAATTAACCACTGGGAACAGTCATTGGCCTGTGGTGTACCCCAGATTGTGTTCAGGGTGTCGTTGGGACAGTGCTGGTTGGTACAAGCCAACAATAACAGGGTGCATATTAGCAACTGAACATGTCTGCAATTGTGTGTCCATGGCTGAACCCTCACTCCAGCCTCATTTTATTTACCAGTAGAGATGTGCATGGTGAGAATTACTTTGTTTAGTTTTAGTTCTCTAAATCCTGCCACCTTCTAGATAATTGTAGTGTATGTTCCCAAGTAGCATGGATGGAAAAAGTTGAAATTTTTATATAATATATGTCATGAATTATCTGATTGATTTTCAGCTTGTGTACTTCATGGCTATGGTCAAGTATGGTGTCAAGCTGTGCAAACTTGGCCTGAAAAAGCTTAAGAACTGCATCTGCAAACGTGAGAAAGACCAGAAGAAATACACAGGCAGATAGCCTGTGAGACAGAGCACACACAGAGTACAAGGTCTAGGAAAATCTGACCAATGATATTTAACATTCATACACTCACTGATGCTTTCACCCTGCAGAATCATAAACTACCTGTTTTAATTTTCATCATTGATCTTATCAGCATCCTTGAGCACAAGAAAGCTAATCAACATCCTTCAGTGGTCAAGGACCAGAAGGGTTTCTTTAATAGGAATAGAGAAACTTGATAAATTGTGAGGAGGAAATCTATCCCTCAGAGACAATTATTTTTGCATTTTTTTCTTCACTAAATACCTTCATGTCTTAGCTTCAACCTTGGTATGAATGGGGATGTGGGCAGATGACGTTGGCCAGGTTTTGCCAGGAAACCCCATACAAGCACAGCCCACAGGCAGGTTCCTGTGGTGACTGAGCACTGTAAGGCTTTTTGCCTGGCTCTCAGGAAGCACTTAGCAAAGCAGGAATGAAATGTTGCTCTGCTTAAAACCTTTTCCACAGGATTTATTCACTTCTAGCCTGGCAAGCAATTACCAAGCTGCATTACTCCTGAGGCAATTGATAGATACTTGAAGTGTTAAGGGTATCTCTATTAGTTGTTAGCTGTAACCATTTCTAGGACTCAGGAATTACTAGGGCTGAAAGCTTGGAGATGTATTATCTGTCATTACTTGCATAATTCCCATTCACAAAAACAAAACAAAGCAAAACACCTTATTGATTTACAAGGTTGTAATATGACTGGCATCCTACATAGTGAATGGATTATACTCTGGTGGCAGAAGCAGGGTTTTAAGTACATTATTTATTTAATTGGTGAAAAGAATGAGAAACCATATTACAATTCTTGTAATTCACAGCCTATGCCATTGATTTCTTAGCATTTCATACAAGGGCCTTCTTGTGCCAATGAAAAATAGGAGCATCTCTAGCCTGGTCACACAAGCTTCAATAGCAGGACACTAAGATTTTAGCCCCAGAAGTAACTTTTAAACTTCTTCTGTATTAGCTAAAGCGGCATCTACCACATCTGCCAGAGGAGTTGAGACATAAACTGCCCCTCAGTTCCCTGTGGGTTCCCTAGGAGTTGCTTCCCCTGTCAAAGTACTGATTTCCTTACCTTGCAGATTGTCCTAAAATAGCTGGAGGCTTCAAGAGCTCTGTGTGCTGCCATAACCTGCCATAAACACAGCTGTTCCTCACTCATGTAGGAGATCATGTCACCTGCTGTGCAAAACACAGTGTGGCATGCACCTTGGACCATGTGCATAGATCCTAGCCCTCATCAGGTCTGCAGCAGAGCTAGCTCTGTCGGTAGAGTCTAACCTGACTGCTGGTTTTATATGATCATTTGCAAATCATTCCTGTCTCTCTGTTAGAAATCTTCTGAGTGTTGACAGGAAAAGAAAGTTGTCCTGTGATCAGTGGGATTAACTGGTCTTTTCCCATATTGGAAGCATTCATTACAAAGCTCTTTTACTCTTTATTCAGTTATCTAATATGGGCCAAACTCAAACTGTAGCTGCTCCCTCAGTACAGGCACTCATGGGATCTGCCCTCTTTTCCTATTGATATGAAACTCATGGGAAATAAAGACCTTTGCAACTGCTACCTGCTACTGGCTCCTAAGTGTCTATACAAATGCAGGGTTTTGTGCAGGTATTATACTTGACTCAGCTTATCAACACTAGGTTAACAATGACAGTCAGGGTGTACTCCCTAGGAAGGGAGTTTTTCTTACTGATATTAATTTAATCCAGTTGGCTGTACTTCTAATCTTATTGAATGTAAGATGACCTCCCAAAGTGCTCCTGCACATAACAAGCATGCACTATGATCATCTGATGTTAGCAGCCAGGAGTATATAGAAGAGTTCCTAAACCTTATTAGAAATCTGAAATGGTTACAGCCAAAATTTGGTTGGGTCAATAATAAAAAGTGCATTTTATTTTGCACATGCTCGGAGTTCACCTGTTTTTTCCCCCTGGACTGGCTTTCCAGCAGGAAGGAAAGAAGGAAGATACACATATGGCTCCATCAACCAGGTGTTGCCTGCAGAGGCAAACCCAAATGTTACAGCAATTAAGACATTTGGAGCTGATGTTGTATTTCACCATCATTCTTGCATCTGAAGGACTTTGGAAAACCTTTTGGTCATCCTCTCTTGCATAAGCAGAGCCATGAAAGAATAACAGGAGCATGAGAACCTGTATAGGACAGGCTGCTTCAGTTTGAGCTCTCTGGACTTCAAAAGCCATGTGCTACACAGCAACCACAGGACAGACAGACAGGAAATGCTACCAAGTGTGGTGGCTGCTGGCATGAGGTTGCTTTCCTGCCCCCTCAGCAGATTCTTTCCAGCCTTTTTCTGATTCATCACTACCAGCTGATCACATCTTCATGCACTACTTGGTGGCCCTGCTTAGCTTGTTCCAGTGAAGGAGTTCCACCCTGAACTTCAACCACTTTTTTTTTTGTTTCCTCTTTCTTTCTAAGCAGATAAACTTTGTTTTGCAAAGGTTATTGTAGAAATGCTTCAGTTTATACCAACAAAGTCAGCAAGTGGTGGCAGAATTGTTGTACACCACAACGGTGCATGATGTTTCCTGAAGAGTGAGCGTTTGCTAACATCTGAATTGGGTCAGACCTCACATCATAAATGATGCACATTGAGTGTATGAAACAGCACTAGACTTCATCCAAACAAGACAAAGGAAAAGACACTGCAAGCAGAGCATGACTGGTCTGAGGTTTTCCATTCCTTTCTCTTGGTTATGGCCTATCACAGTTGTTATTTGCTTATTTCTCAATAAAACAAAATGACATTTCATTCAGTTTCTGTAAATTCGAAGAAACACTTGCCCTGGTGTGGTGTCCTGATTTGAGTTCTAGTTCTGTTCAGTGATTTTACTTTTAGCTAAGTCTCTTCTAAGTAACTGCACTTTCTGAAGTTAACAGCACATTTTTGCAGAGATAATGTCTGCTTCTAGAAATGATAACGCTTGAAGTTTATAGTTACTACCAAGAATTGGCACGCAGAAAGGCTCTTGCTTTTACTTGCCCCTGTGCAGAACAAGGCCACTGCTAAATCCTGTGTACGATGTTGGGGTGCAGTAAGTAAAAGGTCACACCTGCAAGGAGGAGCAGACAGGACAGGTGACCCTAAGACTGACCAACTAGGTATCATTCTATATCATTACATTCAATATAAAGCTGAGGGATCTTGAGAGTCAAGTTTTCTTTTCCAGTGATCGGCATCCAAGGAGAACTCAGTTCTGCCTTCAATCCCAATCCATGAGTTCCTGAATCCAGTTCCAGAATCTGGTTCCTGTCTGCTACTGAGTCCAGTCTGGGACTTCCACAGTGCTTGCCCACAGCATCAGTGGTGACAGTGTTGTAATTGCATCAGGGGTTGGGTTTGGCATTGGTTTTGTATATATTTGTATACATACCATTTTATTGTTATTATTTTCATTAAACCTGTTATAGTTTTCCAATCCATAAGTCTCTCACACTTAACCCTTTCTCTTCCCTTTGGGAAGGGAGAGGCATTAATAAAGAGCATCCGTCATTTGTCTAGTGGTCAACCCAGACCCAACCCTTGACATATGGATACTTCCCTCTATGTATTTATAGCATCTTCTTTCTTTTCTTTATGCCTTGGGTAGACACCAGGCAGGGTATAGTTGAACTTCTTTTTCAAAAGAAGTATGATGGTTAAGCTCCTTAGAAACTTTCACACTCTGAGGACACACAGGATGGGACATCCAACAGTTGTCCCACTGGTCAAAGCCAGCAATCTCCATGGATGACTAAACACCTCAACTCTGTTGTGGGCTGGAGAGTCAGGGAAGGAAGATCACTCAACCAAAACCCAACTGTTGGTTTCACAGTGCCTACAGATATGAGACTGTTAACTAAATAATAATCCTTGTAGGAACAAACATTCATCCTCTTTTTTGATCCTGTAGTGATGCCAACTATTGAGACTATGTTTAAGATTGAGCACAGATCCTTTCAAACAAATGCCTGCTCTCAATTACATGCTTACATACGGACTTCGTGTGCTGGTAAATTTTTTTAGCCCTGTCTATACCAACTCCTAAATCATTACTGTAAGGCACAGGTTTTTTCCCTGAATAGAGAAAGAGCTTAGATACATAGATGATGACCCTGGTGGAGAACAGCATTACCACATATGAGATTCAAAATGGATTAAGTTGTAGACTGCCAAAAAAAGATATCTGCCTGATCCATGTTGATGAACACCTTTACAAATCACAGACTGTATTAGATTTGTTTAATTGATTACTAGCTAGATAAACCCTAAAGCTATTTTAAGATGCTTGATCATTAGACTATTATATTGTGTGCATATTTAAATTTAATCGTGCTTTAAGTTCTGGCATATTTGTGTTTTAAATATCTGAGTTTTACAGAGGCTTGCTTTTTACTGTGTGGAGAAAACAGAAGGTAGCTGTGAGGCTTTGGACAACACCACCACACTTTAAACAGATGCATGTGGCTGTGCTGGACAGGGAGGCTCTGCTGCCATTATACTTTGCAGGAGACTGGTTAACAAATACTCTTTTGGATTCAGTAGTAGCCACTAATTTCTTGAGTGACCAGGGGCTTAAAATCTGACTTTTAGAAAAAGACACTCAAGTTACTCCATATTGTCCCTTAGTTAGTGATATTTATGCACATCTCTGGACTTTAGGGTGTGAGATATGACTAGTTTCATTTGACCAGTTTCTCCTCTACTGAAATCTACTGAAATTGTTGTATTGTATATTTACACACCCATTAAGTAACAGAATGCTCCAGTGTGACTATTTAAACTTTTCACAAGGAAAGAGACAGGACTGTAAATAATCTCTGTTTTGTGACTTTCTCTTTCTAAGCCTGAAAACCAATTTATAACATGAAAAAATTTCCTCCAAGGCTAGAACTAGCCCCTGCACTTTTAGCCATTTAAAGCACAGTATCCAGTGTAGAAAGCTTTCTACTTTCTGATACTTCTCACAGAATCATACAGCTCTTCTGCCTCCTCTTTTTATTTGGGAATTTGCCAGAAGCAGCTTGTCCTGGATTTGGCAAGTATGGTGTTAATGTCACCAGCAGTTGGGAGGGGGCACAGCCAGTAGCCAAGAACTAGCCCAGGGGACATTTGATCCCACACTGACATGGGGTAGCATGAACAGTTAATCACCAATCCAACTATCCTTTGTGAATAAAGAGGCATAGTAGTTGGTTAATATTACACCATCTTTTGGACTTACTGTTCAAAACAACTGCCAAGAAAAAAAATGGAAAAGCAGCCTTGTTTTAAGAGAGTAAGATGGCTCAAGGCAAAAGGACAGGGTGGAGATCTTCTTCCAAACAATTACTTTGTGCATTAAGTTAAGAGGAGGATGATATGTGTACTGGGTGTCCTTGAGGTGTTTATATCACTTATGTAAGTTTTCATGGCTTATCTGTGAGCACAGTGCAAGCTCTCCAAGTTACAGAGAGGTCGTTTACCTGGCTGTTCAAACAGGGGGGATTTTGAGCCACAGCTGTTATTATGTCAGGCTGAGTTTGTAGATCTTCTGTTGTCTACAGTAAAGTAGGAGGTAGCAGTCCCTTCTATACCACCTGGTATACTCTGCACAAAATGGAGAATTGTTAAGTATCTTCCATAGTGTTGCTTTGCCTAATTAAAATCACTCTGGTTATAAGAAGTCTAATTGTTTCCTGTAGGAATCAGGTGATACTTACTGTCTAACTCTATCTATTGGCTAGCATTTCTAACCGATTCTACAGGATTATTTTTCTTAGCCAAATTCTCTGTATTGAATGAAATCATTTTAGTCAGTGAAGTCACACTGAAACTAGCTCATTTGGTTCTTTTAATCTGGTCAGTCTCTCAAGCCATTATTGTTACAGTTATATAGGGAGTTTTCTTTTGTGAATGAGGAATGTATTTAGATACAGCTTAACTGCAATGAACTTCACAGTAAAATATAGTAAAATATAACTGTAGTGCACTGTCACTGAACCTAGATAGGAGCCAAAACAGTTATCAGCCTTGCTCAAGTTAAAAGGAAGTATCTTTGAAAAGTCAGTGAGCAGATATCACTCAATTTCCTCCAAATCTCAATTTTTTTCCACAGATCTTCAAGGACATGTCCTCCAAGAAATCCACTGTCAAGGACTTGACTGCCTAGTTGGCTATTCAAAACAATAAATTGTTGCCAAGATTCCCAGATGTTTGCACAATATGCTCAATCTTTTAACAGTCCAAGTCTGTACTAAGAGTTGAATTTTCAAATGAAATGTAGTAAAAGTGATCTGTGACGGACTAAAGGCTAAAAGATGGAAGCAGCTAGAAGACATTAGAAACAAATGGATGTGCAAAATGAGAATAGTAGACTTAAGGACAAAACAGATTTTTTTTATATAACTTAATAGCTCTTAATCTATATTTTTATACATACATATCTTTCTAAGTATCAGATGAAGACTTGCAAGTTGCTTCACAGAATTTTATCAAATATTGTACAACTGAAGAAATGATTATAAAGAAATGACAGTCCTGGTTAACAGACATATGTCCAACATATATTCAGAGCTAAGGAGAATTTTTTTGTTATCTAAAACCATAGGTCTGGTCTTGGCAGGGGTTGGATTTTTTACTGGTGCCACTGAGGCAGTGGGGAACATTTCTCTTTCATCTGCTGGTTTCCATGCCTGTGTAGGAAGGAAGAGTGAAAAAGTGCTGTCACAGAGACAACAAGGGAGATGTCAGAGGTGAGCAGCCCACCAGACAAGGGCAGTTGTCCTAGAAAGACATTACCTAGACTCATGAGGCCGTAGCCCCATCCAGGGATGCACCATATACTCACTTTGTTTCCTCTGCCTGAAGCCTTTGTCTGGAGGCTTTACAGCCCTTGGAGACCCAGTAAGTGGAGGCATCCCTCCTGGAACACAACAGACCCCTCCAGTATCCCCCTAAGCAAGAGAGGTCCCACTAACACTGCCCTCTTCCCCTCTACAGCTGCCTCCCTTGTACACCTGAAGATGGATGCCATGTATGAAATAATCCAACAACAGGACTGTGGAAGACATAACGAGGTGCCTGGACATGTCAGGCCACATAGGAGGGGATGGAGGCAGGCATGAGGGGCATGGCTGGGGCAACAGCTTGGGGAGGGCACAGGGAAAAGATCAGCTTTAAAATGTGAGGGGAGATGCCCTTGCAGAGGGGTTGATCTCTGATGAAAAGCTGACAGTGTCTCCCACTTTTCCTGTGGCAGAAGGAACCACTGTGCCTAGAAGGCAGAGAGGGATCCTTGGGCACGTGCTGAGCAGAAGGCCACAGAAATGATGGAACCTGCTGCCTCCTTTGGGGCAGGAGGAGGAGCCCCAGAATGCTTTGGAGTGCTAGTCTCAGGCTTCATCTCCTCCTCCTTATACAGGCTCACTGGGAGGTGCCTAAGGGTGGCAATGACTCCTGGATTTCCAGCAAGGTCAGCGAAGTTGAGTCCTCTTCAGGGGTCTGTCGTCTTGGAAACAAAACACAACTCCCCAGTTCCATCATGGCAGAGGTGTCTCTGTCTCCTTTGTGTGACAACACCCCAACTACCATCATGGGCATCTCACTCCCAAAGAGTGCAAGGTGCCCACAGACAGAGTTGGCAGTGGAGCTCTCTAGTGCCTTCCATATCCATGGTCACAGGGGCTCAGAGAAGGGCAAAGGACCCTAGGACCTTGCCACCTAGGACATAGTCTACTGCAGGATACTTTGGCCCAAGTGCAGCAAAGGCCCATGCCAAGCCTACCGAGCAGTGAAGGCTCCCAGACTTGCACTCTATCTGATGTTGCAACCCCAGTTGCAGAAAGTTCCCCAAGTGACCCACCTTGAGCTGGGAAGGAAGAGCAAGTGTCTGGGGGAGTGGATACTGGGAAGTGGGGCTGAGAGAAGTCTACAGAGAAGTGGAGGCTGGGCCTGGTTTGGGGGACATTTTCCCTCAGCATTTAAATGTTTGTTGGTTTTTCATCCCAATACCTGAACCAGTTTTCTGCAAGAATAATTCTGCTTGCTCACCTTCATCCCCTGCTCACTTAGCTCTCCTTGCATGGGAAAGTTGGGCACCTGTGTTGGCAGTCTTGGTGTTGAGAGCACCATGAGGACCTTCCACATTCCTAAGGGACTGTGGCTGTGGATGAGCCATGCTGGGTGGGAACAGAGAAGAGCAGCAGAAAATAATTACCACTGGGACCTGGGGCTTCCGCCATGCCTGGAATGGGGCTGGATAGCAATGCTAGTTCCTGAGGGTGGCCTAAGCCTTTGTCCATCACAGTCTCTGTGGCAGCAGTTGGGCACTGTCTACTCCAACCAGCACCTAGTTGAATACCTCCCCCTCCAACTTGGGCCCAAACTGGGTCTGGCCCAGTGCTTGCTCCTGCCCCAAGCCAAGGCAGTCCTGGAGCAGCATCTGCAGGCAGGTCCAGGGTCAGGCCTGTCCTGGTGTGGGACTGTGGCACTTTGTGCTTGAGCTGGGCCACTTACCCCATGTATATATATTACAAAGGTTTCAGAAAACATATATTTGCTTTGGCTTCATGAATGTCATTAATGTTAATAGTGGGGAGAAAGTTTTAAACACTCATTCCTGAAACTACATTATACTTTCTGGCTCCCTAGCTCTGATACAGTCCTTGTGTACCTGAAGATGCAGCAAGCACTGGACATTAACCACAGCACAGAAGCCTGTGTAGTTGGCCTTTGGAGGGGAGGAGGTAATAGTGCCCTATGAAGATTGTGTCATGGTGCTTCTCATTTGTCCTATCTTATTTCAAATGCACGAATGCAACAGGAAGGTGCTGGAGGATTGACTGGAACACAAGCAAAGTTCTCAAGAGGCTGTTGTAAAATAACATGTGAAGTGTCCTAAGTGGCCAGAGGAATTCTGTTGTACAGGATTTATTTTCGCATTTAGGAAACTGAGGATCAGTGTAGCAAACAACTGCATGGGATAATTTCAGATCTCCTTTTTCTAGCAAAATAGTAATAGCTTCCTGCTTAAAGCTAAGTTGGAGGGTAGGTTGCCCTATGCAAAGAAAATGTGAGAAGCCTGAGGCAACCTTCTATTACTCATTGCAGGTAGGGAAGGGGAAGGATGGTCTGAAACGTGCCACTAGGGCAACATGAAAAAAAGCTAGAGCAGTCATCAGAGGCAGCAGGTCTTGGTAAGTAGGGAAATCATCTCAATGCAGAGGAAACATGCATTTTTTCAGAGCAATTCAGCTTCTTGCATTATGTTTGTACGTAAGTTCCTGCCCCAGCCCAGATTGTCTTTTCCAGGTAGGAGCCAGGGCAAGGACATGGCTTCAGAAAGCAGAATGAAACCACAGAAACTGGTTAAGGATTCTCATCTTCAGTCCACTAATACAAAAACACCACTTCCAGCAATACCAGAAAGCTGCACTTCCTTCTTCCCAATGCTCAGTTCTTCTTGAGGTACCCAACAGGCAGCTTGAGTCTAAAGAAGTCTCACATATGTATGAAAGAGACTTTGTTGGTTGCTGACTTGCAATGGGCCATGTGACACAGGCCTAGAGCAAATCAGTGAATTCAGAGGCCAGACTAATGTACAAAGGGAGAAGTTTCTCTTGAGAAGGCAAGGGTGGGGCAGAGGACATGGTAATTACACGTTCTTCATGAATGCTACTTTTCTTCCTTTGCCTAAAGCAGCTTTGGTGAAAGCGTTCCTATTTGTGTATCTCATTTGCACTGCCTTTCCTCCCCACAAGAAATAGTCACATTAAGAAGGTTTACCATTCTTTCAAGAGAATTCAACAGCAGTGAGAGATAAAAGAATCCATGATTGGTTGATGATGATCTGGAACTCTCTCCTGGAAGCCCGGAAATGTGTACTGCGACACTAAGAGTTGTCAGAGGCCAAAGCTTGATGCTGAGTGACCCTACCAAGTCATGCATCCCCAAGGGAGATGCTGTCCTCTTTCTCATCCTCTAAGCTCTTCAGCCTTACTACATCTGAGAAGATCTGGAGAGGATTTGGAAACTGAGTGCAGTATCCATACTTTGCTGACAGTTTATGCAAATTAAGGTATAGGGACATGTAGAGAGGACAGCAGTAATGAATGGTGAGTTGCTATTGAGTAAAAAGTAAAAGAATTTGCTAAGCCTTTAGCTATCATCTTGGCAATGAGCAAGGGTGACCTTGCTCCTCATGGGCCTAAAGTTGTTATAATCACAGAGCCCTAAGTCATCACTGGCACCACCTGCTTTGCCTCAGGTAGCAATGAAACAGTGAAGCTAAACACAATTATAGTGTGAGTGTCCCCCTGCCAAGACCTGCTGGTTTAGAAGCATCAGCTGACTCAGCACTACCTGTAAGACCTCAGTAGACCATGATGCATGGAAGCGGAGGAAGTAGAGGACTGTCAGAGAAAATGCTATGAAGCATCATGATAGCAAAGCAAACAGGCCAGATGTATGTTGCATAATGCTGAAGAAAAATGGAACAGAAACCCTCCTTCTCAGTAATAAGCAGGAGACTGAAAGCCCCACAGTGCTTGGATGTGATTTTCCCATAGACATGTTTTTACAGCTGCGGTTAATGTGTGACTAATCCTTACTGTGGAGCAACCACACAACCACTCCTTAGAGCTGTGCAAGCACTCATAGCTGCACTTCAGCAGTAGGGGTTTTATTTGAAAGTAGAAATGGTAACATCCGAGAAGAATACTTAAAATTACAACACTTTTTAACAGGGCTCTAATCATTTATGCCATGTCCAAGAAACTTGCAGCTAGGCTCCAGTTTACATATATAACAAAAAAGACAAACCACCTCTCAAGAACAATAAACAGTTCAAAGGCTTCTATTCTCAGGTGGATCCTATCAAACATTAACAGCAGTATTTGAGCAGGAAGAGCAGACTCAACAGTTTCAAGAGCATATGCAAATTGTCTTTTCCTCTAGTAGTACATTAATAGCAACAATAATAAAGCCACATTTTGTCTGCATAAAATGCAGGTAATGTAGCTCCAAAACAACCATATTTTCCCCTGTGCCACCCTGGGAACAAAAAAAATGCCAAGAACACCTTCTTGACCCATTGCTCTGGGTCATGAAGATTGAATACTCAACTGCTGTTTTAAGTTACTCATAAAGTGAACTTCGGGCGTGGATGTACTGAATGAGAAGGGACTGGTTTCTCCATCAACATGGTTGTGCACTGCATGTAGCTGCATGTACAGTCCTACTCACTTCATGTGACAGCCCCTGAATGGCTGGTCAAACCCTGGTGTTCAGTCAGAGCTGGGCTGTTAAGACCTCTGACCAGATGATAAAGCTGATTTCTGATGGCCAGCAAAGGTAGCTTTTCAGATATTCTTCAGGCATGGATGGATAAGTAACTAGCTATGCCAACTGCTAACTTGATTGTTGTACATGCAGGCTTTCTCTTTCTATGCTTTACTTTGAGGGCTTCTAATACATAGGTCTTTTTAAAAAAGGAAAAAAATTAACAATGTTAATCTTGTTAAGCACAGAAAAGATCTTACTTTTCCTAAGTTTTAACACTTCTAAGCTTTCTTCTGCTAAGGCTTTGCCTGAGGAAGTCTGAGTGCATGTGTTAGAATAACAAAAAAACCCCGTGTGATTCCTTTAGGTCACACATTGGCTGGTCCCATGGAGTAGGAAATAGCATCCAGCACATGGCCTAAGCAGGGCATGAGCAGTGTGTGCGCATGCTTTTAGGGAGCCACAGCAGCCTGGGGAGAAGAACCTACTAGTAGGAGAACCTACTAATTCCAAATCTGATGGGAGTCAGGAGCCACTGCCTCACAGGAAAGAAAGAAACCTTGTTGAGAGGCTGCATTTCTTAGCTACTGCTGAGTTTCCCTGAGCAAGTGTAGAAACATCATAGTTTTAAAATTTACCTTGGGACTTTTTTCGGGCAGTGTTTTCAGAGAAACATAATTTGGAAGGTTTAATCATAGTGTGAGGAACCAAGCTGAGGAAGAACTATTCCACTTTCTGTCCTGGTGTAGGCCCAGTGGCAGCTGAGCCACACACAGTGATCACTCGCTGCCTTCTGAGTGGGACGGGAAGGAGAAGCAGGAGAAAACGGTAAAACCTTGTGGGTTGTAATAAGTAGTTTAACAGGACAAAAAGAGAGAAGAAACAACAGTAAATGCACTAATACTAATGAAGTGGCACTTCGTGCTTGAGCTGGGCCACTGACCCCATGTATATATATTACAAAGGTTTCAGAAAACATATATTTGCTTTCTGGAATAAACAAGGGAATATTTGGCCTCAAGAATGCCATTAATGTTAATAGCGGGGAGAAAGAATGAACATTCATTCCTGAAACTACATTATACTTTCTGACTCCCTAGCTGTGATACAGCCCTTGTATGTCAGGGGTTGGAAGGGACCTAGAGAGATCATCTAGCCCAACCCC
>VWZO01001827.1:0-54153 GCA_013396975.1 Bucco capensis | reverse complement strand
GACCTCTGCCATTTCCCTCAGCACTCTTGGGTGCATCCCATCTGGACCCATGGACTTGCAGATGTCCAGTTTGCTCAACTGATCTCTGACCCAAACATCATCAACTGAGGTCAAAACTACCTTCCTCCCATCTTCCTTCATAGTTTTAAAGTACTGGGACTGCTGGTAGTTCGTGTTAGCAGTAAAGACCGAGGCAAAGGTGGCATTGAGTAATTCCACCTTGCCTGTATCCTCAGTCACCAGTGTACCCATTTCATTCCTCAAAGGGCCCACACTACCTCTAGACTTCCTTTTGCTTCCAACATACTTGAAAAATCTCTTCTTGTTATCCTTGACCTCTCTTGCCAGATTAAGTTCTAAGGAAGCCTTAGCTCTCCTTGTCACCTCCCTACACCCTCTGACAACCTCCCTATATTCCTCCCAAGTGGCTTGCCCATTCTTCCATGCACCTGAAGGTGCAGCAGGCACTGGACATTAGCCACAGCACAGAAGCCTGTGTAGTTGGCCTTTGGAGGGGAGGAGGTAATAGTGCCCTATGAAGATTGTGTCATGGTGCTTCTCATTTGTCCTATCTTATTTCAAATGCACGAATGCAACAGGAAGGTGCTGGATGTGAGTGCCCCCCAAGGCAGCTATTCGCTGCCCAGAACCTGCTGAGCTGTCCTCACACACTTGCCTCAGCTGCACACTCTGTCCTGCTCTCCTTAAATACTGAGTGTGACATCAGTGTGGGTACAAATATCCCTGGGCTGGTTTGGTTTGGCTACCCCAGCTGTGTCCCCTCCCAGCTGCTGGTGACACCACCATCCCAGATAAACCCAGGACATTTTCTCCTAACAGAAGTGACACTGACTTGCCTAACTAGTCTAGTCTCTCACAAAGGGTTGCTTTCCAGAAAATCGTACCCAGAAACACAGCTTACCTAACCTTGTCTGTATTAGACAAGTTTTTTTGTAGTGAAGTGGCCTGAAAAATTCTAATCTTGATCTAGAGATTGAAGGACAAAAAACAGGTTAAGAGAGGAAAGGGTTTTAACTGGTCTTTGTATTTTTTCACAGACTGTTGGCTGAAAGATGTCCTACTGTCTCAGGAACATTTCATACCATAATCTTCCTGAACACCAAACTTTGCATTCAATCCATTTTGATTCTCCCTCTCCCTCATTAATGGAAGGATTCTCAAAGTTTTTAATTATTTCAAAATTTACACTTGCCAGTTTCTTCTTTTTATTTCTTGTTCTCATATTATTCTTCAGCCTAAATTGCTCATCTCCATCTTTTGTTTTCCACAATGCAGACAACTGTAGGACCTGTCAGTCTGTGTTTTCCCAAGCTGAACAAACCCAACACCATTAGTTCACTGTGGGAAGAGACTGTACTTCCTCATAATTTTAATGCTTTACCTCTGTTCCTTCCCAGCATGAATTAACCCTAGAGTATGTAGGCAATGGTAAACAATGGGCTCACTAGCTCTTTATATAATGATACTCGCAGTGCTGAAGTCCCTCTATTTGCTGGAAATGCCTTGGCTACTACATCTTGTATACATATATATTTTCTTCCTTTTTTTCTTCATTTTTCTTTTCTTATCACTGCATCACAGAGATAATTATTCTAAAACTAATTCAACTAGCCCCTTGTTCCCTTCTCTTATTCCCAGGTCAGAGCAGAAGTTCCTGTTCTTACTCCTTCCAGTGCCTGATCTGATCCTACTGAAGCTGATCCTGTTACTTGTCAGAGCATTCTACTTTTGGCATTCCACCTTGTTGAAGCTGCCCAAACTCCCAACAGCTAATGTAATTCCATGTATTCCCTTCCATTTCAGGTAATAAAGATGTGCCCAAAATGAGGTCTGGTCTTCTTACTAACTTCCCGTCTTGCAGAGCCTGCTGCAGGCTCCTCCTTAGCACATTCCTCACTTCACAATTCATCCATTAATCCCCATCTTCTTCCTTTTGATTACTCATTTTCTGTGTGGCATTGATAAACTGCTTTACTGAAGTTCAATTAGATTAATTGCCTTTGACTGAAAAAAAATGCCATCAAAAACCAAGAGATCCAGTTAGTCTGGCACAATCTACTGTTGGTGAATCTATTTTATGTTTTATCCCATGTATCAGCATCCTATCTTTTAATTTTATCTGTCAGATCCTTTTGTAAGATCTGCATGCTGCTGAGGCCATACCTTCTCTCCCTTCTTTCCTCAATGCAGACAATATACTTCATTTTCTGCAGTAAAAGTGCTGTCCTCTAATTTCATAAGCTTATTAAAAATATTGTCAATCAGGCTTCCAGTTTCATGAGCTAAACACTACCCCAGAATGCCAAGAATTATTTGATTTTGAGCATGTTATCTCCTGTATATTTGAAGGTTTCCTTTAGTTCTGCTGCTACTTCAAATGGAGCAAATTTCACCCTGCGCCTTTATTCTACTACTCATTTTCATTAGTATAGATTCTAGACCTGATGAAGACTCAGATAAGGCATTTATGAAATGTCTGAAATAGCTTTTCTTCTCAGTACCTCCACAGAGTGGCCCTCTCCCCGCCCCGTTCTCTATTTCAATTAGAAGATTGTATAGCCTTTTACATTTGCTTTAACTTCCTTTATTGGATCTAATGCAACCTGCCAAAATAAGAATTGTGAAATGTCTTCCTCCTTTCATAGCATGCCTTCCTTGACATTTGGTGCATTTACACCCTCCAGCTCATTTTTCCAGAACAAAGAAGAGGTCAGACTTTCTGCCAGCCACATTCTTTGCATCTCACTTGTGAACAAGAGCAAATGTGATAATTGCTCCAGCACAGATGAAGAAGTCAGTCAGGAAGCACAGCGAATAGAAACGTGACTCAGGAAAAAACAGGCTAGCCTGTGCCAGAATACAGAGGCAGACCATCCCTTCTATAGATTATTTTCTCTTAGTATAACAAAGTTTCTCTGAAGTGCACACTGACGATCAGGCACCGTTTCACTTGTAAGGGGTTTCGCATAGAAATTTCCCACTTCCCTCAGCAATTCATTTTTTCCCCCTCCTTGCTACCTTAACTTCCCACATTATCACTGACTAGAAAAGTTGAAGCAAATGTCTTGGAAACCCCCAAGGAAAAGAATTCATAGCAAGTAAGATACTGCTATGCAAAACAGTCAACTCTGATCTGACACAAGTCTTTTACCCAGTTTAAGGGAGTGGCAAAGTTGGCACGCAGTTAGAAAGCACTTTCCAGCTTTGTTTAGCTACAGAAGCAAAGCTTTCTAAACTCAATTCTTCAACCCTTATGCCTGATCTCAAAGACTTCTAATTACTAAGATTCCTCCAAACGTTTTCTGATGGGAAACACTCAGCCCATACGGTTCCAGTGTAAGCAAGAAGAAATTATAAACTAAAAATACAGTGGCTAGCTTACAGAACAAAAAAGTAAGTTTCTTACAGCACAAAGTCTTGTAAAAGAAAATAATTGTATAAGCTACAGTAAGGCCTACTCAGACAGGCAGCAGCCTCTGACCTCCCTGTTTTCTGAAAAGCATTTTCCTCTACTTGTGTTTTGCTCTGTCTGCTCCCACACAAACCACAGCACCCCTGCACACTTGATACAGACAGGCCTGCTCTGTTCTCACTCCTTGGAGGTACAATCTCCAAAATTGTCTTGGGAAGCACACTTTAATAGAAGGACTTGGAAATGCCCCTCCTGCAGCCCTCGGTGTTCTCAAACTCTTGGAGGGAGAAAACAGGTAGCAAGGAGGAGCACTGTGGAAGGTTTACAACTTTCCCCATTTTTTGGGGATACACAAGCAAGGAGAGCTCCCAAAATCAGAACCAGCATGAAAGGCTGCAGGGCTCCAACAATGAGATTTCATTCGAGTCTCCACTACAGCCTATTCACATTCCAAACCACTTCCTCAGGGTACAGCAAGCCACACTCATACCCTTCAAATCATGAGCTGAATCTCCCTATGTTTAGCACCAAAATTCATGTTTCATACTTGGAATCAAAATTCTTCAAAGAGCTGGGGCAGTCTAAAAAGCCACACCTACTTTGTGAAGTATTATACAGGAGCAATGTTCACGGATCAGACACATTCTTGCCAAAATGCCATTTATTGCAGTATAACATTACATGGCATACAGATAACCAAATGTTGGACCTTTTGTTAGAACTCATATTTCATTTGTACCACTTAAATAACACAGAATGTCATGTTTGTTTCACAAACTGTCAGTTTAGACTACCAAAATATACAAGTTTTGTTGGTTTTTTCCCCTAGCAAGGTTGTGAGGTACAACTGAAGCTTACCACTTTATCTTCCTGTGCTTTCCAAGAACCTTTTCATAGATAAACCTATCAAATATTTCTACTTTCCTATACAAAGCAAAGAATTACAGCTGAATTTAACACCATCTGGTCATTGCATTAACCTATAAAAATTCATTGTTAAAAAAAAAAAAGACAAATGGACTTGCAGCTTTATGTAAAAGCAGCCAGCTACACATATGCACAAGTTTTCCTTGTGCATAAAGAAGATCTGGAATTAAAAAGTGGTTTGTGTTTTTTGGGGGTTGCAGAGAAGGCACCAATTTTAGCTGCATAGCAGCTCAGGAGTGTTTTATACTTCATTTAAATTACACAGGTTTTTAAGTTTTACTGTTAGTGTGCAACTTTTTTTCCCAACTGTTGCAATATTCTCCAATCATTCCCTCTGGCTCAACAGTATAAATATTTACATCAGTTGTAAACACTCCTCCACCCATCCCATACCTTCTGCACTGAGTGATGAGGAACTAAACTTGCAAGAAGCTAACCAAAGGCAGAGCAGAAGTAAGGCTTGTGCAGAACACCACACTTTTCTTCTCACTCAGTTTAAGATACCCTGGAGAACTCCAGACACTCCATGAGGCCTCAGTGCCTCGCATCTGACAGCATATTGACCACCAACAGCTTCAGGCATCCAGACTTTCCTCAGGAGGTGCTTTTCAGCCCTTGCTAGTCTGACATCCCTGCAGTTGCTTCTCTCCGAAGTGCAGGAACAGCATCTGAAGAGCCATTCCGGAGTCATGAGAGTCAAGCACAGCAACTGTTTACGTATTTAAGGCCATCTACACTTAGCCTTCCTCAGGCTTGTCTCAGATGACATGCTTCTCTACTCCTTAGCTGCAAAGTCATGACATGCTGCTTTCTACCTTCCATCTCTGTGTGCCAAGGTATTCTGCGGCATAGACAACATACCACGTTCCGAGACAGCCACTCTGAACGGTGCACAGAGAGGTAGGTGCTACAACACGCCATCAGTCACCTGGCAACTACACAGTAGTATGGGATAAGAGTATTTGCAGCACAGCAGCCCAGCTTAGATTCAGCACCAAAGAGGGGGGAATGTCTGAGATGAAACTGCTTAGAAAAGTCTATTTCTTACCTAAGCCTAGAAAGAGAAAGAGGGTAGTGGGATAGTCCAATGCTATTGGTACAAAGAACTCTCCACTTTGTTTTGTGGTCTTTGGGATTTGTTTTTTTATTATGGTTTCCTCCAGCTGCTTAGGAGCTGGTTCTGAGTATGGGATAATGCTTCCAAGATATGTTCTTTTAAACCATGTTACAGTCATTACCCTGCCCCTCACACCTCCTTTCACTAGAAATCATGTTCAGCTTGATGTTTCATAGGCATTAAGTGCTCCAAATATGGCAGATAGAAAGAGCTAGAGGATTGCAGTGCACCAAACGTCTGCCCAGTGCAGCCATTTGTTACACTTAAAACACATCTATGAGTTAAATAGGAAGGATCCCTGCTGTAAAGAATTTGAGCACTGATAATTGTTTATTCTTGCTAGCCTTTTCCCTAAATAGTAAGAGGTTTACACATACAGTGCCCTCTCATCTTCTCTCCACTGCCTGCCCCAGCAGTCTTTAGAGAAACCAAAGTGAATTTAGGAACTTGCAGTCCCAATTCTGTTTAAAAAAAAGTAAAATAAAAAAAAGTTGTGCAAGAAAGCAGGGAATGTTCAATGAATCCAGATCTACTTTGTAGTTATAAAATTTCCAATGGCAAAGTGGTAAGGGCAAATAACCCAATGATCATATGGCTTATGTTTAATGCAAAGCACACTAGGATGTCCATGTGCAGGGAGAGAAGAGTCCAAGAAAGATGGAATAAGAAGTGTCCTGAAGATCAGTGTTTATGCATAGAATTCTTCTTGTTTGTGTGGTTTTTGGTATCCTCCATTAGATTGTTTTGGTTCATCCAGTGAATAGCTGCCTTCGTCTTTTTTCTTCATTCTGTACAGCATAAATGCAACTAGAAACACTGCAAACACTAAGCCTACTAGTCCTCCAGCAATAACACCTACAAGGGGGAAAAAGCCACAAATTACTCTAGATGCCACACCAGATAAAGCCAGTATGATTGTAAGTTCCAGATTGTTCCTTACTCTGCAGTTCCTGACCTCATGACTTCCAGAAACTAGTTTGTCCCTTTGCCCCCTCCCAAACCAGTCATTCTGCCATTACCAAAAGCCTGCTCATCCACATGAGGTAAACCCAGAGAAACAGATTTCCCACTGGGCCATGCTGCAAAACACACAAGGCTACAGTGTTCAGCTCAAGTAACTTGACCCAGGCAGTGTTAGAATAGTTCTACTTCATTTTTCAGAGAAGGGAATGAATAGGTTTAAACACAAAACTCTAGGTAACTAGCAGTGGCTGTTTTGTTATTAGCAGATTAATATTTCTCCCTGTTAGGGTTTTGACAATACACAATCATGAACCACCACTCTCATTTCAGAGATCTAATGTAAAAGTTTGGCTTATGTACTTGCAAACTGCAGCTTCTGCAACCTGGAAGACGCCTATGAGAATCTGCTTTTACCAACTAGAAATCCAGAATATCAGGTACCTCCAAGAACTTCTTTTCTGTCCATAATTCCCGAGGCTCCTGCTGCTTTGGCGTTCCTCCCAGAGTCAGCCAGTACTTCTGAGTTCTGGGTGGGGACTAAATCCTCATCTTTAGTCAAGATGAAGTCTCCCTGTTGGAACACACAAGGCAGGTTATTCATGTTTCTCATCATGTCTGTTACTGGAGAGTTTCCACAACTTTGTTTTTTTCTCACCTAAAACCCTCCACCAATATAACCCATTAAATCAATTATTGTTTTTGACAAATTACCACTCTTGCCTGCAAAACCAACTACATGCTACTAAAGCCATCTCCCTGGAACAGGTGTCAAAGCTATTAGTCCTCACCGGATCTCCAGAGCCATCTTCAGAGACCTCATGCGTAGGAACAACATCCTTTGGATCTGTCATTGTGGGGGTGGCAGTGATGTCTCCCTCATGATGAATGGTAGGGTGGGGCTCAGGCACGTCTTCAGTGTCTGGCACATCAGAGCTAGGGATTTTAGGCTGTAGCTCACGGACTGTGCCTGAGGCTTCTGAAGGAGTTACATGAACCACTGAAAGGAAGGGAGTAGTGGGGCTTCTCACTGTTGTGACTGCATCATTTGTTGGTTTCTCATCAGGTGAGCCCAGGATGGATACTTCATCCTTCACAGCTACAACTGGCTCCTCTGTCACATTACTAGTTGCAAAAGGAGATATTACTTCTTTTTCAGTTCGGCTCTCAATCCCAGGAAATGGCTTTTCTTTGAAATCCATTGGTGTCACCAGTAATGAGGAATTAGTTGGTTCTCCTGGGATTCTCCAGGTGTGAGGCTGGTCTGTCTGGGGACCTGCAAAACAAAAGAAAATATTATCCTTGGCCTATTTAGAGATCTATTATTAGTATCTTCAGGATTCTGGTCTAAGGAGGATGCCTAACCTGCATAGCAAATTTTCATAATGACAGCAGTTGAGTTTGTAATTCCTTATCCTTTTCAGTGAAATAAGGAAGGGACAGACCAATATGCTATTCAGCAATACTTTGTTAGTCATCTGCTTCTCTCCAAGGCAAAAGTGCTAATCTGTTTGCGGACAGGTCGACCAGGAGGACATCTGCTTTCAGTACACTGTTTGCTCAGGATGGTTATCTGACTCTTTTCTCATAAATTTTTATTTTGTTCCTAACAGTCACCCATATACTCAACACCTTTACTCACTGGCATATTTGGCACTGATTTCAGCATCTTATTCCTGCCGGATTTAATTTAATATACAAGCATGCAGCTGGAAGGAAGCAGAAGGATACCATGCTTTAGCTTTCAGCAGCCTCCTCTTTCTTCAGTAGCATCTCCTCAACTTCAGCACTGAACACCAAAGGTTTCTCTCATGCATTTCAGTAATCATTCCAATAGCTTTTTCCCCCCTGCCCTAAAACCCCTTTATTCTGCTTCTGAAAAATGATGGCGCACAGGAACTTGCACATCTGGTGACAGATAAAATTTGCACTTGATGTACATTGGCAGGCTGAGGCTTACAGACCTTCAAATAGTATCTCCTACCAGCTCATAAGAGAGGACAAAGGCCCTTCTTATGGTCTCTCATCCCCCATGATTAAAGAATCACTCCAGTGTCATAACATTCTTCACACACTATCTCACATTAGCAGTTACCTGGAGTGTATCTGCTTCTGCTCCCTTTCAAGTCTCTCACAACTCATTTTCTCCTAATTGTTAATATCTGAAGCAATACAAGATGAATAGGCTTTTTCTTTGTTTCCAACTCTCATATTATGGGATGCGGGAGTGTGAGAGTGTGTATATGCTTCCTCCCCCACCCATTTTTAACTTAGATGCTCATCAAGATCTTGATTGCCACATTCTGGAAGGATCAAGCACTAACAGTACAAGTGCTAATAACTCACCTTCACCTGAACCTGAGAATGCATCATAGTCATCACCAGATGAATCAAGATCTTCAGGAGGAAGGTTCAGATTTGTAGTTTGCTTTAAAAGAGGATGGGAAAAGGAGTGTTAGTTACAAGACTAAAGTTATCATGTTGCTTGTGCTGAGTCCTCTAAGACCTCCTGAAGGTTACACAAGCTTTCTTTGTTCAGACTGCATTTTCACATCTTTCTTCACTCCATCCCCTCTCCCCAAAAGAGTAGTCTTAGTTAGTCTATTCAGTGTTAAAAAGGTCTTGCTGTCTCCCTTCTCTGTGCTGCTTCAAGGCTTCACTTTCTTTGGAAAAGAGGAAAGCAAGGAACCTGTTCAGAGCTGCATTCTGGTAACAGCCAATGCTCAGTCCTTACGCAGCTGAATCATTCTGATTCAGGTTGTGACAGCTCCTGTCTTCACTATCAACCAACCACTGCATCTGTGAATTCCTGCATTACTTCCAAGGAGCAGGAAGGAAGGGGAGACACACAACAGTTTGGTTTCTCTGTCTTTTTCAGACCCTCCAGCACTGTTCACATATTTGAAACTATAGCATCTAACTGGAAGTAGAATGAGATTCCCTTTTTATAAGTGGGCACTCAGGCTAAGTCCTGAACTAGAAGCCAGCCTTCCATGTCAGAAAACACAGCCCTAGCTATTTCCATTTAGGCCTCAAGGAGTATACTAACCAGCACAGAAGTTCATTGCTGAAATAAGAGGCCAAACCCCTGTTCTACTGCACCTGTTTGCCATAGCACACAACATACAAAGCTATTCAGGATATCCAAAGATGGCAACACTAAATACAGCAGAGTTATTACTTCATGCATCTTACTGTTCCTGTCAGTAAAACATGCTTACACTCAGCTCATGACTAGCCCCAGATTCATTTCTGCAGGGCTGCCATTACCTAACTAGTTATTCTTCCTTCTCAGGTTTCAAACCAAAACTCTGCAAGTCACTTCTGAATTTCAGCCTTCCCCGTCCAACTACACTTGTCATTTTCCAGAATTCTGGCTTCTATCCCATCCTCAAGATGCCTTCATCATTCCTTTCCAGTGCTGCCCCACCTACAAATTTAGGAGATACTGCACTACATCATCCAAGATGATCATGGATTTATTAGGAGTGTGAAGTCTCATTTTATTACAGAAAAAGAACATACATTCTTGCCAGCTTTGCAGTCAGGCCCATTGTATTTCTCTAGCTTGCATTAACAGAGACACCAAAGAAGAATATAACACTCATTTTCATCCTAGGAAGAAGTTTGCTAGCACTACTACGATCTGTCAAAGCAACTGAGCTCTCTCATTGTCATTTTATTACCTACATGGCTGTACTTATTTGCCCTATCTGCTTTTTATTCCTTTAAGATATCAGATTTATCCAGTTTTCTATACATAATACCTTATCCATTCCCCACATTTCCACAGAACAACTAGTTTCCAAGATGGCTAAGCATGCAAGCTCCTGTCAATCTAATCAGGCCTAAGATCTTAACCCTTCTAGGCGATCAATGTAAGATGTTTGTTGGTTTGTTTTTGATTTTCTTGGTTTTGGTTGGTTTTTGGTTTTGTTTGTTGTTGTTTTTTTTAAATAACTAAAAAGTAAGAACAAGAAGAACTCATATAGACATTAAACTATTCAGCACTTTCCTTCTCTACTGAAAAAAACAAAACAAACGTTTTCATCAAGCTTCTGCAAGCATATTTCTAGAGTAATTTCTAAGAAGAAATTGCCCTTGAATCTTTTGTTTAGCTGCATGTCATGAGGTAATTTGGATTTTTAGATTTGCCTCTGCTTGCTTGCACTGTGCTTTTGCACTCATCCATGGAAAGTAGGTCACATAAGTACTTCCTGTATGTTTTCCTTCTTGTGTCAAAGGTCAGTGACTCACGCAAGCTGATCTCACTACACTTCATTAGAGTATGAACTGTTGGTACATAAAGAATACAGGAAGAACTGCCAAGCTTCCCAAACTCTACTCCCTTCAACATCCATTCCAGGATGTTCAGAAGTGAAGTCAGACTTCAGAAACTGCACCATTCTGGTTAATGGGGGCAGGAGTTTTGGGGACCATTTTTCTCCCTCCTTTCTTGCAGTACTAGTGGCAAACACAATCCTTTGTCCTCCTCCTCAGCTTGGTTTTGAGTGCAAAAGGGGGGTGCATTCTCCCCCAGTGGGAAGACTCTACCTTGAAGCAGTTAGAAAGCAATCTCTCCAACTTTTCATTGAAGAAAGGGACTGCTAATGCAGCTTATGACATGTCACCAGACACATTTATCTAGGACTGAGACTAACTTTTCCCAAAATCTGAATCTTCAGCAGTAGCTCATCCAGGATTTCCAAGAACACCTGGACAGATTTGATGGTCTGCATCAACATTCTTGAAAGGATCACAGACTGTCAGGAAATGAAATAGCAACTCTTGATTCTTGACTACTGAGCCAGCACCCCATCCCCTTGTAGTGTTAGCAGATGAGGCTTGTTCATTCATGCCATGCTTCCTTTCTTGTTATCCAGCATGTTCAGCCAACCTATCCTTACATTTCCCCACACACCTGAGCTTAGTTGAGACTTAGTTGTCCCAAAGGCCCTTGTCCCAAGCTGCTCCACTGGGAGTTGCAGCATCTCACTTTGACCAGTAGTTTGAGCGCCAAGTTCAGAGAGTGATTTTCTTTGCCCCAAACACTCAAGAAACATTGAGTACTTATGCACACGTGGACAGCACTCACAATATCCACAAAGTGATAAAACTCCATGATATCACCCAACTTCACGACACATGAGCTTTAAGGAACATTTGCCTAATTTATGTAACTGCATGGCTACATAAAGACTACACTCCTTGCTTCATACGCGACAGCTTTAATAGGCATGAAAGGCATTAATCTTTCCTTATGGCACCACAAAATACAAGTACTGCAAAAAGGTCATGCTTCTATAATAATCTGCTGCTGATTTCAGATACAGCAAAGTTAACATAAAACATTGACTAAGGACAGCACCAGAAGGGAATGAACTAATTTGGGTTTGTATCAGGATGATGGATTACGCTGTTCATACAAAGACACAACTCATGGTCAAGGCTATTCCATGACCTTTTACTGCAGCTGAGTTACACCAATGAGAAAGGTTTTGATTAGTCAAGAGGATTAGGGGTGCAGAACACAGATTGAGTCACCAGGTTGTGCTATCCTATGAAAGAACTGAAAACAAATTCCAGCTTAAAGCAAGACTACTCTATCAAAACCTTTGCATTACATCAGCTCAACATTTTATTATCAGATTTTAGAAATTACTTCCATCATCATCCAGTTTAATTTTCAGTCCACAGAGACTATTTGTGGACCATTCACATTGCAATTGATGCCAGACAGCCTGAAACATTTAAGTTCAAGCAGCAGATCCTTTAAAGGATCTCTGATGGTATCTCATGTATTCTAGTCAGTAAACTTTCAATTCTTACATTGCACCTGCAATATGTTGATTTTAAAAATTTAACAAGCTCTTTTTTTTTTGTTTGTTTAGTGGTTTGTGGATTTTATTTTTTTAGTAGTTCAGGAAACTGATTAAAAATGCTTGCCTAGCCCTTTTGATTTAGTGTCACTGAATTCAGTTGCATGTGACAGGTAAAATTAAAAGCATTTTTGATATACAGTTCCTATTAACCAGTGGAAGTCCCCAAAGTATCAAGGCAGCCTGTTTAGGGGGCCCCTGGGAGACTGTTAGCCTCTGCTCTTGCTGAGCGCTATATTGTTGCAGAACAATAGTAATTCAGTTCTGCTGGGACAACCAGAAATCCACTTAGTGGCATCTTCAGTTTAATCAAGAATGGGCCAGGCTTTCACAACCCATTAGCAAGATTATTTGCTCCAGAAGTCTGACATACTCAATTTCTTTTTTTTCTTTTTTAAAGCATTTCTAACTATTCTTCAGTCTTCATCTTGGTTGCAGTCTCAATACATTAATCTTTCTGTGCTTATCCTGTCAGCTGCCACAAAGTTCTCTCTTGCTATAGCACAGATCTGAAGTACTCTCTCATGATGAAGGGAAGATTTGTAGTTTATTAGTTGATCTCACTCCACCCAAAGCTAGAACCATATTTCTCTAAATTTGGAGCCATAGTACATGTATAAAGTAGGTTTTTTTAAAAATGCTCTTTGAAGTAAGCAAAAACACTTGGTACTGCCGCAAGCCCTAAACTAGATTAAGGATGATTTGTATCTCATTCTTATTAATCCAAGTTAGTGACCAGTCTGTTATAGCAGTGTCAAAAACACTTTAAATCCTCCATTATCTGGATAATGCTGCTAAATTTGCACATTCGTTTATCCTAAAAAATCCTTCTTATACATCTGGAAAAGAACACACTATACTGAGCCCTCCCACCTCAAACACCTCCCTGAGCATCATGCAACATTCTTCCAGCTTTACAGGAAGCAAAAGCAGTGGCCTACTCTTGTTTAGAAAGATATACAAAAACAAAACAAGCATTTGCTCTCTGATTTGCCCACTAAAGACACTAGAGCATCTAGAAAAACACTTTCACAAGGATGTATAAAATAAACAAATTTGTCTTTCACCTTTTTCTATACATTGAAGAGCAGAGCTAGCCCCTTGAATAGAAATGCTATCTGAGCCAGAGGAGCCTGAAGAGCTTCTAACCTCAAAATATTGTTATTAGTGTGTGGGAAGACAAAACCATCTGCTGAAAGAAATTTTAGCTTCATTAAACCTTGATATTCTGCAGTTAATAGCCCACACATAGATTAACTCCAGTTCCAGATGTCCATAGTCTTCAGGCAGCTTAAATGGTTGAGGGGGGAAACCCCAACAAACCCAAACACCAGCACCGCTCCTTCTGCAGGCATGGAGACTGTTAGCATTAAGTTGGCCATGCACGCCTTCAGTTTTAAGTCAGCCATCAATTCTGGAGTAGTTGAAACAGAACTGACATTCTTATGTGGCAAAAGCGAAGCATGCATGTAAGTCTGCTAGATCAGAAGTCAGTAGCACCACAGCACCATCTCACCTAATGGCTCTTCCAGTTGTTCCTCCTGTTACTCTACTGCTCAAGACAAGCACCAGTGCTGCTTGGTGACCCTGCAGGTCAATGAAGTAGTTATTTTCCTAGAAGAGCTAAAGATACAGACTAATAGTACAGGTTAAAGAACAGAAAGATCGCTCCAAACCATGCCACAAACAGCCCACAGATTGGATAGCCTAGATTTAAGCAACACCTTTATCCCTGACTAGTGTTCCAATCAAGGCTGTTCAAAGCATTGTAACTATCCGCCTTCCCTATTTCAGATGGTGTCATTTCTCCTCTCCCGCAATGAGCTTTTGCTGCATACCGACAGTATCCCACCCTTCTATTCATCAGTTTATGTCAACTGGAGTAAGGCTGGTTAGTGGCTCACAGGGTTCTCCCTCCAAAGGGAGCTCTCAAGTGAAAAGCAAAGGATGCTCTTTAACTGGCACAGTTACCTCTTGCTGAGCAAATCTGGCTGCTTCTGTATCAGATCGTTGAATATAAAAAAAATCTGGAAATTCATGAGTTCTTACTGGCTTCCTCTTTTGTTTTTGACTGGTGACTTGAGAAAGGGACTAACTTTGAGGGAGAGGTCCTAGCTGCAACAGACTCTTGAAGCAGTGAAATACCTTCTAACACCTACTCAAAACAGGATGAGAGCTTCTAAGATCTATTCCACTACAGGCAGAACAGCAGAATAGACCAGACTAAACTCTCTCTGCCTGCTGTCCACTAGGCTTTGATCCTTCTTTTCTGTCAAGTTTTGTGGCCACAGCTACAGAAGCATCAGAAGTCAGTAGCAGTGTGGCACCATCTCAGCTAATGGCTCTTCCAGTTGTTTCTCTTGTTACTCCACTGTTCAAGACAAGCACCAGCACTGCTTGGTGACCCTGCAGGTTAGTGAAGTAGTTACCCTCCTAGAAGAGCTAAAGATACAGACTAATAGTAATAGACTTTGAACAAGATGCAGTAGCCAAGGAAGAGCAACCTCTAGCTGCTCTGTACGCACAGGACCTATAGTCCCAGTACATCTGATCATAACGTCTCCCATTATCGGCTCACTTCATAAGTACCACATTAGTGCCCAATCAGCATTACATTGTCTCCTTACTGTGACAGGGCAACATTTTAATTAAGTAGGGCTGAAACACAGCAATCAACATGCCATGAGCAAAAGTGAAGCAGCCTGTCACCATCAGGTTGGGTTTCACATTCTGCAGCTGGGCCCTTTAAAATACCACCTCCCACAAAAGCGTGTCATCGCATGCTTCCTGGACCATCCCCTGCATAGCTGTTCATGTTGTCTCATGGTGAACCAGATCAGGGAACTTGTCTGGTTAAAATGAATTAAAAAAAAAAAAGGAGAAGGAGAAAAAACATCATGCAAAGATTTTTCCAGCAGGACCAGTTCCCCAATCTTGCTCAGTGCATGAATGCACAAGTGTTTGTATTGGCACAGGGCAGAGTGCAGCAGCCAGGGCTGCTTGAGCAATTCATAGAGAACCACAGCCTGGGTTCCCGGGATGCTGACACATGTTCACTTACCCTGCAGCAGAGGGTTAGTAAAATACCCTGGAAATGTACATCACCACCTGCAGACTGCAGGCAACATGCAAAGCAGTGGCTGACTCAAAGGGCTGCTCAGGTTTATACAAAAAGGAACAAGGAGAGGAGTTGTAGGGAGAGAACACACTTCTGCAGTGTTTGTTCACAATAGGTAAGGCTTGTTTCTAAGTCTGACAACAGTCCTCCCCGACCACCAAAGCACAGCAGCAAAGGCTAGATAGATACCTTATTCAGAAGGGTACTAGTTTTACTTTTCCCTTTTGCCACTTGAACTTTACAGGAGGTCTGGTAAGATTGCAGTTTAGAAATGGAGAAGGAGAATATTGCATGTCCTTAGCAGAGAGGGCTGAGCAAAGCCAGGAGTAGTTAGACGCCCACAGGGCAACACACACACAGCATCAGTGACAACATATCACTTGTGCACTCTGCTAGAAGCGTAGAGCACTGTATCAGTTCCGGCACAGAAGAACTGAGCTCTCTCCCAGTTGTCTCTCTGCCAGCTCCACTAGAAGTCTGCTCAGTCCTTCAGCAATACAGAGAAGTGACTCAGAGTTTGTTCTCCTGCTTTTTTTTATCCTGGAGGATATATCATGCCAACCTGCCCCTTCCAGCCAAGCAATACAGCCCAGATCAGTGACTGAAACTCACTGACAGGTCAACACAGCCACAGAAAAAATACACAAAAAGCACTCAACTCTGTATCGGTGACAGGTGTGGGTTGTCACACCTTGGCCAAAAGTGGGGTACCTTTTGTCTCCCACACTCAAGGCAGCATGTGTTTTGAAGATGCAGTCTAACGAGAAAACTCATTTCCCTGCAGCTAATCTCATGAGAAGCAGCCAGCGTAGTTTTTGTCTTTAAAGAGCCCTCCCTGCAACTCTTTACCATACTTGATGGTTCAGGTATTCATTTCTTCAGATAGTACGAGAAAGCCACAGTCAATGTATAACCTCAAAGAGTTATGCAAACTAGGCCCAGCTCAGTGAGGCCATACAGCTCACAGCTCCAGTTCATCCTAGAGAATTCATTTCAATCTATTTCAAGTGCCTTGAGAGATGAGCAGTGAGCTTCATAAGCCAAGACCAGGCAAAAACCTAACTTGTCTTAAAACTCTATGACTTAAGTCACCAGCACTTTTTATTTTCTAGCGTAGCAAAATCAGCAGAGAAGACTGTCTTAAACTAACAGCCAGTTATCAGTTTGTTTAGAAAAGCACAGACAGGGAAATGCTTAGTTTCAGTCAAAATCAGTTGGGCTTCCCATTCCAGGAACTCTGACAAAGTAAGGTTAAAAAAGGGGATTATGCTACACATCAGGAAATCCTTATAAAACAGAAACCCCTCCAGCACAGGACTCTAGTAGCCCAAAACCCACTACCTATGCAGAGGAGTAACTGCAACACAGATAAACATGACCCTCCTGACAGAAGTCGAAATTAGAAGTGGCAGGACCTAAGGTCCCTGCTGCCTCTTTCTCCTCCTGCAGTAGCACACCCATATGCCCCCTGGCTACCATGTATACCACTAGCCATGTGAACATGGCTCATTCACAACATGTGGGATGCCCACAGCATACATGCAGCCCCTGCTGTGGAGTCCAGCCAGGTGAGGTTGAGTAACTTCCCTCAGACAAGTCATCATCAGTTATAGCCACTGAAATGGAGATTGGACTTTGTAGTGTTGCCATCCAAACACATCAACACATTGACCTTATGTCTTCAACACCAGTTCCAGAAAAAACAGTCCGTGTCCTTAGCCAGTTATTCCCATCCATGTGTTGACCTCTGTTGCCATGAACAAACAATCTTGCTTGCATCTGTAAATGAACTCCTTTCTTTGCCCCCTCTCTTGCCACCCACTCTGTCTTACAGGATCAGCAATGAGGACTGTAACTGGAGTGAAACTCACTACAGAACCACCGGGATTTTCTGGCAAGTGCAATAGTGGGTTTCAGACTGCATGATTGCTCCTTGACAGCATGCATGGGTTGGAGAAGCATCTCAAGTCTTCAAATTACACTAGTGGCACAGTATGAATCACCAAACCCTCTCAGCAGCACCAGGAAAACATATGTGTGCCTCCGGTCCTAGGGAAGCCTGTTTCCTAGAGACAAATGCCATTAACTTGGCTGGCGGAACTACTACCCATTTCAAATGGGCTCCATGAGCTTTTGTGTGACCAGTAAACTACCACAAACAACACTGCAGCTGCACGAGTGCTCTGACCCAAGCAGATGCGTTCCCAGAAGTGACCTCATCACCATGCTACACAGTATTCAGGGCAGGGTGGGTGAAGAAGCTGTTCTGCTTCACCTGAGGAAGGGAAGCCAACTCACAGTCAGGAATACTTCTTGCCTCCAGGAATTATTATCAGGCAAGAGTAAGTGCAACAGCTTTTGTTATTCAGGCTCATGGCTAGGAGAAGACCTAGGTTCTTATCTCAATCCTGGGAGTTTCCTTCTTCACCTTCTTGAACTCTAGCAATTACCTAGTGTGAGATATGCCAAAGAGCCAGGAGACAAAGCTGCAAGATCTTCTTGAAGGATCACAAAAGCATTTTTCACTTATTAATGATACACAGTTATGTTTCTAATTTGAGCAAACTGCTTGCAATGCTATACTAGGTCAGTGAAATAAAAGTTTCAGATAAAAAAGTCCCCAGTATATCATCAAACCAAGGGTTTACTGGCAGTACTTCTGGTTCCTAGCAGCTAGGAAGTTACTTAAACTTCAGCAGAAAGATGAACTCACAGCCCTGGAGTGCTAAAGTTCTCAGCTAAAGCGGCTTAGTTGGTAAACTTGACGAGACTACTTAAACCCACAAATAGTCAGCCTTACAACAATGAAAAAAGCTGACAAGGTATTCTGATTAGTTACATAAAGTTACAGTGGAACTACCCAGACTTAAGGTATTATAGGAGGATATGTCCTATAGCATGTGGATATATCCTACAGCAACTGCCTATGCACAAGACAACAAAAATTACCATTTGCTGACACTTCAGTGGCAGATACATTTGCCAGCTGTAAGGCCTGCTGTTGTCACACTCTTAGCTTCCAAGCTGATCTGCTCATAGTTGATTCTACAGGACATATATCAAGTCCTTCATATCATTACAACCAGCCTGAGACTCAACAATCCAAGAAAAGGCCTTCTTGATCACTTTTGTAAACTCCATGTTTTCTCCAGGAGGCACAATGAAGTCTCCAATGCTTGTGAAACTGGTTTTTTTTCCAACAATCTGTGTTTTCCACACACACATCCCAGACATCTGTTACCTTTGAATGCTCTATTTCATCATAAATCTTATACCGGGCTTCTTAGTTACAGCAGCACCACCAACCCCTTTCAGGCATACCCCTAAGTGAATAGCTGCTTTATCATGAAACTGGAAGCATCCAGAGAGAGATGCCTGGCTTGAATAGACACTGTCCCAGCCTCCATCTCACATGTGCACACCAGATGGCAGGACCAGTCACACCCTACAACCTGATCTTCTGGTGCTGTTATTTGTCAGTCTGCTACAGAAGACAGTGACTATTTGGAAGGGAGCTGCAGAAGCAAGTTAGACTTGGGCAGCAAAATGAGCCAACAGTTGACAGTCAGCACCTTTGTTCTGATTTGGTCACACTCCCTATAGCCAAGCTCTACCCAGTTCTAAAACTGTTCTTGCACAGCATGACTCACACCAGTCAGTGGCTGGTCTGTTCAGAAGGAACTTGCAAGTCTCAATCAGCAGCCAGTTCCTGGACTCACAGATCATGCAAGCAGCTTTGGATTTTGGGTTTGATCCCATGTGGGGCAGTTCCTGTGCCTTGGCAGGTCTTACATCAATACACAGGTTTAAGTTAGTTTGCATTTGCTCCTATGCCTCACCACTTCCAGTTTCAAGTAAACCAGCACAGATGTGAAGAAATCAAGTCTCTCCCTACATTATGAGGCATGATATCAGGTCTGATTTATCCACATGACTTTACAGTACTGACTAAGCCTAGATTGCTTATAATGCAGAAGTCATCCCTGCTAAACAGATGCAGTTACAACAGCATGACTAAGCCATGCACGAAAGGACTGAAATATCTCCACCAGATGCAGGAGCCACATCTCAGACCAGGAATACCCTGATCCCCCATCCCAAGGCTTCTCAAAGAGGCACTTTCAGCATCACCCCTTCCTTTCACACAGTCTTAGGAGCTCCTGAGTGCAGATGCTGAAGAAAAACAGCATGTGTTTAAGGTACTACTAGTCTCCTTGGATTAAACAGCAGTAGGCCAGATGGCCCTGGGCACTGGCAGAACCACATTTTACCGAATTGCTCTAACACAGAACACAGTTCAGACTGCATGAAATCCCTTTGAGAAATTCACATGCTCATAACCATTGGAGCATACAGCAAGTGATGAAGTAGAGATGAAGCTGTCAGTGTCTCTTCCTAGGACACTAATGGTCTGTGTTCAGGTTTACAAAAGCATTGGTCATCCTCCACATAAGGCGAAGTTTTGACAGCAGTTGCTTACTACTGCCCCATTTACAGTTAAATTATGCAACACCTCAATGAGACTATGGAAGCTAGCTGGTGTACTTCCAAGCTGAATCAAAAGGGTGTTGAAGTATCATTTCAAAGCTGAAGCATCAAATGAAATTCTCTCATCAGAAATGGTGTTTCAAAAATTGCTGCTCTAACTGTGCTCTAGTCACCTATAGTTCTACTCATTTCAGAAATTATTAGGCAGTTCTTGACCAAACACATAGTGGATTAAACTAACTGATTCTGACCTAGAGTCATTCAGTTGCAGTGTTTGGTGCCACATCTGTACAGCATGGCCCTGAACAAGGGACTATTACAAAGGCAGGAAAAATCCGAGCACTTCCCTTTGATCCATGCTGTTATCCAAGCGTCACTGTAACGTAGTAGCTTCAGCTACCTCACACCTTCATTTGTGGGTATACAGCTTGTTCACCCATCTTCCCCATGGCCTTGTTTCAGAACAGTCACCAAATCAATTGAGGAGGTTAGAGTTTAAGGGGAGATGCTACCACATTTCCAGAGTCTAGATGCTCTTCTGACTCATATAGGCAACTATAAGACTTAAGATGTGACTTGGACATCCCTGCGTTTTACACATCTATACCATGAAGAGACAAATGTCACTAATGCCACCTCTGATGGGCTGTCAGGCATCAGGACAAGTCAACAAAACAGTACTAAAAATTTCAAGACAAGATGAAGTGCTTCAGTACCAAGTGACTCTTAACACAACACATCCCTGAGTTCAGACAAGTTTCTGGCAAGGAGTACCACTGGGATAGCTAGTCCAACTTGTAAGATGCTGTCCAAACATCACTGATACTTCATACGCAAATAAACTTCTAGGTCTACTCACTGACTCTAGACAGTACAATATAATTCTAAGGAAAGTGGAGCATAAAATGCAGAAGTACCACCTTATGGGCCTAGTCTGAACGCATAGGCTGAATTACTGGCATGTACTAGCACCATCATTAATACACCGAATGTTTTGCTCTTCCAGGTTTGTGGTAGTCACCTTGCAAATCTCAACTGATTGATTACAAAGGATTTCCCATGCAACTGCAGTTGTTCATCCTTCTGAAACATCCAAAAAGGTTCAGTTTCCAATAAGAGAATTGTCATCTCCCATTAGGAACTTTCACTTTCTTTTACTGGATACTGCAGTTTTCACAATTTCATAGTATTCTGGGCTTGCTGCCAGAGACCCACTGGCTACATCCATACTAGTAAATTAAACAACATCATGGAACGTCCCCAGGCACTGGAACACAATACATACTATCAAGTAAGTAGTATGATCTCTGGCACAGTTTTGAGCCTTGCCAACTAGTATGCCCGCAAACAATGCACAGGAAGGCTCCCCAGCAGGCAGTCTGATGGTGGGGCAGGGAGCGGGAAGTGTTAAGGGATAGGTCAGATAATAAGATTTGCTATACGATTGGGAATCTAGCATCTAAGCTGATCACAGGACAACTAGTGTCCAGCCTATTTTACTTACTGGAATCAGCGTAAGGATGTTTGGTAGATGTTTTTAACCCCTTTTGGCTACATGCTGGGGAGGTGAGGGCATACTGAGCACTTTGCACTTATCAGCTACTACAGTAATAATTACTAATTATTCATAATGACAACTTCCAGCTTCTGTAGCAAGCTCACCACCATTTTACAGCTTAGTGCTACTACAGACGCAGACTGAGGAACTCTTAAGTTAAACATGTTTCAGAACAGAGCCAGTGCTCCTGGAGGATAAAGCTAGCAGCTTTCCTCTTCGAGGCCATGAGTCAGTTGATGCAAGCGCATGATAGCAGAGCACTCCTTCGCAACTGCCCAGACATGCCAGAGTCAGTCTCTTTTGTTAGGTGCTTTGTTCACCGATGGGAAAGTAGTCACGATCTAGATGATTCCTGCAGATGATTCCTCTGTTAGGACAGAAGGAGATTTAGAAGTCAAAGCTGTCTAGCTGCAGGCTGTTAGGCAAGTTTCGATGCAAGCCTCACTAGCACTTTTCCCCTGCACATAGGTGCCACTTACACCCTGTTAGAGTCAGTGAGTTGGACAAATCTCACTTGGCCATCATATCTGCTGCTGTGAGAGTCTCTATTACAGTTTCATAAGCAAAATCACAGCAGGGGAGTGAAAAAATATCACATACATTAGAGGTTTTGTTAGATATTAATTCAAGCAAGCTTTGTGGTTCCTCTAGTTTGGATTTTTACTCCTCTTAACCCTCAACTTCTTGATCAAAGAAAGCCTGGGCTCTGTCCCTAGAGAAGCTACCTATTAGCTGGTCAATGAGATAACAGCTTCTCTCCTCTGCTGAGATACTCTTATGCAAGAGTGACTTTCTGATCCATAGACAGGCTGCTCTGAGCTCGTCTGGTTGTGCAGAGCACAGACATCCAATCTCCCAGATCACCATTCCAGGGTCAGGACATATGGCGTCCAAATCCTGCCTTGAGCTGGTCAACTAATAGCAATGACAGGGATGGATATCTCTCTGTATAAATATATACATACCTATATTTATGTTTCTCCACTCTACTGGTCTCAAAGGAAGCAATAGGGTCCTGTTCCAGGACAGGAAAGAGCCAGGTAACTGCCAGCTCTGATCCCCAGGGAACATAAAAAGGCTCCTTACCAACACAGCCACAGCAGTACCATGCTACCACATGAAGCTTCACAAGAGCCTTCATCTGGAAATTGTTATGTTAATCACTGCTTGCTCTCCAGATGGTTGACTGGCTCCACTCTCCCCTGCCCACCTCTGGCTTCAATATACAGTCTGCTTGTCTAGTAATCCCTAGATGCAGTGGGCTGGACTGGAAGTGTTGACTGGCTCTGGCCAGGATGTGTACTGCCACCAGCATTAGAAACTAATTAGAAGAGCTTTCCTGCGCATAGCACAGCACAGTCATGGTCTGCAATGCTGCCCAGAAAGCATTCAGCATCCTCCCCTTAGAACTGGAATAGAGTTCAAGCTTCCTTCCTTTTAAGAGGCAACAAGCTTCTCATCACATGACAAAGAGCAAGCCCCGTTCTCTAGATATGACTTGTGTACACTCAGATGATGAAGACAGGGGACTCAGAGAAGTTGTTGCATGAACTTTGCAGAAGGCTGGTTGACAGAAGTGTGTGCCTGGGACTGCCTACAGCCAAAAATCAAGACTGTCAGCCTTTGTTTTCATGACTGGCATATAAGACATTGTCATTACTGCACAGGCAGTGCAGAAAAGTTACAGGATGGAGTATGACAAGAACAGAGCCTCCATGAAAGGCAAGATACGAGTATTTTAAGTTGGTTGGCAGGCAGTTCCCCATCTTTTACCAGTGCCTTTGATTTAGTCAAGAGCCATTCTGCAACAGTAATCCTGAAGACCTTTCAGTTATTAGAAAAGCCCTGAATACTAAAAGGCAAAGTAAGTGGACATTAAAGAGAATCATATTGCAAAAACAAGGGCTATGGAGAAGATAGTTCTACCAGAGAGCACAGCAGCAAGACGTGTAAGTGAAGCAGCAAGAGATCTTCAACTAATCAATATCCAAAGGAGTTTTAAACTAGAAGCCCAGCAGGGAAAGCACTGACTTCCAATACCTCCATGACACAGTTGTAACTGCAGCTCCAGTGACTCAACGGGAAGTTCTATTACCAACTCCATCCAAACCCCACTAATACACTGGTTCCCATCCAGCAAAGCAAGCCTCACTGGTGAGACTGGTCTCAGTAGTGAGATACAAACATTACAGACAAGCATGGCAAGGAGCCCAAGCTAACAGACTCTGTTGGACCCATGCCGGTTCCACAAGACCCAGAACATCAATTGCAGCCAAGCACTGCTTGAGAAACTGAGAGGTTGGGAAACCACCACATTAGCAGATGTTGCTCCACAAGAGTTGCTTGTAGGAGGTCCAAATGTTATCTCACCTTGAGGTAAGGCTTCACAGTGCAATAACTTTTCCACTAGCATCTCCACAGTAGAAAGTGCACTATCCCAGGTTTCTAGTCAGGCCAGATAAAGCTCATTTCTGTGGTACACCAGTAGCCCAGCAGAGTAGTAGTTCAAATGAAGTACTTAAGAGACCTGTTAACAAAACTAACACTCAGCACTCCTAAGGAGACTCCACATGCTCTCTGCTTTAGAGTATCTTCTCAGCCACGAAGAGAAGTGAACCTATAAGAAACACCAGGAGTCCTTGCACTGTTGGTCAAAACAACTTCTACTTTACAAGTTCACTGTCTGTGTCAAAGTCCACAGAGTACCAAAGGTTTGTTACTTCTAATCCACACATCAACAGTGCCTTTAAATACTAAAATGCTCTGATGTCTCAACAGCTTGCAATCCCCTAAATACATCCACTTACGTTTCTGCTCATATTCCTCATGCCAGAATGCTAACACGGGACCCAAGTATACACTATAAGTTCTTCCACAGAGTTTATCAGAGCAAGACTATGGTATTGTTTGAAAGCACTGATCCAGTTGCAGTAGAGCAGGAGAGAGCTGTTGTCCTAGCTGAAGGCTGATCTTTCCCACTGCTTTGCCAGTTCTCTTGGCACAGAAACAGCACCTGTCCAGTCTGTTTGTTTATAGAGAGAGGTATACCATAAAAGCTTCACAAATAAAGAGCCTATCACTTTAAGCTAAATTGCTCTTGGAGAAAGACACTAAAGCAAAGGTGTCTATGCTCCCCTTATAGGCAAAACAAGATCTAGTCAAAGCAGCCCCAACAAAGCCTCTCACCTTGAGGTAGACATGCAGAGGCTGGTCAGGTAATCACTTTCTTTGGCTCCTCTTATTATATCACCATGACCCTAATGAGAGCTTAGGCACCCAGCACACAGAGACACCTACATTTAGGTGCCTTAACATCAACTGAACCTTGTCCTGAGGGACTAGTGCCATTTAAAGTATCCTGTGTCCCAGTGAGTGCATCAATCTCCAGCTGTCCTGGAGTGCTATATTAATAGCTCTGAGTTAACAAGGAGAAGAAAATATCTAAGATGAAAACACTAAGGCTGCACTGCTGAAGCACTGCAATTTTATCATTGACAGCACCTCCTCAGGAAAGGGGTCCTATCTTCTCTGTCCCCCTCGTAGCAGGCCCTACTAAAATCTCGACTCTCTAGATGCCAGATTGTCATGCTAACAGGCAAGACTCCGACCTGGCAGTCTGCCTGACCCAGTGTCACAAACAAGTATGGAATGTTCCTCTCTGAGCCATTAGTTCTTGGACACAAGAGCCACTTCGAACAAGGTTAGGATGAAGTGCTACTATATAGGCCACCAGGAAACATCTAAGCACTAGCAATGCAAAACACATACTTAAAATGGACCAATTTTGCTGCTAAAACAGCAGCCTACATTTCAGGTTAGTGCACTAGCTTAATTTTAGGAGGCTTACAGGTTTCTTGCACTTGCTGTGACTTGTCTCTGATTGTTAGAGAGGATTGTTTGGTTTCCAGAAGTTTCAGAGTGCTGCCATTAAAAATGTTAGCTCTCCAAGCCACTTGAAACCTAGAGAAATCTGGAACAAAAGACTACAAACTTGCCCCAGAGACCCCTTACACGATACAAACCACACCTTATTTGTTTCTGCTCAAACCAGAGTTGACCAGATACAGTAGAGACACCTGGGAGGTAGTCATCAGCAAGCGAGCGCTCAGATGGAGAAGCACTGTTTATAGTGCTTGATAAATAATGTGATACTGCTCTGCATACACCATAGAAGAAAGCATTTCCTCCTTATCCACTGTCTACACGTTTAATAAGAAAGCTGGACTACCTAACAACTTCTAACTAGTTTACATTCAGATAGAAAAGACATCAGTCTTGGAAAAAGGTTCTGTCTGCTCTACTAAGCTTGTGTTAACTCCCAGCGTGCACCTACACCAGATGAAACAATCAAACTCATTTCCACTCATGATATAGGTGGGACTGTCACTACCCTCATACAGCAGGCTACACATCTTGGCTCAGTTGTCTTCATGGCAGGGTTATACCACGTAAAAGTTTCCATTTGAGAAAATAACTAGGTTAATACATTAAGATGCATCAGCCTTCTTATTTGAAGGCAATCAATCCCTCCATCATAACAACAGAGGGCAATTACTGCCATACAAGGAATTTTGAGTGACAGTGTCACCCCAAAGAAGAACAGGAATCTTCCCAAACATTCCTATGGGTAAGAAAACAGCTGTCATTTAGCCACTTTCTTGTTCCTGCTTATTAATTCTAGAAAAATATGCAAGGACAAGTCAAGTTAAGCAGCAGTAGCCAAGGGTCAAGCGATGTGCAAGCAGCAGTGGCACGCTTTCCAATAGTCAGAACACCAAGAACCCACCACAATCATGCCATTGCCCATAACACTGTGACTGGTCATCTGTCAGGTCATTCTGCTTTCTATGCCCAGCACAAGAGATTTGCTGCCACTTGATGCAAAAGCATAATTATTCCAGACAGGTGGGAAAGGCAGTTTAGTCCATGTCACTGACATTTCAACATGGGAGAAACGCCATATGATCATCACAAGGGAAACGGCCTCAGTGCTGAGTCACCAGCGAGAATCCCAAGGACTTCTGCTGCTCCATGTGTTACCCAGGAAAATCCCTCCAGCCGCAGTATCATTCTCCATCCTGCATGTCTCTTAATACACATGAGAACTCCAGACAAGCATTTACTTCATGTCCTTAATTTCTTGTATGTAGTTTTTATCATAGGCCAATTTTATCCAAACACACTGCACAGGTTGTGAATTAACTGCAGTTTTTCCACTGTATTCAATAGAAAGCTTATTCAGAAGCTACGTGCAGACCCCTCTCCCCATGAAACAGGGCTGATTACATTCACATGCTTGTCATTTTTAGTCACTTCAGAACTACTCACTACCACGTGGGCTAGAAGGTTATGTGTCCAGATCTACAGGTGGAGTTCACAGAATAGCACTGCAAAACTGAAGTATTTTGAGCAGTTTCGATCCTGCCATGCACTTTGTTTTGCTACTCACTATTCAACTGCTGCTGTTCATCTCCAGACAAGTTTCAAATCAATTACTCCCTTTCAGGAAGAAAAAACCCAAAAACCACCAGTTTTGGCTTTGATGATCCTACCTGCTCACACAAAACCTCACATTCCACTTTTTCCTTCTAACTCATCCAAACGAAAGGACTCCACAGGTCTGGCACACGCACATGGGAAGTAGCAAGCAAGTGTCCCTCACCACAGGAAAAAGGGATGGCAACTAGGGCTTTGTGCCCCTTAAGAGTTGGCCACAAGACCTCCAACTCGCTAACCCCACAAAGAGGTTAGGAGACGGCACAGAGCCCAGGCACCCAGCACAGACCTGGAGCACCAAGTAAAGCTCTTTTACAAGGCTGCAGTGCCAGATTCCTGTGGAAAAGCCCTGCAAGGAGGGGTAGAGCTGCGGCAGGGAGCGGTGGGAGCCATCCTCTGTTCGTGGATGACATCTGGCGGCTGCTGCCGTGAGGAAGCAGCTTCCCAAGGCTGAGAGGCTGCCCGCAGCCCTCTGGAGCGGCTCCGCGCCCAGAAGAGCTCCTCCCGAAACAAAAACTTGGGAAAGCTCAACCCTCGCTATGGCAGTGTTAGCATGTTCAGGAGGACGAGTGCGGGGCTGGGGAACGGGGGCGGAGGGAGAAAGCAGACGGCCTCGGAGGCGGCTCCGGGGAGCTACAGGCAGCGGCGGGGCGCCACGCTGCCCGCTCGCCGCCGCCAGGGAGGGGAAGCGGGGCTGGCTTCGGGGGGCTGCTGCCGAGCACGGGCACCGGGGAAGGCGGGGGATTCGTGTATCGAGTTGATCACTGAGATTTTTGTTTTGTAGTCAGAAATAAAAGGCATCGAGGCGTACCCTCTGCTGGCCAAGCTCCCCGAGCACAAGGCGGTTGAGGAGCAGCCAGTACCGAGCACCCTTCGGAACCGAGTTGTGCCAGGGACACACAAGAGCACCCCCCTTTTATAGGTCACCGGGGACCGCGGAGCAGGGGAGAGCTCCCCAACCACAGCGGAACCACAAAGGGCCACATGCGAGGCTCGTCCAGACTAATCGCTCGGCCCCCTCTGGGGTGCATACCCCCCGCCACCCCATCCCCCTTTCCCGGGCGCATAGAGGGGCTCCTGCTCCCCTGCGGGGGGTTTCCCGGGCAGCGCCGCCTGCCCCGCAGCGCACCGGGGCGGAGCCGACGGCAGGTCGGGAGCGACCGCAGCGGGTCTGGTTTGAATTAAGACTGCCGGGGCAGCCCGGGCTGGAGCCCGCCGACAGCACAAAAGGCCACCGACGCCTTCCTGGCAAGGCAGCGCTCTCCTGCCAGAACCTGTCGGAAAGGGTAAGCCGGACGGATCATGGGGCGCGGCATCCCCCAACCCCCCCCAGCCCACCGTACTCCCGCCGCCGTCCCAGCCCCGGTCCCGGCTCCACGCCGTCGCCCGGGCCCTGCCGCCCCACGTGCGCCGCGCCGCGCCTCGTCTCGCCTCACTCGCAGCGGGCTCCTCACCGGCACAGCAGCCTGGAAGCAAAGGGCCACCAGCCACACGGCCACCACGTTCTTCATCCTTCCTCCTCGCCGGGCCTCGGGAAAGCACAGCCTGCCCCTTTCTCCCGCCGTCCCCTCTGCCGCTCTTGCCTCGCTCTTAGTTTGTTTTTAAGCAGCTGGGGGCTTTCTCCCTGCTCAGTTGTTGGTTTTTTTTTTCTTTCTTTTCTTTTTCTTTCCCTTTCTTCGTAACCACCAGAGCCACTCTTCCAGCAGCACTTCTACAGCGGCGAGGAGTTGAACTCTGTCTTTTAATGAACCCACTGCAACAACCTTCACCTTACGGCCACCCCCCGGCCAGCTCCGCCTCCGCTCCCCTCCCCTCGGCTCGGTTCCCCATCCCCGGCCCCGGCCCGCCCTGCCGCCCGCCCCCGCTTCCTGCCGCCGCGCTACCTGCGCCGGGACTGAGCCCGCGCCCCCTTCTCTGGCCGGGAGCAGGCGGTGCTTCCCTCCCATTGCATTCCCAGATTTCCTCTGCGGCACCAGCACTGCTCCCGCCGAGCTTCCTTCCTTCTCGCTAAAAATAATAATAATGCTTAATAATAATAATAATGTTCAAAGCCCTCCCTTCCCTTTCTAGTGTGGGAAAATCACGGAGGTGCGCTCGCTGCCTTCTCCCCTTACCCGGACGCCGCTCCGGGCACCGAGGAGGGAGCACTCGGGTCTGGCCAGGCAGGAACGGCTCCCGGGACAGCGCTGAGGATCCCCATCACCTCCAGCGGAGAGTTCTCCCCACAAAAATAAGGAGATGGAGCGGGAGGGAGAGTGTGTGTGTGTGCGCGTGTCCTCTCTCCTACCCGCGGATCCCCGGGGCTGGCCCCGCACCCTCTGCCTTCCGATTTTCTGCTGCTCGGAACAAGTTTTCTGGACGCGTAAAAAATCTTCCTGAGGTTTGTGGCAAAAAGTACGCTTTAGAAAAAGCTCTCTCCTGGAAATCACCCCTTTGCTCTGAGTTAAAAGAAGCTTAAGCGCTGCTGCAATTGGTCTTTGCACATCTTGCCGTCGATAGCAAAACTGGGGCAGGCAAAAAATTCCACCAAAAATATACCAAGGGTTGAGTTTTATCACCCTGCTCACAGGGCTGGTGCTGGAGTTCCTGTTTGCTCCCAGTCAGTTGTCTTTCTCCTCTCACGTGTGCGTGCCAGCGCATGTTACAGTGTTTGCTATAAACAATGCAACTGGATGTGTGTGCAAACATCATTAAAGTAAAAAAAAAAAAAAACAAAACGAAAAAAAACCCCACCAGTTTTTAAGAATTATCCTGCTGCTGGGAGCTGCAGGAGCTCACATTGACTGCATGGCCAATGGGCACCGCATGCTTGCAGAGCAGCTGGATGGATGAGGGATGTGGTCAAGCCTGCAGACATCGGGCCATGCTGCCCTGGGACTGCTCATATGGGGTTGTACCCAAAAAAGAGCCATAACTGGTGCTTCCTGGTCACTGCAGAGGCTCTCAGTGGGTGTTGGCCCATCTCTGCCAGACCTAGGATCCCTTCCCACAGCTGTGGCCCAAAGGCTTAATAGGCCTAATTGGCTATTCAATGTGGCTAAAACTGCTGTGATTTTATCACATCTTTAATTAGCTGGCTTGCTTTCCCTCTCTCTTAAATTACTCATGCAGCCTTCCTAGGAATGACTTCTACCACGGCGTCTTTCCCACAGAGGAGCCAGGGCCACCACATTCTTCTCCCCACAATGGGGTTGATGGGGAGAAGATGGCACCTATGGGTCCCCACAGCCAAGATGGCCATTGGCATGTGAGGTGGCTGGGCAGAGTAACAAGATGGGGTGGGGAAAGGATGCAAAACAAAAGTCTCGAGGGCACATGGGCAATGCCAAAGCAGCAGCTTCTGTGCGGTACAACAGGCTGCTTTTGTTGAGTGTGGGGAAAGCAGCCTTTCCCAGCCACATCTTGAACCTGATGCAACCAGAACATTGGAAATGATACTTTTGGGGTGGGTCTTGGGACAGAGATGTTTGGTGCTGGGGCCTGCAGAACATGAGGCTGAAAATGTCACCCAGGCTTGGTGGGCATGTTGTGACATCCAGCTGTCACAGTGTCAGGGGGAATTGGGAAATGCCTTGGATCCTTGCAACCCCAGAAGAGGGAGGAGACACTTCCACAAAGTCTGCTCCTGTGAGCAGTGGTGAGGTACCTGTGGGGTTGCTTGACATAGGGTTTTCATGCAAGTGTAGGTGCATGTGTGTTCAGGGAGGTGGTAGATCAAATAGGGCTGTGGTGCTTCTCATTGGGTTTGCTAGAAAACATTGAGAGCTTGATGGGGATGTTCTGGTCAGGATCTGTGAATGGGGTAAGGGAAGAACAATGCTGCATGTGGAAGCCAAGTGTTTTCAGTGACATTCCCGTGCCCTCTGCTTGATCATTGAAGCATGTTAAGAATTGTGGTTTCAGTCAAAAGAGCTCCATGCTGAAAAGCCAGATGAGACTTGTATGGAAAGGAGTTTCTTGGCATCCCTGAGCCCAGGGGGATGACAGGAGTTGATTGCCTCTGCCCAGTACAGTGGAGCTGTGGGGGTTTTCTAGAACGGGATCAAGGGCTTCCAGCAGTGTAGCCCAATTGAACTCAGCCTTCCTAGGGATAAGGGGCTGGTTTGAACTGTGTCCTGCCACGGGAAGAGAGGAAACACAGCCAGGGGAGGAATCCAGCCTGCTGCTTCCGCCATCACCAGAGGCAAGAGGAGAGCAAGGATGGAAACTGTTGCTTTTGGGCAACTGCCACCATTCTTCACTGCCTTCTGCAACAGAAGCCATCATTCCTTATCCGTAATGAATGTGAGAATCATCAAGCAGCAGGAACTCACTGCCCGGCTTTCCAGGTGTTGGACCTACCCACAGTAGTGTGTGAGGATGTGGCCACTGTCACCATGTGTCTTTACCTCACATTTGTCTACCAGAAGCAGTGTGAAGCCTGCAGACCAGATGACTGCCTCTTCTCCTGATGTCTGGTGCCATGTGTCCTTAGATGATTTATTAATGGACTGTGACAAGATGGGGTGGGGTTAGAAAAAGCTGATTCTGTCCTGAGTTCCTTAACAAAGGCTGGATCATACATGTGGCATCACGCTGGATAGTTTCACACATCACATCTCAGTGAATTCATCTGCTGACAAACTTGTTTGAGGATGTTACAGCCTGACACCTTGGGATGGAGAAGGGCAGTATATTCCCTAATACGCAGTGGGAGGTTAGAGTATACACAAATATTGAGATTGCTTTAATGTACAGGCAAGTGCCTGCCTACTGGTGTCAAGGAACTGATAGCTCACTGCTAATGGGTGCTATCTCTTGTTGCCTTTGGATAGTTGGCTTCCTTGCTGATGATTGTCATTGTCTCACTGGTTGCTTTTGTGCCAGAGAGAAAGCTCTTTTTTTCCTCTGTTTGGTAGCTCAATTAATTACAGGGAGCTTATATGAATGGGAAACCCACAGCTCCTTGTGTGTTTCACTTCTCAGCTATAACATGTAGACAAGGCTTTGAGTGAAAGCCCTGAATCTGTGTGGCAATTGCTGAACAGAACAGAGAGGAAAGATGGTGCCTTCAGCTGCTGGGGGTAGTTACAGCATGTTAAATACATTTAGTTAAATGTGTTCAGATTGAGCCTGCACCAGAAACTAGTTGGAGCGAGGTGGGAGATGCTCCCGAAACAAGTGATGGTATTTGAAGTACTGTCACTGACATTGCCTTCGGTGTCTGGGTTTATGCCATGGATGATGCCTCAGAACACTGAGTTGGCACCATCAGTGGCCTAAAGCCTGGGGATGAAAGAGGAAGGATTATTTGTTCTGAGAGTGCCAGGAAGAGGTTAGGAAAATGTGGCTGGTGCTCTGTTTGGAGACTGTGGAGACCAAGTTGGTTTGCAAAGTTTCATTCCTTGCTAGCCTGGAACTTCTCTACTCCTTCCCCTTTAGAGTCCCTCTGGCCAATCCCTCTGTTACCCACGGCTCACACCACATCCTCCTTTTTCTAACTCCGTGCAGTAACAAAATGCAATCTACCCATTCCTTAAATCAGTACTGAGTGTAAGAACAAGTCTGCAGAGGAAGCAGCCTGGACCTTCAAGCTTGTGTTACCAAAGCTTGTCTGCCTTTGTGCAACATTTGTCATCCAGTCATGCTGGCTCATCTTCTGGGAACCCAGACATTGTGGTCCCCAATTCTCAAGACTGTTAGTCTTTGTTAAAGGTGGTGGCACCAAATACACTTAACCCTCTTCCCTCCTTTTCCCATGCCTTGGCAAATGCTGTGCAGTTTGTTTGGATATTCTTTTGCACTGATGTAGAAATAATTGATTCTGATCCTTTCAAATGCTGACTGTGATTTACATGTAGCAGGATCACCTGAACCCACCCAGTAGGCTTGCACAGGGATATCTGATTTTGCTTGTTCTGTCCAGCCACCTTTGCAGTGAGTCAGACATCTCTGAGTGACTCCATCTCCTCCTAGCTTTCACTCCCAGGAAGTAAAGAGAAAGAGGGAGACTCCCTTCTGGCCCATGCCAAGGTGTGGAGTTAGCCTGAGAGATTGTCTACTCTGATCTCCTTTCTTCTCCTCTGATGGAAGGGATGACCTTGCTTATTTGGACAAGAATAAGCCTTCTCACAAAAACGCCGAAGGTTTTTTTTTCAGCTTAAACAATGAAATGTTTAATGGTCCAAGTGTCAGTGTAGCTGCTGTGTTGGATTTATGGACACCAACTGAATCAATTTGGCTGCCTTTCCCAAGAATTTGGTAGCTTTTAAAATTCTCCTTCATCCCCTTTCCCTGTGTCCAGGTAATGAGAACTTCTGGGAGGACACTGAAAACTATATATAAGGTGTCCGTGACATTAACCAGCTACTTTTTGACCTGATTTAGCAGAGCTTCCTTTGGCAAAGCCCAGCTGACAGTGATATGCCACTTATGTAGTAGTTTTCATAAACAGCTGTAATAAAACCAGCTGCATTTCCTTGATGCTGCATGTGAGGACCTTGTAGGATTCTGCACATTAATTACAGAGAGCCTCAGAACTGGATTTCATGGGCTAGAGCAGCAAAATCTACAGAGGGGTTTCCCATTAACCTGCATGTGGTTTGGCTGAAGTTATGTGGATTTTGCCCACAGGAAAAGACTGATTCTCTCTCTTAATGAGGTCTTTTGCTGTAATACTGGCTAGTGCTTTGACTGTTCAACAGTTTTGGGCCACCAGTCTCAGAGTTTGTGGACTAGGGAGGTATTTCTCAAAGCACTCGCCTGAATAACCACTTTCCGACCCCCCCCCTCCCTCCCAGGGAGAGACTCCCCTGCATTTCTGTGATTCAATTAACCATGTGGTTGACTGAGGACAACTCACTTGCAGTGACTAATACAATGGTTTGCAGAGCATGATTCCTCAACCTCTGTGACTCTAAATAATTTGAGCACAGGATGGGGTTTTCCCTGGTGTGGAAATGGGCACAGAGAAGCGAGTCATGATTCCCAGAAATATGGGGACATGCTGCTGCTGCTAGGAGCTTTGGAGAAAAGGGAAGAAGCACAGGAAGAACAGAGTCCCTCTATTTTTTGGCACTCTCTGCACGATACCTGCTCACTTTCTCTCTGGCAGCCAGCCTGGCTCTTCCAGGGGTGGTTCCATCAGTCCTGTGGTCCCCAAAGAGACAGGAGCTTTCTTCAGTGCATTAACTGGGGAAATGCTGAAGTGAAGACTCTCAGGATGGATACTTGAGCTGCAAACCCTCTGACTGTGGATTAGAAGTTGTACCCTTTGCCTGCCATCCTGCAAAATAGGAGCTGTGATAAGTAGTGTCTTTTCCATGCATTGATGACTTCTTTGAGAATAAAAAAGTGTAGTTTTAATCCCACAGCTGGCTCTGGCAGTGCCACAGAAACCCCATTATTTGACTGAGAGAGGTGAGGATTCCAGGTCAAATGTGGTATAATCTCTTATCAAAGGACTCCTGTATTTTCTCTGTGTATTCCTTTACTCGCCTGGTTTGTGATAGAGGCTTCTGGATGCTCAGATTTCTCACATAAAACTTTAATAAAAGTTATCTTTGTGGGTTGTGGTACCTGTTTCTCTCTGACTGTACCAAATGTACAACATACTCTTGAAGTTAGTTATCAGTTTTTGCATAAACCAGTGCTGTACTGCTGGCTAAAAAGTTCCAAATGAAGGACAAAACTAAGGAGTTCTCATTGTCGTCGTGGCTAGGCTTCACGAACGAAGATCCAGGGAGGGCTCCATCCACGCTCCTCATCCGCGCATTTTCCAAGCGCGCTGATAAAAAGAGGATAGCAGATAGCACCCTCGAGCCTGCGCAAGGGATTTTTTTTAGGTGAGACACAGCATGCGCAGAGCTGGACCCACCCTTTAGTCCTAAGGTTCATCTGCCAGGGCCTAGCAAGCTTGGACGCTGGCAGCGAAGTCCTTAGGACGGAGGTTTAACCTCTCAGATGGAAGGCCTTACAGGGCTAAACGAGCTCCATCTGCCCGGGTTTGGAATCAGAGTTGTCCCTCTCCTAGGACGACTTCCAGAAGGCTAATGAGCTCATCCTACCCATACCAGGATTATAGGAACATGGGGGTATCACTCCCCACACTTTACCGTGGGCAATGAGTTTAATGCTTCTTCTGCTGTCGGCACAGGAGACCCCAAGTGATTTTCAGACTGTGCCTTAAGGAGTTCTAAGCTATGAAGTATTTAGTCCATGTGAAACATGTTAACTGTGTGCTTCAACACTGTTACTTTTAAACAGCCAAGGGTCTTGGGTTAGGTGTTTCTGCTACATGGACAATATAAGTAAGCACAGACAGCTACAGGAATTCTGCCAAAGCAGGTTTAATACTCCTACGTGTGGTCTTGGGAGAAGCAGATGCTGTAGCAGAGCAGTCATAAGAACAGAGTTAGGCTTCATCAGAGGTTTTAGTTCAATTTCAGTAACTACTGGTTAGAATAGATATTTACAACTTTGTGAAAAATACTGGTTTTTTATTTCTTTTCATCAACCTGGACCCCAGACTCACTAAGGGCCTCTGAGGAATGCTGTTCTTGAGCTAACTTCAGGTTTTATTGTTCACTCTTGCTACCAATCATAACTATGCCGTGAGTTTGATATCATATAACAAACAGGTTTTATTCCTGATTAACCAAAACAGTGCATCCTGTCATAATTATCATCCTTCATTTAGCATTTCAAGGCCACTTACCCATTTCTACAGATATTGGCTGTCTCAGGACTGTGTGCAGTCACTCCACTGCTGCATCCCTCCAGGCAGTACAAGAGTCTCTCAGCCCTTGCTGTCACAGCGTTGATTCATCCACTGATTCCCCACCCATCCTGTCTCATCCTTCATCCTGGACTTTCTCATGCATTCATTAGAAGAATGCCTTTGCCCAGCTCCTGTTGTCACCCCACCTGGAAGTGGGGTTGGCGTAACCCCTTCCCTAGGTAGGTTTGTGCTGCTGTGCCACAGGAATGGAGCTGGAACAGGTGCCAAATTGTGCTTGAGCTATCTGCCCNATCTTCATTCACAAATCCTAGCCATACATACATCTGCCCATCAGCATGTATTGCTGGTGATTAACCACCACCATGGGAACATCCGCCCAGGTGGGAGGCAGGGTGCACAGCCAGAGGGAGGAGAGCAGGGGTCCATAGGAGGGGACATACAAGGGTGAGGAACTGGAAGAATGAAGGGGAGCCAGGGCTGCAACCCTGGTTGGGCAGTGGGGTGGCTTTATGCTGTGCTGAACTACATGTCTGAGGGGGGAGAGAGAGCTGGGGGTTTGCTTTGGGTTGAAGCTCTGTGTGGCACATGTGCATGCTGCCTGCCCCACTCTGAGCAGCACTAACTCTGCCATGGTGAACACAGATATTTTAATTGATTCATTTTTCATGCTTTTTTGTTTCCTTTTTGAAGTTTGATTTCTTTTTGGGTGATTGTGAAATTAGCTATACTTTACAGGGAGGCCTGGAATGAAGGTTTTGCTGGTCATAAAGGTGGTGTCATTTTCTAAAGATACCATTGGGTTCCCAAGGTGATCCTTCTCCCTTCCCCCTCCCCTTTTCCCATTAGTTATAATCCAAATTATGGTTGTTTATTACATGGTAGTTACAGTAGCTTTGAGCATGTCTGTGTAGACAGGCATACTTTGTTTCTCCATCTCTCATCCCATCCTATTCTGCAGTATAAAGCTGTCCTCACTCCCACCCCCAACAAACCCTTGGAGTTTATTCCTGCCTTCTGTTCCCTCCCTCCCTCCCTTCCCTTTTTAACCACTGATTTATAAAAAGTTGCTTATGTATTTCTGGTACCTTGTGGGTGAAGAGAATCATTGTCTATATGAAAGTGTCCAGTGCCCTCTTAGGATGTCCCCCTGGAGTAGAAGGTAGAGTCTAGACTGAGCCAAGCTCCTAGAGGATGTTCACCAGCCCTGTCCAGGTGTCTTGGATGCTCAAGGGTCTCTCAAATAGCACTGGATACCTAAGTAGGCAACAGGACCTGTTTCCAATGTATGTATCTGCATGGAAGTGTCTACATGTAAACAGAAGTGGTTTTAAACTGGGATGGTGTTTCCCCCATAGCCTTGCTGATGGAGTGTAGATGCATGACCCTTGTGGGAGTATCCCTTCTTCAAATGGATAGTGAGAGCTATGCAGCACTTCATAAAAGTGTAGAGTGGATGACCTTTAATGCCCTGATCAGATCTCTGGGGTTTTGGATCCTCATTTGCAGAGAGGATGGCACAAGGTGAAGGGCTGGATGAGAGCCCCTTTTTCCAGCAGGATGCGGGCTCGTATGACTCCTAAACTGGGATAAATAATCAGACCCTTAGTTCTCATGAGACACATGACATTTCAAGGAAATAGGAAACATCATGTGAATTTTGGAGTACTTAAGATAGTCAGTTTTCAAACAAAAAGGCTTTTTAAGAGCCAAATGGCCCAGTTGAATGCAATCAGTGTATAGCCTAGAGCTTCAACAGGGGTGAACTCTGCTCCATTCATCCCATCCTTCCATGCAAAGGTTTGGAATTGATTCTGTGGCTTGCATTGTTTGTCCATCCCTAACTCTTCAGCCCAGCTTCAGCTCTCTGTAATCCTTGCTTAACAAGCAATTGCTCTGATTATTGTACCAGGCTCTGGAAGCCACTTTATACACAAAGGTGTGGAACAGGGGACAGCTCTGAGTCAAACTCACCAGACCTGAGCCCAACAGAGAAGCAACTGGGCTGAATCATTCCCCAAGATCGTAGCTTGTATGAGCAAATGGTCTCCTGAAACCCCTCCTCCTGAATTGATGTGGGGAGTGTGATGGGGTAGGGGGTGGAACTCCTGCAAGTACTTTCTAATACTGTATTTCAGCTCTTAGAGAAAAGGAGATACGAATTATATAGGGGAGGAAAAAGAAGAGATGTTCTCACCAGGAAACCTCTTACCTTCGGTCCTTCTGAGGTAGACAAAGAGCGATGTGCTTATATTTGTACTCATGGGAGAAAAGAATATAGCTGTGAATGTGCTTTCTGTCATCATCTTCCTTACAGGTCATGCTGGCTGGTGCTTTCTGTCACCACCTTCCACTGGGCTTCCCTTGCTGTACTACTCCTCCTTGCAGTTTCCATTGACCCTCACTAAGCAGTTGTGTATCTTTGGGGATTTTACTTTCTGTTGGGACCTACTTTAAGGGACACCTGAATTGTCTCTGCTTCCTTAACAGTGAAAAGCCCTTTGACAGGAGCAGACGGTGGTCTTGCAGCCTGAGAGGATAGAGCAAACTTGACCTGTAAGGAGAGGAAGCTCAGCAGGCTTGGTGATTCGTAATCAATCTCCACTGGTGACATTCCCCTGCAGTAGTTGAGTACCATGGCAGCTTCCTGCTGCTGGGGATACTATTTGTAGCCAGCAACTGAAGGGAGTGTTTGTGAAACTGTTGAGTGTGAACCTGCCTCGTGATCAGCAAACAAGCCACTCTGTTCCCTGAAGTGCCTCCACCATTGAGCACTGATGTGCCAGGGAAGGGCTGTCTTTCTCCCTGCCCACTTAGGCTTGGCTGGGAGTAGAACCACAGCCAGGCTGGGGAAGCGCTGCAGTGCTGGGCAGCTGCCGGGACATCTGAACTCTCTAGGCAGTTCTTAAGCTCAAACCAAGCTCATTTGGGCTGCTCAGCTCAGCTTAGTAAGAGGTTTCTCCCTCTCCTATGGTACAGTAAGTACATTTCAGCTGTATCACCTGCAATGTGCCCCGACTCTTGTTTGCAGATACAGATACTTTAGGGCTGGGTGGATACTGTGTAAGCAGAGGAGGAAGAGGCAGAAGGCCTCTTGTGCCCAGAGTAGTAATGCTGGTGAAAGGGCGAGCATTTTATTCCTGTGTTCATTCTTACTAATTAAATTACACAGGTCTTTAGAATAGGTCTTCTTCCTACATTTCAGCTGCTATATGAAAAGTCTCTGGAGCGTTTCCAATTTGTTAATGATGGGGGAATGCTATTCCCAAGATCTATTTTGCATCAAGTGAGTCTGGGAGAATCGAGGTGGAGACAAGGATCTCAAGAGCAGAATCTATCCACTCCCACCTGCGTGCTTTAGGAGTCATGTTCAATCTTGTGCTGTTTGTGACGCAATGAATGGTTCAAGCGGTGCTAAAAGCCCAGCCCAAACACAGGAGTAGAAAGTGAACTTGCCCGGCTCCTTGTGGTTAGGATATACTCCTGTGAAGTGAGGGAGGTGGGTTCAAACACCTAAAGCTGATAAAGGAAACTAATTCATGCATTTCATTTGCTGGGCGAGTACCCTAGCCACAGAGTGAACATGCAAAAGGAGCAGGGTCCATCCAAAGGACTGATGGAGGAAACACTCCTGCACCACCTCACTAAGGAACACCAGCAATTTGATTAAGCTTGGTCTTCCTACTGACTCTGTCCCTGCTGCAGGATGGTAGCTTCCTGATAACCTCCATGTTCTGAAACTTAATACACAATGTCGGATTTTGGTTCACTCACTTGGATAAAGCAGTTGCCTCCTCTCCTTAACAGAGGCACTGTGCTAGCAGGGAGAAGCTCATGTCCTGTGTTGGCTCTAGAGTGCCATCAACACTTGATGGACATCCTTCCATCTGCTTGGGAGGTGGAGACCTATGACTGGTCTGTCCATGATAACAGTGCTGGTTTCTAATTCCTTCTTTTGACAGACAGGGAGAGAAGGCCTGAGCTGCTTTGCCACACAGGAGTGCTGACACCCCAGGCTCACAGAATTGTAGAATCACTATGTTTGGAAAAGACCTCTGAGATGATTGAGTACAACTGTTAACCTAACATGATCATGCTCACCACTAAACCATGTCCCCAGGTACCACATCTACACGTTTTTCAAACACTTTCAGGAACAGTGATTCCACCAATTTCCTTGGCAGCCTGTTCTAATGCTTAATAACCCTCTTGGTGAAGAAATTCTTCCTAATACCTAATCTGAACCTCCCATGGTGCAACTTGAAACCATTTCCTCTTGTCCTACCCTCATTGTCCTCGTTATCCTGCAGCATCTCTCAAATTGTCTCTTCTTGAGTGGCAGGATCTACATTTGCTAAGTTCTCCCAAACCTCTCTAACCCAATTCTGAACACTAACCAGCCTATCAGGAACCACGCAGAGTCCTGAGATAGATATGCTATCCCTCACAGGAACCAAGTTTCCTCATCCTCAAGCCAAGAGGTGCTTGAATTAGCAATCTTTGGGCACAGACAGTGCCGGTTTCTGATGTTTACAACAGGAAATACTTCAGACAAACTCTTTGGGCAGAATCAAGCACTGCCTGTAGCACACACTCATTGAAACACCAGTGTTGCCCACAGACTAATGAGATCTTGTGATCAGCCCAAGAGCTACCAGTAGCTTGGTATAATGTGAACCGTGGTATTAACAAATTAACAGATGTTCCTGTTGTGGACTGCAGACAAGGGCTTGGACAGCTGAAATCAGGTACATTTGGTTCTCCCCTTTCCTTCCTCAAGGAGCAACATACAATTATGTCACCATGGAACAAGGCTACAGAATGACCTGCTACTCTTAGGATACACTGTACAAAATCCAGCATTAGAGCACTGTGCCTGACCTGACTGCAACCATGCAGCAGCAAATGGCTTTTCTGTAGTTAGCACTGAGTTTTCTCCCCAGGCACACAACTTAGATGCAATTTGCAATATTAATGACCAGTCACTGGATCTTAAAATGCTTTTGCAATTGTTCTCGCAGCTTTACTTCCCTGAATGACATGGTGAGTGAGGGTTGTTGTCACCTCACTGTTTACCCATTTTCTGAACATCAAACATTCTAACAGAATAAAACTGACAGATTAACCTAATTACAATGCCACTACACAGCAAGTCATGAGCATCTTTTCAGATGCTCGTTTGCTAGAGCAGAGGGAAGAGTGACTAAGCTGGTTCCTGGATCTCCATCAGCACTCTAAAGCATCTAGACATTATGACCAAAGAAACATCTACGTTCCCCATACTCTGATAAAAAAATATCAGTGGAACCAGCAGTCAGCAATGGAGGTGATAGTGTTACGGTTCTTGTGTCCATGAGGGGCTATATAGGCAAGTTATTTTAACACCCAAAAGCAGACTCACTTCCCCTGCAGACAGACAGACCACTTTGGTCCTTTGGAAAAATCCTGGGTGGTAACACAAATGGATGCTACAGACAATTGGCAATTTCAGCCCTCTCAAATGCTCAAGAACTCATCCTGGTGGTGTTAAGAAGAAACTGTTGTCAGGCTGCAGCCTTAACTATGCATTGCTAAAGATTTTTCTAAGACAATATGCTCAGATCTGGCCTCTGGAAACTTCATGATCTAACACACAGTTCTTCAATAACTGACTTATTCCCATCAGATCTCTAGAAATGAGTTACCTTTACAGAGCTGAGCTCCACAGAGAGCAGCATGTCATGTACTGAGAATGTAAAGAAAGGCTGGTTTCCTACAGGAAAAACACAAGACCAGATGTATTTCACACAGTGTTATTCACACATTTTCATTTTGATTTTTACAGTATATACATGTGAACATTACATTATTCAATATGAGCCACCTGGAGTCAAACCTAATCAAACTGGTCCATAAACAATCTATATCAAAAAGCAATACTTGAGCAAAAAGTCTAGTGGTGCTACCCAAAATCTGAAATAACTGAAAGGAAAACCAGTGATTTCATGTTCCTGGATAGAATTTGTGCAAAATGATTTCAGGAGATCAAGTGGAAGTTTATGTTCAAGATACTGAAAGCACAAAGGATGACAGTTACAGGACTGTTCAAAATTCAACCATGGCATGAGCGTTACTGGGACAAAGTATTGGGACATTATCAGCTTCTGCCTGGACATCCCCCAAAGCCTCACTTACTGTCTTGGATGTTGAAGAGAATGTTGGCTCTGCGGATTACAATACACGCAGTATCTATATGCAGGGTAAAGACTGAGGAGAATTAATGCATCCAAGGAAGTGGCTCAAAAGTCATCCTTTATGTGACTATGGGAGAGCTCTGGCTCCAGTGACTTGAGGCATGTACCTCTTGAGAGGAGTTTTGCAAACTGCCATGCAAAAACTACTTGGCAATTAGAACTGTGCTTACTAAAAAATAATTAGGCCTACTACATCACTTACTGCAGGCACTAAATGACAGATTCAGAAACTGGAAGTAGGCCAGAACAAACTTTCCCATTTGCCTATTGATGAGTTAACGCTACCATGAAAACAAGTAGCGCCTCAGATGTATGCTCTAATAAGATTTATGTAAACCTGATAAAACAGCATTACAACAAAATTCCTTACAAAAGTGTGTACCACTACTGTTTTCTTTCTTCATGATCAGACCCCTATCCTAACAGCCTTTTATTGGATCAATAATCAAGACATTGTTTTCAAACTATCTTGTTGATCAAAACTGTAGGATAAGCCATCCAAATGAACGTTTTACACAAAATACTTCAACAACATACAAAGCACTTTCTTTATCTTTCAGAAACTGAATATACAAAGTAAGCTTTTTCCAAAATATTTCCATAGGCAAAGGATTAAAAAGGATTTTAATTATACACATATGGTCACAATTCTGCCTTAAAAAGATCATTGGGAAATGTACATAAGGCCGCTTGTAAATGTACATCATCTTTATGTTACTGTTACAATGTCATATGTCCAGAGAAAAAAATTGACAGTATCATACATATTTGCTTTATGCTGGGAGAAGGCTATTCAAAAATACAGTACTCTTCTGTACAAAAAAACATGCCACATTTATTAAGATGGAAGAAGCATTGGTTTCTGTGAGAACCAAATATTTCAGTCCATTTCTTACTTTGCTCATTATCCCGACTTAAAATTTGAACAGATTTCCCAAAGTGTCCATATTAACAGAATCGACAGCTATGTTATAAACAAAACATAATGTTTCTCACAAGAGATAAAAAGAAAGCTGGTTCATAGTTCTGAAACCATATAAAGATAGAATTTAAAAAAATCACTCTTAATTTGCTGAAATAAATTTACATTATACAACACTATATGCCAGGGGAAGAAAAGGGAATGGGGATATGAATATACACTAAAATGCAAATTTTTGTCCCAAAAAGGGGTAAAACAAATTACATTTACAGCATGAAGGTTTACAAATGTACATCTGTACAACCAAGGTAAGCATCACTACTAGATTAGCAAGGCTTGTAATAAACATCGAAACAAGAGATTTGTTTTCAAACTGTAAACTTACACCTATTAACTACACGTATACAATGCATATATTTATAGGAAGCAAAAAAGCTATCTGAATATTTAGTCAATCATGCTTAAATGTTGAGCTATCAAGTTTACTTTTCAGTGGCCCCTTTCTCTTCATCAATACCTATTTTTTTTGCATCTACAGTGAGAAAGCAAAATAAATGCTCAACACTTCCAAATCCTTACAATTCTATATGCAAAATAAAAAAATACAAATCTCTACTTTTCCTGCGTTGTAAAACTGACTGTAAAGTTAATACATGGTTCACTCCTTTTCCAACAGTGTACTTTACTGAGTGGAAGTACCACCATCATTGTAATCCCTCTACCTTGTACAACAATTAAATATATAAGTATATACAGCATTTTTTTTAATACATTGCTGGAGAAAACCTTAGGGCATCATTTAAAAAAAAACAAAACAACAACCTGTACCTACAAGCAAGTGATGAAAGCTACTCCTTTTAAAGTTTCCATTGTTTGTTATTCCCTAGTATAATTTGCTGTGCCCTGTTTACTATTTGGATAGTATGTTGTGAACCACCAAAATACAACTTAACTTTTCGACATGTTAAATAATGTTTATGCAGCTGATCAATTTTAATCTGGTATAAAAGACTTCACAGAAAAGGGAAAAATAAAGATTAATTCTATATACAACTCTATAAACCTGTTGTGCTATGATGCTGGGCAGACCTACCAGATTGCAAGCCAGTGTATTAAAAGAATACTGTACTTTTTCCCTTTAAAAACTATTTCAGTGACTTTACAAGGTAAAAATTTACAAAATATGTGACAGCTATTTTGATACAATTACATCATATACAGGCATTCTGTGCTTTGCCAGCCATCCAATCTGATAGGTCTCCGGATCAGGGCTGGAGATATTTTTTTCTTTTTTTTTTTTTAATAATTCACACCCCAAAAATATACACAAGAATAAAAATTTTACAAATGGATGAACAAAGTCAATAAATAGATTTAAAAAAAATCAGAACATTTATAGTTAAGTTGTATGTTTTGATCATTCACAATTCAATTTCTCTTCCATTTCTTTTTGTTTTTTACAGCATCCCATTTGGTGGTCCACCAATTGGCCCCAGATCAGCACTGTTCTTCAGGTAATACTTTTCCAGCTTGGCCAGAATGTGTTTGCCGTAGGTATATTTACGCAGAGTTGTGATGTGGGGTCGAATCTGTTAAGAAAAAAAACATTAATTTTTTCCATTCCCTCCCCAAAATTAAGTAGAGATTACCAGCTTAAAAATCTTATCTACAGAAGAAAAACATCAGAAGCCTGTGATTCATAACTCTGGAAAGATGTAAAAACTGGTGATTTTGACTTGCTAAACAACTGCTGTACCTGTCACAGGAAGAAGGAGGTAGCCCTTGTGTGGGAGTGCCCCGTTGATGGCTGGACAAAACAGAGCTCCTGCAGGAATATACTGGGCCCTGCATTTAGCAGCCTAAGGCAATTATGGCAATGGCACTTTTGTCCATGTCTGGATATTCTGAAGTAGAAAATGGGCCTGTATGTTAGGAAGTGTGGGAATTTCTTCTGTTTTGAGTGAACTGCAGAATGGATTTATATCAGCAACCAGCAAATAGAGATGCCTGTATTTCTTCTGTTACACTGACAAAGATGACAGATACTACATTTTTGCATTATAAGTATTTGCACATAAAAGCTGGCACAAGGAGAGGATAAACTTTTGTGCACATTTTTAGATCAGTGCTCAGAGAGCTGAATATATTCTGCTTTATCAAGGTCCACTGAATGCAACACTTATACATCATGTCCTAGGTTACAGAACTAACGACTTTTACTTCTAAAGGGAAAGGTATTCTAGCAGAAAATATAATAAAGATAGTATTTTCTGAACCAATGAAACAATGTACAAGTATACCTTGTGCATTATTATCTTCCGCTGAGCAGGTTCAGCCATATCAATCATCTTCTGAACAACGTAGTTGGCATACTGGTCCTTCATCATGGTGTATAAGGCACTGTGAGGACCGTCATTCTGGCAACAGACCTCATCAATAAGTAAAGCTCTTTCAGCACGAGAAGCATGAGTTACACATTTTTCTACCACATTGCTGAAAAATAAGACAAATGCAATCTGTGACTTAAGATGTACATTCTTTTAAGTAGCAATTTTAAATTTATCTGAACAGTTTGAGTGTCTTAACACCATTAAAGAGTGCACTATCAATGTATCAAGTCCTGATTTCCAAATCTTTACTGTGTAACAATTGAGGAAGTTAAAAGTATTACACACTCCTACCCATGGGAAAAAAAAAGTAGAATTCTGATATTTATTATCTCATAAGAGAGATTTTCTACTGGAAGTACAGTAGATACCCTGGATATCAGGTTGCAGATGTATTCTAGTACATCTATTCTGATTGTGTGCCCTTTTAAGACACAACAGATTCAAGGCTTCCTGGTTTTTGAAAAAAGGTGCTTTTGAGGAGCATGCCTAGATAAGAGATAGTGTCAAATATTTTTGACCTTCTAGATATCTCAGAAGCTGGAAAGGTCATCAGATGTTTGTAAAACAGTGAAGGGATTCTCATCCTCAGTTTGTGCTTTAGAAGTTAAGCAAGCTCTAAGGAGAGGAGCATGAACAGTTCTATTTACACAGAGAAAATTAAAATCCAGACAAAGATGCTCATTTGCATACAATCGATTTTTAAGGCAAATGACCCCATAATGTCACAGGATATTTCTACTTCACGTTGATGACAAGGTTGGTCTCAGTCACTAAATCATACAGGATGAATTCTGAGGTGTGTTTTCCTTTGCAAAAGGCACATAATCTGTATTTCAACCAAAACCATGGAAAGATGTAGTTTTAGGTTCTGGACTCCTACAATAGTCTTTGACAATTTCTAATGCATAAAATCCTTGCCAGGCTAAACCACCACTTTTAATGGCTAAGCCTTTTTATGCTTGTAAATGACTTGGCTGGACTGCCAGGAAGTCCCTGTTTATCATCTGCAGTGTATCAGGAAAGTTCAGGAGCTTTCACCTAGCTCTGGGGATCCTCACATGGAGACCTAGAACCCATTTTCTGCACTAGTACAACGTGAACAAAAGAACACCCCATAAAACTGTGGAATCTTCTTTGTTTTGCTGCAGAACAGCATTTCCCCTTCCCCAATCTACTATAATAATACCATTACCATTCATCTCTAAAAATATGAAATTTCAGGAGGCGTGTTACCAAACAGAATAAAACCTATCATATCCTTTTTGTAACACAACAAATAAATACAATAGTACAACTTAAAAATACATTAAGACTGTGCAATACCTGGCAAATTTGTGCTGACTCAGAGCTAGAACTTTTCCTCTTATTTCTGAAACTATTTTACTTTTGTCTTCAGGACGACCATGCTCCAGCACATGTTGAATAACGTAATTTCCATATTGATCCTGAAAATAAGATGACTTCAATTCTCTTTTGTGTTCATACCAAGCAATCCATACAGTTTTTTTTATATTTGTATAAACTTTTCAATTACTATTTGTGCAGATATAAGGAAAAATACAGTAATGTCAACATTATAAAGTGATGCAAGAAATATTGCATCAAGAATTACTCAACAGACCACAAACTTTACATGCAAAATGTAAATAATCTGTAAAAACAACATTTTGCTAGAGTACCTTTTAAACCTCTTAAATACAGAAGTCCTCAAAATTTAAGATCATCATTCTTTAACAGCTGTAACATCTCCCTGAACTTTGGTTTCCGAAGACAGTTATGTTTTAACTAGAGACTTGTGTATACAAGAAACCACTGAGAAATAAACTAGATGTGAATATATAGCAAAAGGCAATTCTTGCCCTTTTTATGTGTGGGAACTTCTACTGAACACCAAGTCCCTTCCACATATCTTAAACTGATTCAATTTCAAAGCCATTTGTAGCACTCATTTTGTTCCTCTGAGCCCAAGGCAGGAAATCATGTTGCATAAGGTCTTTTGCCTTCTTTTAGAAGAGATGCCCTTTTTGTGTAAGGATATATAACATTTATATTTTCAGCAACATATTTGCATTTAGAGATTATAAGAATTCATCTCAAGGACACCTGAGTGAATCAAGATAAACTGCAAAAAGGGAATCTTTTGCACTAACAAAAAAATATACTAACACAGTGCATTTACAATGTATATTCGAAGCTACAGTCAAGTGTAAGAAAAAGGCTTTTTATATCTTCTTTGCCTCCCAACTTCCAAATTCATTTTCATTAAAACTATGGAAGGAAAGAAAAACAAAAAAATCAATGTCTACAAAACTAAAAAGAGGCAAATGCATTTAAACTATTTCTTAAACTAAAAAATAGGAATAAATTATGACAACAAAAAAAAGGTTTAAAATGCATTACAAACGAAAATACACGCTCACCTGCACAAGCTGTTCTGTGTGTTGATGCAGTTCTTCTAAGATTGGCAAAGTCTGCTCAGCAGTACAATGCTCCAGAATACGCTGAATTACTCTACAACCATATGGATGAGTTGAAAGTACAAATACCTTAAAACAGGATTGCAAAGCGATGTTAAACCATCTAAAGTTTACAGATGCAGTAATACTACCATGCTCAAAATGGAATTGAACAGCTATCTACTTCTATTAAAAAACCAAAGTTTTGCCTGCCAAAACAGACAACCATCGACAGAAGAAGTCAGGAAAAGATGAAAATGCAGGGTTTTGTGTGTCAAAGTCTCCAGTAATTATATAACTAAGAACCCAGGCCTTCATTACAATATTTCTAGCCTATTTAGCTGCAACAGAAAGCCTGCAAGCATGACCCTCAGTTAAACACTGTTCACCTTCCAAACCTTCCTTTTAACTCTGTACTGCATTTTTAAATTTTAAGATTTTGACATTCAAAAAAGGATTTCATCGTGGCTGACTTTTGCTGATTTCACATGCCAGCACTTACAACTGGCTCCCTGTTACAGATATAAAGTTTGTAAATAAATAATCAAAACATACAGTCAAAATCTTGCTTATTTCTTTGCTTGCTTCTCCAGAAGCCAGGTTTGTATTTCAGGGATTAATTCCAAAGATTTTAGAGGCAGTGTTGGTCAGTTGGGCAGTTCTGAAGACAGAACCTTGTCTGATCCAAATGATGCAGGGAAGTAAAAAATAGACTTAACTGTTACATGACATGACTCAAGTATGATACTTTTAATTTGTGACTTCATATTAGCTAATATATTTTATACATAATTACTTGGAGCCAAGTATGGATGTCCAGTAAATAGAGTCATATTTTAGCTAAGGGGCTCCATTTTACAGTTTAGAAACTGTATCTCATCTACCCCATACAGACTTTTTGACACAAAGACTTAACCCTAGAAAGCTTGGTATGCCATTTACTACTATGTACAACAATAAACTCAGGTATTGGTGTTGTGTAAAATGTGAGAGAAGGATATTGTAGATTTTGTTAAGAAACACACTTGGCTAGCCATTAAAGTAACATTTAGTAACACTGCCAAGTTAGTAAGATTTTTACAATTCTTCTCAAGACTATAAAGTACATGCTTGTCTCAGAGTATTAAAATCTTATTTAGCTGCAACATATTCTCAAGCCTGTAGCACAATATCAATCTTAGATTAATAACTTTCTTGGAAACAAACCAAAAACCTCAACTTTAAATAAATACCTCCCCCATTCACTTAATATTAGTCCATATGTAGGGAACAGATTAATATAGTTCTTCAAAGTATTTCCTTAATGATAGACATTAATTGGGAAACACTCAGAAAAAGACTTGCAACATAAGCAATAGAAGAAGAAAATGGAAATTTTAATGAAAATACACATGCTAGAGAGCAGATACCTAACCATTTTTGATGTAAAAATATAACATTAAAAGTTAAAGGAACTTTGAATAGATGCATCACAAAACTCAAATAGAAAGCCTGGCCTTAATCAAGTATCTCTACTGATATTTCAAATACATGCAAACAGGTCTTTCTAGAGCCTCATCTCCAACAGATTCACCTCTTTACAGCATGTTAACTGTCTCTTCAACAGCTTTTCCATTTTATCATCCCTTTTTTACCCTGCTTAAGCCAAACAGGCCGCAATGTGTCAAACACTATCTTGTATATGCAAATCATGGAAAAAGGTCTGCAAATCAAAGCAACCCCACAGAAGGGGAAATGAACTGCTGACACTACCTGTCCTTTGAATGCGTCAATGATGAACTGGAGCGACTGGGGTTGAACACACTCAATACATTTTTGTACAACATGGTTTCCATTTTGATCTTTAACACATTTCAGAACATGACCATCCAACTCTTTCACCATTTCATTCTGGGGAAGAAAAAAAAAAAAGAAAAAAATTATCTTTGTCTTTACAACAATTTTCCCCCTGCTCCTCAAGGGAATATTCCAGTTCATCTTAACTGTCCAATCTTCATATTCACTGGTGGTTCACTTGTGTACCTCAGCAATTTAACTTAAATAATTTTTTTAGTCTCTAGAACATAGCACAATGAAACAAATTATCAGCAATTTAAGCAAATAAAAAGATAGATGCAATAAAAAGAAATAAAATTTAAAAAAGTATTGTTCTAACTTACAATTACCTGCTGGTCAGGTGAGATTGACTCAAGGGCTTTCTGAATAACACGACAACCATACATCTGTAGGGCTAATGGCAGAACGTGACCACGTATGCGTGTTGCTAGGGCTAACTTTTGATCCAGGCTTCCAAACTAAAAGAAAACAAATATACCATTAACAAATGAAGACATATTGCAGCATGCTGGTGATGCCTAAAGAGTTAAGTGTATTTTGTAGTTTCTTAAAACTTTTAGGATTATGTGAAGCTTCCTGGATTGTTCACATATTAGAAGCCACTAGGCACGTTCTTGGATACTATCTCGGACTTTCCCATGCCTTGCTAAGGACATGATGTTTTGAAGAAACCACCTGCAGATAGCTTGAAGACAAAACACAATTAGAGGGCCAAATCCCATGTGGGACCTCTCCAAGGGGCAGAGTTGAAGACCACAGGGGGTGAGCTATTGGAAAACCCAGTGCCAGGGTTGGCTATAGATATCTACATGTTAATTTCTAATAAAACATATAAAAAGGTGTAATCCCTTGGGGCAGGGCATGTGTCCATGTATAGAATTCTGATGGTGTGGAAGCTTCCAATTAAAGGTAACTCTATCTTTCTCCATTAATTTTTTGCTGTGTGTTTATTTTCCAGGAAATTAGGCATCACTGGAATTTATATGACTAAGTACTTCCACGATGGTTACAGGCTTACTTCACACCTTTCTAGTACTAGTGGGTCTATTTACCAGAAGATTTTGTATTCTAAATGAAACATTGCAACATTCCACATCCCAGTCAAATATCTGCTATCAAATGTGCCTTGAAAGGCACAGAAGAGATTGAAGTAGTTTATACTTGACTCTCTGTAGGAACATGTTAAGTTCAATAATCCACTTATTTAGACAAATTATAGCAGGCAAATTAATTACAGATTACTGTAATGTATAGATTAAAAAAATATTTTCTCTGGTATCTCAAATTTGCATGGGTCAGTGTACTTTGCATCTTGTGTACAGTAAGCAAGCTATAACAGGAGGGAGAGGGTGGGGAGATTTCAACCCCTGAAGCAGCTTCTTAGCAGCCTCATATAGCTTAAAGGATCATTCTCATCACGAGCACTTTGGGAAATCTAGAAATACTTGGATTTTGCAGAGCAAAAATCAAAATGATTTTGCACCTTGGCTGTATTACAGTATAATTCAACCAATGTATTTCAGCAGTAGCTAATTCCTGCCAATGTTATTTCTTCCATGGTGCTGCTACAACCTTCTGTGCTCCATGCTGAGCATAGTAGAAACCAGTCAAGTTTCATAGTAATACACATAACCCTGTTGTCCCCAGATGCCCACATAAGCTGTCACAGTACAAGAAACCACACAGAAGCAATTACTTGGACAATCAGCTCGGTGGCACCAGTAACGTTCATGTAGCACCGCTGAGAACTGTCAAATCTCACAACTGTAGTCACCTAACACTCCGAAGAAAGCTCAAACAGCTTTGCCTTCCTACCTAACTAATGAACTAAACTCCCTTACTACATCTAAGGGATCTATCCAAGCTAACATTATATGCTTTTATTTTTAACAGCAATTGGTGACCCTTGAACAATACCAAACCCTTACATACCATACGTCAGCCATGCTTTTCAGAAGATTTTGATTTGTAAAAAAAGAATATCAAGTTAAAAAAAAGTGAGCATATTACTTTGTAGATTACTCATCTAAAGCTACATTCGTGTTTAATAAAGCAACTAACTTATTGGACATTTTCTAGCTTCACCTTCTATCCACCCAGATACTTTGTTAAGGTCTTTGATACACTACGCTAGATAGCTTTCCTACATGTAACTTTTTCCAGGACACAGGTATTGCTTTTTCTTCTCTTAAGTAAAATCTTGTAGCTCTTTGATAAAGCTTTTTTTTTTTTCCCAACATTTAAAAAAAGCCAAACAAAGCTGTTTTAAATATTAGCTTTAAGACTGGATGTGTCTTATGACATTCCCTTCCTGAAAATTATTCCACCTCAATATATTTTAGGTGAGTTTCTTCATATACAGCACTGGATGAAGTTCACACAGTTTTTTCTTTTGATGCAAGAGCATTTTCCAGACCCACTCTTTATCAAAATGCAGTAATGAATAAAAAGTATCCTTCAAATCTGTATGTTTCTGATCATCTGCTGAAAGTCTCTGTAAATTATGCTAGAAGGCTTGCAAAGCCTGAGTGTGCAGCCTGTACATTCAGTGATGTTCACCAATGAATGCCTCAACAGCATAAAGAGAAATTGTGCCTGTTATAAAAAAAAAAGTAAGCAATACACAACAGGGAACATGTGCACCATGTTACATGCTTGGGTTCTGTGATAAAAGTCCAGTAGAATTCTGCTATGATGTTAAGGAAAAAAACCAGTTAAATTTAATCAGAATTTACAGCATTTTGGTTGCATTTCTTCATATACTTAGCGTTATGCTTACCTCAAAGAACTTCTGTATTACATAGTTTCCAAACACATCAGTCATCAATTGATATGCTGCTTGCAGGATCTCATTAAATACCATCTGGCGCTCAGCTGGAGTAGCTCGCTCCAGCTTTTGCTGTATAAATCTAAGTTCAAAAAAAGGTACATTGTGCTTTACATAAACAACAGGAAAACCCTTCAAACACTGTTTCAATGAGACACCTCAAAACTCTAAAGCAAGTGCTCAACATTTATAAAGCTTACTAAAAAGAAAGTAGTGCCTTTGCATATAAAATACATTTTAGTAAAATCATACTTAAAACTTTCATTTGAAAAGGATTAAAGATGAAAAGAACAACAACTAAGTACTTGATGATGCATTCATGAAAAATGCTTTTACATTCCAAATGCCAGATATTATTGTTTGCTTAATCAACGCCTTTTCCGATACCTAAGTACTAGAGTTTACAAGTCCAGTTATGAGACTATTTCTACACTGAGGACCTTCTACAAGCAGCTAAATTTATACTACTTCTATAATGAAATTTCCTGGACAAGAAAAAGATCAGTATAAGAGCATGTGCTCCAATTAATGGCAATGTTTGTATTAAGATGACTAGCAGGTCATTCAAATGTGTGCTGTTAATCTAACATTACCAAAATAGTAAAATACCAAGTTATTAACTTTACTATAATAATTACCTAGAACCATGCTGGTCTTGGGAAAATTCAACAATATGTCCAACAAGGTCTCTTAGTTGAAGATTAGGGAAACGATTGTTTCTGAAATCTTCCAGCAATCGACTACGTCCAGAGGGCATAATATCAGACCTACTGTAACGAAGGCGTGAAGGAGGGAAGAGCTGACTGGTGGAGCTAAAGAGACTGGAGGTACTTGCTGCACTGCGATACTTTGCTTCGGCTCCAGGTGCTGCAGAAATATAGCGACCACTACCATTTGTCAGTCCTCCTACAAGGAAGGAGTTCTGTCAGTAAAAGCCATAAGGAAAATAAGCAACAGCAAAACAGTAAGTGTACTAGAACTACGGATACACCCTGGAGCCAAAGAAAACAACAGTGTTGTCTTGTTATTTATATTTACCTCATTACAGTTGGAGGAGTTAGATAGCTTTATCTTCTAATAAATAAAACCATTCTCCTCCTCATTTTTATTTTTTGTGAAGGGCACCAGGGAAACAAATGTCATTACAAGAACACAACAAAGCAGGTAGAGTGAGCACCCACTCAGACTTACAGAAACTTTAGAACTGGGTGGGCCTTTGCTTAGCGGGCAGACTACTTCACAAGTAACACTAACTTATACCCTTGTTAGTAGTCTCAAAGTTAGCCAATTGTTTCAAAATAGACCATGAAATCTGAACTACCCTTCAGTCCCTACTGAGGTACCTTTCCAACTCAGTGTGAAAGGGCATTTGTGGGCAGGCACACATGGTGCCTCTTATCACGATGTACCTGTTCTGCAGGGTATTTGAGGACTTCAGCATCCCAGGTTTTCAATCTGGTACCTCTTTGTAAGTGCTAAACATGTCAAATTTCAAACAAGGTAACTAAGAATGCTCTACTTCATTCTAAACCAACCAAAGATACATCAAACTGCTTGCTGCAAAAACATGCATCACTCTCACTATACTTTGTCTTTCCTTCCTTCCTAAGAACTGAGTAGTCTTCCTGCATTTAGGTACTACTCATTTTTGCTAGTGATTCCACCTACAGCTTTCATCACCTCACAATCCTGTGACTTTCCTCTCATATATTGCTCTATAATCAGTTTACATCACTCTGAACTCCTTCAGTAGGCCTCTCTCCCCTCCACTTTACAACAGGCAGCAATTATCACAAG
>VWZO01001826.1:0-32618 GCA_013396975.1 Bucco capensis | reverse complement strand
TAACCTGTCCAGGTCACGCTGGATGGCAGCATTTTAGGTTTTTAGGGTTGACATTTGCATCAGTGTCATGCCTTGAAGGTCACAGTTTGTTTGTTTGGTGTGTCATCACTGCTATTCCTTTTATCATTTTTTCCACTTAGTGTATCCCACTGTTTTACTTCCAAGATCCTAGGGAAACCCAGATTAAGGGGTTCCTTTAGACCTTACTTCATCTGTGACATAAAAGTTTGTCTGGCAGTGTGGAATTATTGGTGGAGCTCTTAGACCAGGAGAAGGTAAGGTGCAGGTGACATGGGCTCTGTTATTCTACAGGTAGAGAAATTCTTGTTTCTATTAAAAGTTCCTGCTGGTGGATCCTTGAACTGCTGTATGAGTCCAGGTATTAAGCTTTTTGTGTCCTTTTGAGTAAATAGTAATGTCTAGAAAATGTGAAAAGCTTAGAAAAATCCCTCCACTTTCTTCTCTTTCCAATAATGAATTTAAATACAAAATTAGCCTTTTTTTTCTGTGTTGGCTAACCAATTTGTTTTTATCCCCAGTAGATTTGCAGGCAAATTTTTATATGTAAGTCTAGACATACTTGCTGTCTTCAGTGTGTTTACAAGCACTAGAGTCTAAAGTATGTGGTCATGAAGGTTGGCTGTGGTATCTGCTATAGAGGCCATAGAACATAACTAAGTTCCCACAGAAAAAAAAAAGCCTGTTAGCTGACTCATCTAATGCCTAGAGGTAACCCTTAAAATCATCCATATTTGTGCAGTGTAAATGGTGCTTGTCAAAATCTTTGTTGGAGGCATTTGGACTTTTTTTACGTGGCCAAGATTACTGCTTGGGCACATTAGCAGAGAGCTGTGCTTTGCCATAGGCAGTGCAATAAACTTCCAGATCTTGACTGTCACAGCAGAGGAACCAATCTAGGGTGAATGTAGATTGCTTTCCAACACATGGGCATGAGATTCAGATTGGAAGAGTCCAGGAAAATCTGAGTGGAGTGTATCATTCACCTCACGCATCCGAATGTATTTGCATCTCACATAAAAATGTCCTGTAATCTTAAGCAGTGACTACCACATATTTCTTAGCTAAGCCATTGCCTGATAGCATGTGGTAGATTTGAATAAAATACAGATTATCTGCAGCACAAATAAAACCCAAATGGAAATGCCTTTGTTGGACACACTTGTGCTTCAGGTTGGTTAGGTATCTGGTGTGCTTTAGTCCCCACTTTTTTCAGGTGTACATCATGTATGTCAGGGGCTAATGGTCTCTTTGTGTCCTGTATCTGTTCAGACTATCTGAAATGGTTTTCCAGCTTTTGGCCAGCAATGATGTGGAAATTTGCTCAGTGATAGTCACTCTGCATTGGGATTCTTGAGCCAGAATGGAAAATCTGATGGGTTTACTCTTACTTTATGTCAAAAAGCTTTCTGTTGTTTTCTTGAAAAACACAAGTCCTAGCCTTGGATCATGACAAGATATCAGCTTAAGCAAATGTAGACTGCCATCCTCTACAGCATGGCTCAGTAGCTTCATTGAGATCTTCCCAATCCACATAGCGAAAACACAATTTGACACTTTCAGGAGCCTCAGCAGAAGTTTCCTTCTCAGGGTCTTTCAATATGAGGCCAATCATGTGGCTCATGGGTTGATTATTGCTGTTCTTCTGGTTTAGTTTGGGATCTGAGGAAGAACTTTAAGATGCCTGTGTTAGCTTATTCAGGTAGTTGGTCTAATCCAAGTGACTACATCATCTAGAAGACCTGCCTACATCAAACAGATTATTTGCTCTTAGGGTTAAGAGGCCCAGGCTGTTGTTGGAAGCTGTCCCCTGATGCTGGAGGTTCAGTGGGAATAAAAATAAAAAGGTAAAATATGGAGTTGTTCATCTTCAGATATCTATGATGTAATTTACTGCATTTTGGGGAAGAAATAGAAATCTTGCATGCTTTCCAGGGTAGACAATTACAGGCTGAATAGGGGAGGTTGAAAGTTCACATGGCTAGAGAAAAACATTGTTGTGGAATGACAATTGATCACTTTTATGCACTGTTTTGCTGTCAGTGTTTTTTTGTGTTAGGTAACAAACACATTTATATCCTGAGCACATTTGTGTCTTCAAAGTGCCTTAAACCAGAGCTAGGCTGCATTTCAGTCTTCAGTCTTTGCAATGCATAGATATCTTAGGGTCACAGCCCTCGACCCCCCGGTGCAGAGACGCTGCGATGATGGTTTACAACTGCGCAGGAGCGGGGTTTCGGTTCTCTCTTCCTTATCAGCTTCTTGGCTCCGCCTGGCAAATTCTTTTGGGGGGGAGAAAGAGTTCAACTACTGAGTCTCTTCTTTTAAAGANAGTTCAACTACTGAGTCCTTAAAGAAACAGTGTCCACATCCAAACTCAAAAGTTCAAAAGGGAACATGACGTACACTCTTAAATTTTAATCACTCCAGGACAATAGTCCAGAGGATGGCTACTCTGGCATATGGCATTGAGATATGCTTTTAGCTCTGAGAGTATCTTGGAATGCAGCACAAAGAAAGTTTTCAGTGAAGGAAAACTTCACTGAGTGAAGGAGCTCATCCCTTTCACATTTGAAAAGTTCATAGTCTAGCAGCAAATATAAATTAACTGTTGGTCTTGTCTATTTTGGTCCCTCCAAAGGAGGTCTGTGGAGATCTTTTCCATGTTTATTTTTAATTTGTTCCATGCAAGACACTGGAAAAGTTTTTATCCAATTTGGGTTATTGTATATTTTTCTTAGTAAGATTTCATGTACTTCCCCAGGATGATTTTGGCCCACAGAGAAGTCAGATCATACCTCCCTTCAAATGGTTAGTAGGGAGCTAGAAGAACATGGCTTCTCATTTTTAGGCAGGGATGTGATGGAATGTTGAAAAGAAAGTGGGTTTCACTTATTTTCTAGAGTAATCTGAATTTTTTCAGAAGTGAGATGCCCTTCTGCCACTTTTGTTCTCTGATACCTACCTATAAATAACATTGTCTCCATTTTCCTGTTGAACTTCTCTGTAGCATTACCCTGTGTCTGAGCTAAGTCTCACCCTCAGCCTCCTGTTTTTCCATCCCACAGGACTAAGACCTTTACACAGATAGGTGCCCATATGATACACTGAAAAAGAACTGTTCTCATAAAGCAACTTTCTCTTCTCTTCAGCTTTTTGTGGTCTAGAATGAGTAACAATACCAAGATGCCTTTTAAGTGAGACCAGAGGTCCCAAACTAGCCCAATATTATTTTGCTGACAGTGGCCAGTAGCATGAGTCTTTTTTAGGGAATAAAATGTCAAGGCTAAAATAATACATTCCCAAATGTGTGCCCATCTCATTTTGGAAAACCACATCCTAGGCACTTTTTGAGCCAGAGGTTACATCCATAGCTTTGTGTTTATTAGGTCATGCTGAACTTTCTTTGATTGATTTATCTAATTAGTCTTTGAAACCACTTGTACTTTTCAGTGCCTATATCACAGTGAGTAATCATTTATGCATGTTTTATAGCAGGACCTCCTACGATTACATACAGGGTTTTTTCTTACTATTAATCATTTTCTAAGTGCATAAATCCAATTAGTACAGCTTTTATTTTGTTTGGTAAACATCTCTGAATCAACATTTTTATCAACAGGTTTATATAACAAGCCATAGTTCCAGTTTATAAGTACAACTGTCCTTTCACAGTTGTGGGAGAAGGAAATGGTTTTACTTAGCAAAATTTTATAGAAGAAATGTACTAATAAAGATTTAAAGCTCTCTTAAAACATGTAAACAGGCTGAGAGAGCTAGGTCTCTTTAGCCTGGACAAGAGGAGACTGAGAGGAGAGCTCAGCAATGCTTAGAAATATGTGAAGGGTGAGTGTGAGGAGGAGAGAGCCAGGCTCTGCTCCATGGCATCCAATGGGAGGACAAGAGGGAATGGGAGCAAGTTGGAGCACAGGAGGTTTAGCATTAACCCAAGGAGGAACTTGTTTGCAGTTCAGGTGCCAGAGCACTGGCCCAGGCTGCCCAGGAGCCTGTGGAGTCTCCTTGTCTGGAGCCATTGCAGAGCTGCCTGGACACATTGCTGTGTGAGCTGGTCTAGGTGCTCCTGCTCTGGCAGGGGAGTTGCACTAGATGATCTTTCTTAGGTCCCTGGCAGGGGAGTTGCACTAGATGAGCTTTCTTAGGTCCCTTCCAACCCCCTAACGTGATTCGGTGTGATTCGGTGTGATTCTTCAGATATGAACTCATATAATTGGATTATCCAGCCTTATCCTCTCATTCTTTTTTGTACTGAAGCTGGTGTTAATCCATGGGATGATTGCTTGTTTTTTGTGTAGAGATGTATCTGTTCCACATAATCCTTTATAAAACAGGTCCAGAATTTCTTACTATTTATTCTGAACAAGTTATCAGTTACTTCTTGCTATTCCTGATGAACTGGCTGGCCTTACTGTCTCTATTTCCTTAAACTTAGGATCCTACTATTTTCTCTACATTGTCTTCTGCTGTTGAAGAGATGACTTTTCTCTCACTTCCCTGTTTTCTTTAAAAACTTGTAGATCTGCTTATGCTTTAATTCCAGGGCTAATGAGATTTTTGTCCAATAGCATTCAATCTTTAGTTTTTAGGATTGGAAGCTTTTTATCAGTTAAGGATGCTTTTCATCCCAGCCATACTGGTATCCAATTCTGGTTTAATGTGTTTTTTCACTCTTTTTTTACTCTTAGTTCTGAAATAAATGTTCCTAATTTTTAAGGGGCACCAAGTAAGTGTGCTGAATCTCTAAGAATTTAATTGGTTTTGTTTGGTTTGGGTTTTTTAAAACAATGATCTTTATTTACTGCTCTTAACTGCAGCTTTTACAATTTATTTATCTCTAGTTTATAAACTGTACTTCCAATTCCTCCTGTCTCCTTTATTCAGTTTTGGAGGTACAATTTCTGATCTCAGCTTGCTGGGGACCTCTCTTCTTGCAGAGGCTGTTTTATGTCTCTTTTTTTCTGCATATTCTGTTCCCCACTTGAGCAACCATATTTTATTTGTCAAATTCCCTGAGGTATCTAGAGCTTTGTTCTTCCCTGGGAACTTCTGATGAGAAATAGCACTTGTAATTCCTCCCTTCCATTGAGTATCTGTTTTGTAACCAGAGGAGTAAAGGCAGGGGGTGAAGAGGGAGTGGTAAGCTTGAAAGATTTGGACTTCTCCTTCAAACAGCAGCATCAAGCAGTCACACTGTAGACTCCTGATCTTTTAGGTTTCTTTCCATTTATAATCTTACAAAGCATAAAGGTGAAGTAAGAAATTAAAAATATGATTTGGATGCTACAAACAAACAGTGGTAAAAGGTGAATACCAGAGAGTGTCTCTCTTAAGGATTTTAAAGTACCTGAACTCACTTTTAAATTGCCAAGTCATGTTGCCAGTCTTCCTTAATATCATAATATATATCCTTAGAAACCCCAAAGGAAATAGTAAAATTTATCCAGGTAATGATTTCTGCAAAGGAGAAAAAAAATCAGAAGAGTTTTTAGAACCCCAAATTTCTTCTTGTTATAAGACACTAGTTGTAAGATTATAACATGTTAAGTGTTTCCACTTTGTTATATAAAGCAATTTGTCTGGAAATTCTTGAGCTTTTCCTATAATGAAAAGTCCTTTAATGGAAGACTTTGCAGTAAGAGATACTCTGCAGTTTCATCTGTGGAAGGATGACAAGGAGCAATAAGAACAGAAGTCAGGAGAAAATAAAGATTGTGGGTTTGGTGATTTAAAGGAGCAAAGAGCCACAATAAGAAATGAACTCCCAAGATACAAGGCAAGGATCAATGCAGAGCTGAGAGTATGCACATGCTGTTAGACATGATGTGTTGGCTGGGAGGGGAGGACTCTGCATAGTAAAAGCTGATGTATCTGGGAAGGAAGGGAAGGATGGTTCCAGATTATCAGACTAGGAAGATAATTTTAGCAGCTGTGATTTGAACAGGCTGGAAAGGAAGGAATCTTGTGGGAATTGGATGTCAGGTAGGAAGGAGTTGCAGTGATTGAGGCAGGAGATGATCAAGGCAAGGATGAATGATTTAGCTGGGCTGCTAGGAAGAGTGTTTGATATTCACTAAATTGCAAGCAGGGAAGTGATGTGACCTGCTGAGCATCCAGATGCTGTGCTGAGGGCAAAGTGAGCACTAGAGCTTGTAGTATTGCAAGGCTGCTTGAGCATGAGGTTGGGAGCAGCATTTCCAGGCATGGCAAGAGGAGAGATGGGAGGGAATTCACCCACTGCCAGTGTTTGATGTGTCCTCCTGGCTCTGAGGCCTGGAGGCTGCAATAGGAAACCATGCAGCAATGTTTGTGTTGAATTTGCAGCTTAGCTGCATGGCAGTTGCTGCTAATGTGCTTGTAGGCAAGGGAAGAAACGTGGCGGTGAGAGGCACACAGGCTTTTTGTGGCTGGGAGAGTGAAATGAGAGAGATGTTGAACAAGTGCTCAGAGAGGAGGTTAAAGTTTACCAAAACTTATAATTACACTATCACCCCATACTGCAGCAGAGAGAGAAGTGTTCTAGTGATACCTAATACTATTTACTCCAGCAAATTTTGGTTGTTTTTAAACAAAGTAACTGTATGCTGTGTTTTCAGCTGGAGGGAAGTGACATATGGTGTTGTTTAGTAATTGAATTTATTTTAGAGCATCATGTAACATAATTGCCCTGCAAGTACTGTACATACTGCTTAGCTGCCTCTGAGAATGAAGATCAGTGCTTGTTTCTTGCCTGCATCTGTGCTATTGTACTGGTAAATAGCTATGAACATCAACAAGTCAAATAAGTGATGTTAAATGATGACTCTGGAACCACTTATATCTGGGAGGTGAGAGATTTTTATTGACTTTCTCTTTGCTTTTCTTGTCAGCTAGTTGAGACCATTTGCCAGTCATGATGAGACCAAGTTAAGGATTGTCACTGACTGCAAATGCAGTAAATATATGCCCAAGCACTTTTTACTCTTGACTCCTCTTTGTCCATTAATATATTCATTGGTGAAAATAGATAGGAGAAAAAAAATGGATGTTTACTCCACTTACCCTTCCTTTATCTACAAATTTGTCAGAGTGAGTTTTTGGTTAGGTTCCTTTTGCCCTGACATTCTCCTTTTAAAAGGGCTGGGAAATGGGAGCACCCAGGAAGGCATTTGCAGAGCTATCTTGGGCAGCACTTGTGGTGGCAGAAATCCTCTCCCAGCATGGCTGATGTCCACTGCTTTATCTACTATTAAAAGACCCTGTGCAAGGAGGAAAATCTTCCACGTGATTCCAAAAAGGAGTGAAAAGTCTGAGTGTGTTATTTGTGAATATATATTTTTTTTAAACTCTTCATTCTGTCTCTTTGTAAGATTGAATGTGAGCCAGAAACAGCAGGACTGATATTCTGCCTTGGTTAGATATAAATTTTTTATCATATTAGCAATTTTGTTGTCATATTGGTTTTCGCTTTCATTAGTACAAGGCATTCAGATGTTTATTTTCCTTCCCAGTTATCTAAAATAAATTTTAATTTAATAAATGCAAATAGCTGCATAAAAACAACATTAGGACTGAGGGGGAAGAAAAATAAGAAATAATTAATACAGAGGTAAAGAATCTAGTTTCTTTCCTTCTCCTGCTCCCACAGGGGCCCAAAATAGGCATTCCCATTGCAGTCTCTGCTTCTGGTTTTGCCACACAAGAAATTTCCCTGTGGAAGTGACCACAATATGAGCCTTCCTCATGTTGCTCTGAAGCAAGCAGGGATGTTATATAGGTTCTCAAACAGTTTCCCACCCTTTATTTTATATAAATTAAACATAGGAAGCTCCATTTAAACATAAGGAGGAACTTCTTTCCATTGAGGGTGGTGGAGCCCTGGACCAGGCTGCCCAGAGAGGTGATGGAGTCTCCATCTCTGGAGATGTTCAAAACCCACCTGGATGCCATCCTGTGCAACCTGCTCTGGATGAACCTGCCTCTGGTAGGGGGGTTGGATTAGCTGATCTTTCCAACCCTTAATGTTCTGTGATATTGCTGTATGCTCTTACCTATTATTAATGCCATTTAACTGAAACAAATAACTTCATTCGTAGGCTTCTACATTGTGCTTAGGCCCATAGGTCACTAAAAAGGTAAATCATCTTTTTTAAGGATGATTGTGGAGCAAGTTATGTTGCTTTTACAGTTCAGCTTAGGGTCTTGAGAGCCTCCATTAGTTCTCCTGGTTTTTCTCATTCAGAGATAAATTCCTAACTATAGTGAAATGCTAAAGAATTATTTTTGGATAAGGATTTGGGTCCATAATGTGTTCTTCCAGCTCTGAATTATACCTTCAGTTGCACATATTTTTGAGGGAAGACAGTCCATTTGCTGAGCTCTCTCAAGAAAGTGTCTTTACCAGCAGATGTTTCAGGAAGGAAAGCCAGAAAATCAAAGGCATCAGGCTCTCTATCCATTATGAGCTCATTAGCCCTGTGATACAACAGGTTATTTTAGCTTTCTGGCTGATGAAAGAGGGAACTAAGAGACCTAGAGTAGCTGATTTCTGCTGAGGAATCATCCTTTCCATCCTTCCCTTCCATTTCCTTCAAGGTAAGGTGAGAAGCATGATATGAAAGATAGCATCTGTCCCTGTGGAGATTTCACCAGCAGCTTGTTTAGGCATGCTTGGTGCTCAGTAACATGCTATACACATTGTCACTCTGAGAGTGGAATAGCTAGCAACTGCACCCTATGGATGAGGCTACACTGTTCTGGGGAGGAAGGGAGTTTAACCATGGGTGTGTGAGACTTGCCATGGCTCTTGCCTGCCTGGTCAATTTTATTTATACAAATCTAGTGTCTGAGGCTGTCAGAGCTCCTGTAGGAAGTTGAATCTCCAGCATCTTCCAGGAGAGATTGATATATATGACCTCTTGGAAAGGGAAGACCATAAACTTAATCTCCAGACTCCCTGGTAGGGAGATTCATGGCCAAACACAAATGACTGGAGTTTCAGTAGGAGAAATGAATGAAATTTTATGTCCTGGGAAGTACAAGAGGTCAGAGAAGAAGATATAATGTTATCTGTTACCTGTTGGTTGTAATGTCTATGAATCAGGGACAAACTCTCAAGGGAAACATTCATAAATCTGAACTAGTTACCCTGCCAAACTGAAAGCTTGGTGTTGGCTTCTTTGCATCATGAACACCTTCTCTCCACTAGATGTACAGGAACCTGAAATCTCAGATTATCTTTGCAGATATCATAAATGTTTCTGCCTAGTATTTTCCCCACTGATCTGCATGGGGACATAAAAGCCATGAAAAAGAAAGAATATGCATGTAATTTTTTTATTTCCTGACCTGTCTGGAGCTTGTATGGCAAGTTAACATCACACCATAGCTGATGATTCTACCTTATGACAGGCTACTATTTTCCTGTCCTTTTCTATCTAACAACAACAACAAAAACCCTACCCCAAAACAACCCTCAAAAACCATTTGGCATCAAAAAGGCCCAAGAATGATTATTAGATGAAAGGCATATTACTGCTATAGGCTGTAAAATAAACAAATAAATCTTTGAATTTATTCCATGCAAAACAAGGTTTGTGATTTGAGTAGTTCAAGTAAATAATAACCTGGCATTCATTTGAGAGTTTTCTCATTTGTTTGTATAAGCATCAAAGAAAAATGATATTGTGCTTTTTAATTATCTCAAGTAATATTCTGTGAAAGGAAGAGATACTCAAACAGAAACAATAAGTACAAGATTCATGGTACTTGAAGTAGGTGTCTGTATCTAATCCTGTTGTATTAGGCTGCCTTTATTCTGATAGTAAGAAACACTTGCAAGGTTTGAGTTTCTTGGCCTATACTGGTCCAGGTCAGGACCAAAGAATGCCTGTGTCTCACCATTGACCTTAAAGGGACTATAGGCAGATATAAGCCTGGTGAAAACCAGCTACCTGTGCTCAGCTGAATTCTGCCTCAGTTAGTTTCTCTGTTAAGGAACTAAGTATTTTTCTATAGCTCAGAGGTATAGAATACAACCTTGGAAGAGCTCCAACTATACAGCAACCTCTAGTAATGAAATCTTTGTAGTTCTTAAGAAGGTTTGTGCTAACTACCAAGCCACATGTTGCTTTACATCCTGCTAAGAGTCTTGTGGCCTGTGCCATAGTACAGCAAGAGTATATAAATATTGACATGTTAAAGGAAATATGGAAGCTGTAAATAAGGTAAGATTGGCAATATCAAAAGGCAATATCATTTGAAGAAATCTATTTAAATAGTTGCTTTGTAAATGAAACTATTTATTGTGACAAACTTCACGACAGAAGGGAACCTGAAACACTCTGTGATATTCCCCAGTGCATCTGAGGGGAGGATTTAAGGGACAGACAGTTAAACCACTAAAAACTGATACATGAGCAAGTCGTTGATTCCAATTTTGTGAGTAGGAAGAGCAGAACACACATTGCTTTCATGAAGTTATCATTAAAATGCCAGCATGATCCTTTGAAAGGATATTTGAAAGATGCAGGTTAGTTGTATTGGATCAGACCCAAATCAGATGGGTTAACACACAAAATTGAGAGGAGGAAAAGATTTTGAGTGTGTCTTGAAATGTAATAGCAAGTATTTCTACAAACTACTGTAGTTTGCCCAAGGAATATTAAAACACTAATTTGTTTGCTGAAAATGTGAAAGTAAATGAAACTGGCTGGTAATCTGTTGATGTTTATTTGCTTTTCTTTGTCCCCTTGAGGTGTGATCTTAGGAGATATCAGTGTTAGTACAAGTTTGAAGTTGAGCAACTTACTTGGTTATAGTTTATTTTGAACTGTGCCCCAGAAATTAGGAGCTACTCAGAGAAAGAGAAGTAATTTCCAAAACAAATAAGGTCTGTTAAGTTGAAGCCTCTGTTAAGAGCTCTTTAAGGCTCTTTCTAGAGCTCTGCCAAAGGTAGCTGTAATATATGACATTGAATTTGATAAATTCAGGAATAATTTTGGTTCCTTGGTAATACCTACTTTCCATTGTTACCACTTTTCTGCATTGTTATGCATTTTTATGTGATGAAGAGGAATGCAATTAAGAGCAGAAGGAAACTGCTTCCTACTGAGGAGCCTTTCTGGCTGAGCCTTGCTGTGTGGTAGTTGTCTTGCAAGAAAGGTACTGATTGTCTCATCACTGTAAGGTCTTTGTGGCTTTTTAGGAAAAGAGCCACAAAACCCCCAGGAAAACATGAATCAACTCTTCCCTGTTTCATATGCTTGAACTCCTCAGCCTATTCCTACCCCAAAATGAAATATTTTGCTAAAACTGGCAACATAGCTTCACAGCATCACACACAGTATCACAGTATGTCAGGGGTTGGAAGGGACCTAGAAAGATCATCTAGTCCAACCCCCCTGCCAAGCTGACTGCTTAGCTTGGAATTTTCCCCTCTACTACCATTCTCACTAGGTGGAATATCTTACCTGACACATTTTAACCAGCAGAAAATTCAGGTAAAATATCAAACGAAATTCTATATCCAGGAAATGATTTTAAAACCCTACAAAATCAACAATCCTAATGCCCTCTATTCTATGTATTTAGCAGTGATCAAGTGGTAAAGCATATTTGACAGTAGAGTATGCCTCAGTAAAGTAGTGAAAGCAATCATACCTAAGGTAAGGAATTACTGGGATTTCAAAGTAATTTCTGGTTTTGAACAGCTTTTGTGAAATTTGAAGTGAATTCACTAGCAGCTTCTAAAAGGAATGCATGTCTGCAATATTCAGGTGACCCTTCTGTGGGATTCTCCATGTTCTGGTGGCTGTAGGAAGGATTCTTGCACATGTTAAGAGTTGTGTGATTTAATATTAGGAGAGTGGGTTTTCTCCTTAATTCCTAAGATCTTTTTCCTCAGGAGTTAGCATGGCTCTGAGTTTTACTGGGCTTAAAATTGCTCTCCTTTAAAGGTTCATTTGGTCAACAGCCCCTGCAATGTATACCAAGTGTAAAGTGTTCAGTGTGACTAATGGCCTCCTTCCAGCAACCTAAGATAGCACTGCTTGTTCTCTCCATGTCCATGAATCCTGCTGAGCATTTTGAAAAGCCAGCCACCAGGCAGAGATATAAATTGTTCCTATTTGAGGATGAAAATCCCATTGGTTGCTTCAAGACAGTTTTTGTATTTCCATGCATCTGTGTTTCATATTTGTTATAATATTAGGGCATTTGGAATTTTTTACTTAAAAAGAGAGAAGAAAAACAAGAAGAAACTTAAGATACAGTATTTTGACTTTAGCACTTATTAACTCTTTCCAATGTGGGAAAGTAAATTAGGAAATATGATCTATGAAAACCAGTAGAATCACTTTTTTCCTGAACTCCTAAGACGTTAATTATAATTTATTATTTCTGCTAGCATAGAACCTATAAATCCTGCTGGTGCATTGCAAACAATGGGACAAAACAGCAAGCCATGTCCAGACATAACCATCTGTGTAAAAGAGGAAAGAAAATAACAGAATGAGCTGGGGAAGGTTCAAGAAAACAAGGAGTTGCTGTGGTTCACAGTGATAGGCAATGATCTCTAACATTATACTTGTGAAAGCTTTGTGGGCACCACATGCCTGCTAGAGATGAGCACAGTATTCCAGTGCACAACAAGAGGGGAAAAGACACTGAGGACAGACTGCAGGAGAAGCTGAGAGCAATAAAATGTGGCAGGAATTGCACTTCTATACATCTTATGTGATGTTATGAAATCAGAATTCATTAAAGCCTTTTTATAGGTACAGTAGCAACATCATATTGAATATTTCAGCCTGGCTGTGGTCACATGATAGTCTCTTAAGTATACCACACATTCTCTCGATATAAAGAATATATACTTTATATATATATACATACATCTTCATATAGCTATATATAAAGTTGAGTTAAAATACAGATTTTTCTACCTCCATATTTACCTGTGGGAACATAGAGAATTTCACAACAGGGTGCTGTTGGACTCCTCTCACATGTATTTTATCCCTGGAGGTGTGAATATGAGGGCACCTGATTAATTAGAGGAAAGGCTACCAAGCAGTGTACCTTAAGCTACAAAATGGGTTTTCCTTATGATTGCCCTGATTTATTGTGATATGTCATAGCAAGCTCCTTCAGTAAAGTTCTTTTATAAATTGAGAACAAGCAGATCACATTGCTTTTTGTCTTATAACACAGATCTGTTATTTCTATTTTCTTTCCATTATATCTATATTTCACATGCTGCTCCTTAACAACAGCATGGGAGGCCCAACTTGTGGGCAATAACCACTTCCATCTGTGTTCCAAAACATCCTTTTCCAAATACCCATCATTCCAGGGAGGTGAGAAGGAAGGGAAAGCTTTCTGTATTGTCACTGCCCTGGCTGTGTTAGGTGTGGTAGATCCCATTGGTGTATTAACCTCCTCAGTCTGCAGAGAACTTAACAGCATGCAGGAGCAATCTTGGGTGAAAACTCTTGGTCTGAATGTGATCTCTCTAAATAGACAAAGAAACCATCTGCTTAAACATCTATAAACTTAGGAATGCAAATAGAGCAAAACACCAGTGGTGGTTTTGTTGTTGCCATTGTTGATAAATATCCAAATACATTTTACCAAACCAGGGAGTGTTTGCAGTTCTTCATCACGTGGAGCCTGTTTCAAAGCAGGAGAGAAAATAAGGACACTGATGCAAATTTTGGTGCAGATTGCAGATCTGGGGCTGAAACTATTTCCATTTTCAATTCAGCTAATTGGTTTCCAATTGCTTCTTTCATTTCACTGCACCCAAATGCTCATTTTTAAATCTGGAAGCAACTGCGTTATTAACTCTATAAAGCAGAAATATTTTTGTGTTGATCATCTGAAGCATTTTTATGATATCAATGAACCTAGAGCTGTATATGTCACTGATATCTAGAATTACTTCATTTACATTACTCCTACAAACTGTAAACTTAAAAAGTTTCAATTGGGACCTAGTGTTGTAGTCATATCATGCAATAAGTTCATCATTTAAAACTGCCATTAATACAGGACAAATACCTTGATGTCAGAAATGTTTTAGATTTAAAAGCAATTTACACTCATGAAAAATGCAGGTATTGAAGGCTGTCTACACCCATATGGCATGGCACACATGTATATCAAGTGCTTGTGTTTGGTTTATACCTTTTAATCAACTATCCCTTGCCAGCCCAGAATAAGACTCATTTTATAGATGAGTTATGGTAGATTGTGGGTGGTGTTGTTTCTTTTCTAAATGTTTGCTTAGTGAGGAACACTTGTTGATGTGGACTAGAGGTTTACCCCAGTGTCTGTGTCTTCAGTTTGTCAGCCTGAGGTTGTCTTTGCCTATCCTTCAAGATGTGCTCCATGCTTACCTGCACCATTGCACTGTGGATGAACATCAGGAGTTCATACTTCTAGAATCAATGGGTTACTGACAGCATCAGTTAAGCTAGATATAATCTAAGTAGAAGCCAAGTTGAGCACTAGTAACATTCCAAGTGGAGTAATCACAAAAATAACGACAGCACTAATATAGTTTGAGTTGAAGATTGTTAATGTTTTCCCAAAGAAACTATGACATTTTTGTTTGCCTGATTTGTGATGCTCTCCTCTTTCATTTTAATATTCTATTTTTGTCTTTTGCCTGCCTGCTTGGAGAATTTCTGAGAAACCTGTTTATGTTGACTTAAAAGAATTAATGCTGGTTTACACCTCTCAAAGATAATTACATTTTACAGTTAGCTAAATTTTAGTTGAGTTCTGTCTAATTGTTGAGATGGCATCGACACTAACATTGCCATGGTCTTTCATAGCTCCTTTTCTTTGAGCTGGCCCATCTTCCTTACAAAGAAGGCTTTGGGAAGATGTTAACTGGCAAGATTTCATTGTTGAAAGGCAGTAAACATCATGTACAGTGCATGAAATTCAGTCATTTTCCACTTATCATATGTAACAGCAATATGGAAAACTTGATAAAATCTGAATGTGATAATCCATATATGTATATATTATTTATATGTTCTTTGCACATTTTCAGTTGTAAGTTGTTCTTGTTTCCTTTTTTGTAAAAGAATACTTTTATAAGTAAGATTTTAAAATGTTATGTTAAAGCTACATAGATTCTGAACATATGAACAGACTTTGATGTCCTTATATCTTTAGGCCATCATGGTTACACCAGTCCTGTTGTTAGGAAGAAAAAATAGCTGTAATTTTGAAAAACTGAATGCAATTCAGAAATGCTCAGATGACTGGAAAAATTTGTTGAAAGGATTGGGAGGGAGCTCAGTGTATCTAGCTTTAAGATGACAAGATTATGAGATGCTGATTACAGTCTATGCATATCCTTTTGAGGAACAGAAAACTGGTGATGGAAATTAAAACTAGTGATGGCAGAGAGATCCAGCATCTGGAGACTGAAGCTAGACACATTCAGACTTTAATTGGGTAGCTTTGCTGAACAGGGAGAATAATTCACTAATCACAGGAGCTCTCAGATGAAGGGTGTTGGATTTACCATCACTCAGAACCTGATGTTTTTCTAAGTCATTCTCATATGAACATGGATCATCACNAGGTGGTGGCGATAGATGAGCCAGGATTGGGAACCATAGAAAAGAGCAGACAGCACAATGGCTCTAGAAACACTGAGCTTTGGACTTTTCTTCAAGTGTTTATTTCGCCAGACTCTTTTCTAGAGTTTTCCCAAAGCACTCTATGCCTTTGCTAGCCTAGTGTCTATCTCTCTGTCAACTTTACCATCCGAGGAGATGAGGCTGCCTAGGGAATTAAACTGTTGGACTGATTTAAGTTCTGAATCACCAATGATGATGTGAGGATGATGAAAATCTTCCTGAGGTGCAGGTTGATGTAAAACTTGTGTTTTCTTTAAGCTAACTTGGATAAATAGGAGGAATCTGGTGGTGTGTGTGTGTTGTACAGGTCACACTACATGTTCTGAGGAAATCTGCTTCCTCTCTGAGTTATGGCTAATGTGGGTGGATGTGTTAGAGGTGGTGCAACCTGAAGAAGTGACAGTGTGAGAGTATTTGCTTGTTCTGATGTCAGGGCTCCTCAGGGGTGTGATGGCTCTCTCAACCTAAATGTTTTGCTAGTATTTCTAATGCCCTGTTTCCTGTGTGTGTAACAGGCAGACTGAAGGAACAGTCACTGCCTACATCACGAGAGGAAGATGAACTTCAGTTAGAGGGGTGAAGCTTGTGTTCCTGCTTCTCTTTTCATTACTAAGTAATATTTCTTTTCATTACTAAGTAATATTCTTGGTATGGTTTGTAGCCAACATACATAGGTAATCATTTTTCAAAGTGACAAGTTTTTTTCTGCTCCCCTTTCAGGCACATGATTCATCCCATTGCATGACTTAGATTGAAAACAAACATGCTACAGCTCACATTTGTTTTTCAGTGTAAGTTTAATGTGATAGGTTGAGTTTTCCAGAGGAGGTTAAAAAAGCCAATGCTTATTGATGCTCAGAACTGTGCCTCTTATATGTCAAGACCTTTTGTAAGTAGAAATTTGATTTATTCATTCTGTTTTATTTTCTTCCTAAATTGAGATCTCCTTCTATAGAAGTCTGCAGTGATCAAAGAAGAGGATGCAGAATGCCTTAAATTCTTTTTCATTCTCACCTTGTTGCCGTTAGCACAATATCAGAAGAACATTATATAAATTCAGATTCTCTGTTCATTATTGATTCCAGGCTACCAGTGAACCTGCTTTCCTTAAAACTCTGTTGTTACTCTGCATTTGATTGATGTGAATTACCTAAAACAATCCAGAGATTAGGATGATTAAATTGGAGTGTTAACTATTTTAAAAGAAGTGCTGGGCCTTTAAGTCACAGTTTTCTTCTAAGTGGAAAATAAAGCAGAAGTGTCCCTTTGGGGTGTAAAAATTTTGAGGAATCTACTTAGTAGACATCAGTGTACTTGATAGATTTTAATATGAATAAAAGTAACTTCACAGCCTTGTGAAACAGTGCTTCTGTTTCACATATGGGATCTCTTATTTTGCAAACAGAAACCTGTAGCAGTGACGCACACATGTAAATATATCCATACTTGTGGCAGTGACTGTACTTTAAAATGCTTTGGTATGTGGTTTTAATACTGCTATTTAAAATTAGATTTAACATGAAAATCATTACTCACCAAAGAATCATAAGAAAATGTATATTTACTAATCTTTGCTAATCAGTGGTGCATGGAACACTCAGTTTTCCATACATTGTGTCATCTCTTCTAAGAATATCTGATACCACTACCTTACAACCTCTAATACTGATTTTTATGAAATGTACACTTAAAAAAACCCCAAACAAACAACAAAAAAGCAGTATTTCTACCTTCAGATCTCACATCTGGGCTACCTGCAATCAGCTTGCTACCATGGATTATTAAACAAGAAATCCTAGCTACACTGCAGAGACAAAAGGTTGGCAAGTGGTGACTGGCTTCCTGACTGACTTAAGAAGGGAAAATAATCTATTTATAGAGATAGAGAGAAAAGAAAGAAATATTCCATCTACTTTTTAACACACTTCTCTTTTTCAATCCCTAATTAATTTCAGCAGTTCTTACCCTCTTGCAAATTTCTTTTTATTATATGGAATATATGTATTTGCCTCACAGTGCAGGTAGAATGGTGAACCCAACAGTAGGAGCTAATAATCATGTATATTAGAAGATATACACTGAAGTTGAAATTGATCTTTCTGGAGGAAAAATACTGTAACTGGTATTGTATTCTTAGATCTGTTCTGAGTTCTAAGTCATACTGATCAGCATGGGTTTATTGCATTATTTCAACACTGGAGATAATTAAATGAATGATGACTAAAAGAGGACATTTATATGACATTCAATTATTTAATGATGTAGACTGTCAAAGTGTTTTATTCCAAGGCTCTGAAAGCTGAGTTGAGAAGCAAATCCAGTGAAGTCTTTGGAATTGAAATTCTCATTAGCTTTAATGACTTTTTTCAGTGGTTATTGTATGGGTCATCTGCAAAATGTAGTAGTGGAAGCACTGCTGGTAATTGTAACTTATGGAAAATAACTGAGCCTGAGTTTGAGTATAATGTCTGTCTTTATGCCCCAGGACTGCACCAAAGGCAGCTATGCATGGTTTGTTTTCAGTTGTCATGCTTTCCTTTCTGTGGTGGAAGCAAGCCATTGGGAAATAATTGCTCAGAAATTATTAATACCTTCCACCATATTATATTTAAGATTCAGCTGAGAGGTTTTTTTCTAGTCAAATTTTAAAATAAGCATATAATTGCTAATATCAGAAGTGTGTTTCTGTAGCAGATAGTCCTCTTTCTCAGCCCTTGGATATTCTTCAGGTCAACTTCAGTGCCCATGTTCCCCTAAAGCCTTCATCCTCCCTTACCTTTCAGTCTTGCATTTCAGGGGTAGAGATGTCAGAGCATGGTGTAAAGCTCCTTACATTAGGGAACTGGTGATTGTCTTTGATTCAAGTCTTCAGTGATTGAGGTTAGTTGATGACTCTCTTTGAGGAAGACTTTGGCAATGGGGAAAAAAAGAAGAATCTTAAAAGGCCTTTTTATTCTTATCTTACCTTGGACTTTATTGGGAAACAATGCACCTAACCTAGTCTCTTAAGTACATTTTTAGGTTGATTTTGATCTCTGCCATTCATTCATTTTGAGTTGGAACAGTCACTTAATGGTATGTTCCTTGGTTTATGTCTGAAGATACAAAGGCCTCAACTGAGGTGCTGAGGTAACCAGATTATCCTGTTTGAAGATGCTTTGAGACCTATTAATATGCATAACATTCCTTTTCAAGGGTTAACCACAAAGTGAGAAGGTATAGCTCATGCTCAGGGGATAGGATAGAGAAAGCTAAATGCAGCTGAGATTTTTGAGGTTTGTTTATTTTTCTTTCTAACATCTTGAAAAACAGATGAGATCCATGGTGGTTGTTTCATTAGTGTGCAGAAGTTATAAATGTCTAGCTTTGGGATGTTCCTCAGGAAATGCACTTATTGTTTTGTGTTTTTCTCTTTGGGTTTTGAGTCATCTGTTAAAGTCACAGGTCCTTGTTTACAAATCAAGATCCCATACGTGAAGCAGAATTGTAATCACTTAGATATTGCTCTTATTTTTAGTTTTTACATTTTTACAAAGCACTCTAGTCTCAGGGAAGGATATTATTAATACCTCAGGGTTTTACCTTTTAGTGCTGTGTGGCTTCTAGAATAAGTGCAAACCATTTCCTGGGAAAGCCTGTTTTGAGTTTATTGTGAAAAAAGGGATTTGAGGTTTGCAGATGTTCCAGTTTTGGAAGCAAGCCAGACTAGAGCTACAAACTTGATTTTATACCCTACAAGGGTACAGAGCTTAGAGACTTTTTACCAAGAATACTTTACTAACAGTTTGGGCTTCTCTTCAGATAAAGCTGCCAATTGAAGAAATCCCTCCAATAGTTATTTATGTATTTTGGTTCTAAGGAGTGGAAGTCACAGCCCCAAGTCATGCTCCTGTTGAAATGAAAGGGCACATGCCCTTCATCAGCATGTGACGTGGTTGGGAGAAGCTCTTCATTCTGCCTGTGTGTCACTGAGCATCCAGGAGCCCAGCTCTGAAGGTCTGACTCAGACACTACCTCAGGCAACTGTAAATAGAGATCTTGCCTGAGGAATTACTATTTCATATAGGAATAGGATATAATGTGATTCCTAGTAAACAAAGGGAATTTGATTCCTCAGAACGTGCTGACACTTCCATTCCTCTTGGCTCATCCAGAGAGAATTTCTTCCCTCTTGTCTAATCTTGTAGAAGTCATGTCTTCAGACCCTTAGGAATCCTGCTTTGTGTCACTGGCAAGCTGAGAGGCTGATTGCCAGCTTCTTTCTGCTAGTTGGGAAAGGAATGGTTTGGTGCAGAGGAAAGTTCATGAAAGCACTTGAGATGAACCTGAGTGGCATTTCAGAAAACTGAGAAACTTTTGGAAAATGGATAAAGGTGTGGAAAATTGCTGTTTGCCTTCTGTTTCATAGATATTTTGTGAAGAAGCTTTGAAAAGGCTTAGTACCATTTTCCAGCTATCTGTTGGAAAATTCAAGTTCTGTCAAACACCAGGGTACTTAAGACCAAGACAGAAGAATTAAAAGGGTGTATTGCTCCATTTTTTTTCCTCTTCTCCTTCCATAGTAACAGAAGATGAAGTTCTTCCCTTGCCTTCTGAAGTATCTGGTGCAGAGGTAGTGTTGGACTAGATGACTCTTATGTGCAATTCAGCATAGTGATTTCCACAAACATAGAAACTGCCATGAAATGACATTAGTGATCTATATGAATAGCTTCTCCCAAAGCATCCTAGCCTTATGATGCTTTAAAAAAACACCTAATGTCCTTAACCTTGTATTGTTTGAACTTAGGACTATTGGTTACTCCTGTCACAGCAGGTAGGAAGAAGATGCAAGCACATTGCTGTCCATACTAAGGCACTAGAATGTAGTGGGTCTGGGTCATAGCTGTCAGCAGCTGAAGGTTACAGGCCCTGGTGAGGAGTTCAAGAAAGGATGAAAATATGTATCACAACATCAATATTGCTTAACAAACCTGTCCAATAGCTTGAGCCTTCTAGATTCCTCCAGTGACTAATGTAGATACCATTTGTGTGGTGATGGTGAGCTATGACAATAGCAGTCTCTCTTCATGGAATGAAATGATAGATTCCTTTTGACAGAGAATGTAAAGCTAAGTGAAAATTTCAGGTTTCTGAATCACATTGGTGGGGAGATTGCTGTTTTTTCCCATCTTGACAGAAGAGATTTTAAAGAACCAACTGAAAGCTCCAGTTCAGGTGTTCTTTTCTAGATAATGATAGGTTCAAATCTGCCTTGCAGCCTAGAATCTCGTTTCATTTTTTTGAACTGAATTGCTATGAGGAGGAAAAAAGAGCACAGGTAGTCTTGTGGGTGATTTGCCCAGTGGAGAATGCCTTGAGCAACCTGCCCTTGTGAACTTAGTCCACCTCTGAAAGGCAGCAAGCAGTTCTCAGGACAGAGATCAAGCAAATAATAAGGGCAGGATGTGTATTATCTAGCTTCTCTCCATGGAGTCATTAGCATATGTACTCCAAAGGATGGAAAACAAGGCAGTTTTGTGAACATCTGCTGGAAGTTATTTTGGGTAGGAAAAAAGATACCCCAAATCCCTTCTGTTACTTTCCCAATAGTTGAGAGTTGTTTAGCCACGAAATTCTCAGATAAAGAATTTAAGGTCCAATTGGAACCTCAGTTCTTTGGAATTTAGTTTCTCCTATGTAAGTACAAACTCTCAAAAATCAATGTTTGAAGTCTTTGACTTCTGAAAATTGTTTCCACTTGATATTTGTAACTGCCTTTGAGCAAAGGTAACATTATGTTCCCTTTTAAATGCATAGATTTAGATATGTAGGTTCTTAATTTACAAGGCAGATTCTGTGGTTATGATTATGTTAAATCTATCTGCTAAATTATTGTTCTTGCTTTCAGACAGTTCTTTAGAGAGATTATTTTGGTTCTCTGAGAGAATGATGATCAAATTTATGACTGTGTTCTTTATAGCAACATCAATTATTCTAATAAAGGCCAAATAAAATGAGCTATTTACTTGTTTTCTCAGACAAAGACTTGCTGGGACTTTGAAGTCACTCAGATGTCTGTATCAGAGGAAGCTTCTGTAACACAATGAATTCTCATGCTGCCTTCACATGTGTTCCCAAACTATTCAGTAGAGAGATCCATGAAAAAGCACTTGTTGAAGCCCTAGAAGCTAACTTGTTACCATGCTTTTTGTAACCTCTTTCTCCAAATAATGCAGTTCAGTGGATTGGAACTTAAAATAGGAGTCAACAGTGTTGAAAATGGCTTGGGTATTTCACTGAGTGTCACTTTAGCAGGAGTGTGTCTTTGGTCTGCTAGACTAAAACTTGTTGCTGTTGAATGTGAAAAACTGGGAAGCACCCTGCTGTTTTATTTTGCACCAGCTAAGATTGTTATGGTCTTTCTGTTGGAATTTACAGTATTCTTGTTACTGAACAGAGAGGCACAAAGTGTGAAGTGTTTTTAAAGGATGGAGAAATCTTCATTTCTGCTGATCCAAGGCAGTTGTGTTCTGTATGAAAAGAAGGAATAGAGGTCTCATCCTATGCACGTGCCAAGTGGCTACTTAAGGCTGAAGCACCAGACCAGAGACCTGGCTGATTCACTCAGGCTCTGCTAAGTTATCACTTTTGCTGTGTTTATTTATTGCATAGCTGATTGATTGCTTGGCATCAAAGCTACAAAAGGGAAATTTCTCAGATGGCCTTTTTTTATTAAAACTATGAGGAGAATGATAATTAACACAGGATTTGTTTTGGATTTGTTGTTTTTTTTGCTAAGAAACTTTCTTTTCATGAATTCTGTCTCAGTTATACTCTTAGCCTAAAACAAGGTAAATGGTCTCCCCAATTTAACATTTCTCCTTTGATTAGTTAAGTAGCTCATGCTATGAGTAGTAACATGTTTGATAGTTTTCTCCATCTGCACCACTCAAAGGGCTCCATAAAGAGCCAGGTGGCATTAGAAATTGAAATGCCTTTGCTGAGATTTCACTTAGTTGGCCAGTCTGCTGTCCTCTGTCACAATGTAATGCCATTTATCTGTAAATAACTCAACTGAATGTTGGTGAATCAGATTATTTCATGCTTCAACTCTGTCTTTGGTGATTTAGATGTGTGCTATTTTAGTCTTGCTTTGCAGGTAGTGTGGGCTGTGATGGTGGTAAAGGAAAAACAGAGGTACTTAGTTTTGAGCTTTTATTTTTCACCCATGATTGTAACAGAAAGCCACGTATTTCTAGAAAAATCACACTGAACTGTGGAAGACAGAAGTGAGCTACTAAAATGACCCAAAGTTCAGCTTCAGTGCCTAGACATTGATGATGATGACATAAGGCAAACAAATCTTGACAGGAAAAGCTGTGTTTCTGAGAAATGGCCAAAGAAATGACACCTGAGGGACATGAATGTCCAGCAGTACCCCTGACAGCACTGGGGCTTTCTGTAGCCACCTTACTATTGGTTTCCTCCTAGTATTTGAGGCTGAGGTGTCATAGTTGTACCAATAGCTTTGGATCTGCTCTGGAGCCTGCTGTTGCATGATGCTTATGGTACTTGGCTTTCAGTCATGCACTGCTTAATGCTGGGGAAACATCTTCATCCACTGTATCTTTCAAAACACTGAGATGAAACAAAACTTGACTTTTTGTAGCTTGATTATGTTGTGGAAGTTGGGGTGAGCAGTGCACATGGGGGTGGCCTGACTCCTTTCACCTTGTGCTGAGTTTCTGCACGAAGAACTTCCAGCCATACAAGGTTGTTTCTTGCAAAAGAGGACTTCAGTAAACATGTTACAAAGGCAACACCTATGATAAGTTGTTGACTCCTAAATTCCATAGCCAGGTTTGAATAAAAAAGCTCCATTATTTGACTGCATTCACATAAAGAACTGTTCATAGTAATCTTCTTGTGTCCATGAAAGTCTGATAGTCTAAGGCTATATCTGAGGTAAACTTTGCAAGAAGAGGTCATGTCTTTTATTACTTCTCTCTACACACCCTTCATTCTTATTAATATGCACTCCTATTCCCTGTACTACAGAAAGCATAATCATGAACCAAAATGACTGTTCCCTCTGAGCTTTGTCACCTCAGGCTTTACAGTGTTATTTCGTTTGGGTTCTCATTTAAGAAATTACTCAAGTACTGTTTCTAAAAGAGATTTAGAATGTTAATTATGTCCATTAGGTCTACGCAGAGACCATCAAATTAATTTTGCTCCTGTCCTATGTAGATATGAATCTCAGCTTCCTGAATTAAAAGGCTATTACATTATATTCAACCCATTGTGTCCTGGAACTTCTCTATAATGCATTTATACTACTTTTCTTCTCACTCTGGACAAGTTTAAAACACCCACTTTGCAGAAGAAGGCAGTCTCCTCTATCTGTCTTTACTTCTCCTTTGTGGCAAAGGTCTAACTGAAGTTAAATTGAAATAATAAATATGTTCTTATGTAAACCATAAGATTTTTATGGGGACTTCCAAGTTCCTGGACATTTAAAACAAAATGAATATGAAATTCTGCATCTTTAGTTCTAATAACAGTGCTTATTTTATGTAGAATCTAGCACACAAACTGCATCTAAAATACATTGCAGAGTTGAATGGTAACAGATGGGAAGAGAATCCATGGCCTTGGTTAGTTTGAAGGAGGCAGGAGTTTGTATCATTGGTGTCAAAAGTCCTTTCTGATCCTACCAGAGAGAGATAAGTATGACCTTTAACCTACTAGAAGCTATGATGACAGGTTTGCACACAAGGCCAAAAAGGATAATACCCATGAACAACTGCTTAAGGAAACCATTAGTGATGCTAGCCAAAAACAACATAGAAAAATGCAACCTGTTGTATAAGTGAATGAAATTGAGTTTTCAACCATTATTGCAACTTTCCTTGTAAAAAAAAAACAAACCTGGAACATGGGGCTGTTGTGCATTTTATGAGGTAGGGAAGTTTAGAATTTGTCTCAGTACTCCTCTGGCTCACTTTTCCACCGTGCCTTTGGAAATGAGTAGCCTTGGGTGTTCACATCATTTCTGTGTACCACCTCATGCTTCACATCTGCCTGCTTCACACACAGCTCATGAGAAGCTCAAATACCCACCTAGGAAACCTAATTTATTTAGGAAATAATGTCTGTTAGAAGGACAGATTTAAAGCCTTCCTAAAAATGATCTGTCCCTCTCCCTAATTTGGGACTTACTAAGGGAGATAAGCAGTAATTGCTTGATGACACTGGGACTTCTTACAGTTTAATTAATAAATGACTGTAGATGCACTGAGAATGTCTGATAAAAGATACCCAAGACACAGAAATAATACTTGTTTTAATGTCTCATTGCAAGGACCCTTTCTTCAAGTGAATATCCCTAGGATAATGTAATTGTCATGGCAGTCAATTTAAAAGTCCATGTGTTTCCTCTGTAATTCTTTTTTCTTCTCTAATTGTCACCTTAGGAAGAAATTATTCCAGTTGCATTTATCACAGCCAAGCTGTAAACTGTAGGTTCAGCTTGAAGGAAGCTAATGAAGAAATGGAGTAAGAAGATGTGGGTTTATGTGTGATGTCAGGAAATACAGTTTAATTAGGATTTTTTTTTCTCTCAGGAGGAAGAAAGAGAGTAAAAAAAAAAAAATCAGAGATGGAAACACTTTCCTTAGCTCTATACTAAGGAGACAAGTTATCCTGTAGTAGGAGATGTAAATTGGAGCTTGTAACTGGTGTCTTTTTTGGGTCTTGAACAAGCCATTGAACTGTATCTTGATTTCTTCATCAGCCAAATAAAATTAAAGATTGCCATTTTGCTTCAGAATATTGTGATGAAATAGGTGAGTAAACATGAATAGTTTCTCAAATGTGTTTGCCAGTAAGCTGAATTTAACCATCCAGTTAATTGCAGCTGAGATTAGTAGTACATTCAAGCAATTGTATATCATGTGTTCCCCTTTAAGCAATCAAAACGAAGACAATGTACAATTTGATTTCATATTTGGGGACATAGTAAAGTTTGAAGCCTGCTGTATGTCCTACTATTGTGCAAAAAGAAATCCCAGCTCTAGAACATTTACAAGGTGAAACACCACGGGGCAGTCAGTGATAAGTGCATGTTTTGATTTCATATGTGTCTTTTTTCCCCCCACAACCTTTGATATTAATTCTGAAAACAAATTTGTACAGTTTCTTTTGGGGGATTCAGGGCTATGAGGCTTGCTTTTCCCAACAGCAGATGGATTTTCATTTCTTTGTTCCATTTAATTCGTTGTTCTTATTAACCTGATCCCTGAAGGTATGCAGCAGTCCAGAATGCACCATTCCTTATTGCTTTCCTTTCCCAGTGGTAAAGTAGCCAAATACATCTTCACTAAAAGTTGTTTTCATATAATATGAATCAAGGAAAAGTTAAACATTGCTATAGAGAGACTTACTTGACATAGCAGACCCCCCCCTCCCCAGCTAGGTGAGTGACTAGAAGTGGATAGATGTCTTTAACATTTAGATGTTATGATGTTAGAAGTCTTAAGATTAAGTACTGCTGTGTCATGAGCTCAGTCAGCATCCAGGAGATGAATGCATCTGTCATTGGTGTTGTGATTAAAAAGCATCAAGTGGCATAAATACAATAAATTATTCCAAAACTTCCTGAGGGTTTATTTTTGCATCTTTTAAATATGAAAACTTAGTTTCCTTCTGACAGAGGTTAAGAAATATCTCAGTGAACTTTAGTAATAGATTCTCTACTGATCCATATCATAATGAATACATGGCAAAAAAAACCTCCACAGCAATCAAGGAAGACAGTAAAATGGCAAAAAAAAACCAACAAAGCCTGAAAACATGCCCAGTATGTGAATTATCAAAACTAGAGCATAAAAACTGAGCTGGCTTGAATGTAAGGGAATTGAGTGTTTGAGGTATTAGTAAGAAGTTAGCTAAATGAATGCTCCAAAGTGAAGCTGTGCTGCTCTGCTGTATCCATCTGTGTCCACACTGCCTCCCTATATAGACTCACACAGAATCACAGAATCTTTAAGGCTGGAAGAGACCTCTAAGATCATCAAGTCAAACCATAGCTATCACTATCATATTTCTAAGTAGAACATCTAAACCTTTCTTAAACAACTGATTTCATGTGATTTGTATTTCAATGTTTTGCTGACAATGCTTGAAAAGACTACAGTCTACCCAGCAGGAATCTGCTATTCCTAGATTATATGAGGCAATCTAGATTTGAGCATAATATTTTCTATGTGTTAGTTTTGATTAGAAGAAAAGAAAATGCTTTTAGATCCCTGTGTCTCCTGAGATAAACTAACAGAGTGTGGATTCCTGCTGTATGTATTGGTGTAACAGGAACACAGAAAGCATTATCCCAACTCTGTAGAAAGCATCTCCAGAATGGAAGCAAGAACCATGAATTAACTATTTGAAGGCTTTGATCTCTAGGCAAATTGCTGTTTGGCAAATAGGAAATTTTCAGTGCAGACTAGACAGTCAAAATGTTTGACTGTCTAATAAAAAATGTGAACCATATAAAATAATCTCTCTGTGAAAATGGAGGGGCAAGAGATTGCAGTTAGGAACTGCATACTCTTTGCTATGCTGCTGGTCAATGGACATGTCTTACAAGATCTGGTGACTGAAACACGTGTGGGGAGATGATGAGGAACACCTCTGTGTCTTCAAGGTTAAGGAAATACACATTGTGGTAATAGTAGTATTTGGCACACAGTTTTGTATATCTGATGCATGGTTAAGCAATTAAGGGATCCTTATGAATTGTCCTGGGTACCCTCAGATCTTCCTTCTGCATTGAATTCATGGCTTCAAGTGGTGTGCCTGCCACTGTGTGAATGAATCTGGATGAAAGCTTACTAGGAGCATCTCCAGGGCAAATCTAATTAATAATTTTTAGAATTAATAATTTTCCTTCTGAAGTTGTAGCTTGAAGGGCTTGGCTTTTTTATTTTCTACCGTTCCTCTTGCAAATGAAGGAAGTTACTGTCATCTTCCAGTGATTTTTCTACAGCCCTTTCATTTTTTTCAGCTGCAGAGCAGCATGTATGTTCTTTGGATGAGTGTGTTGTCTACTGCCTTGAAGACCTTATGTGATTTGATTAAGTTTAGTGTCACTACTCCAAAGTCAACTCCCTGGATATTCCCCCTTGCCCAGTCCTCCAGGTCTCAAAACACGATGTCTAAGCCACTGGTCACAGACAACAGACACAGCACTGCTGGCAGACACAGGAAATTAAAAAGCTGAGTCCACCAAGGAGCATTAATAGCTCCTGTTGCTCACAGCTTTCAGCATTACTGCCTGAGGCCACTGAAGGGTCCCTACCTAGCTCATGGCCAAAGAGCTTGAATTTTCCCTGTAAAACCTCTGAGCAATCACACCTTTAGCATGTGTAGCTAGATCCTCTTACAGGTAATGACAATGTTTTCAGGGATCAGCTTTAGTACTTTGTGCACTTTGTGTACACTTTGTGTACTTTTGNAAAATGTTCTTTACAGAGAGAGTAATCAGGCATTGGAATGGCCTGCCCGGAGAGGTGGTGGATTCACCATCCCTGGAGATTTTTAAGCAAAGATTGGATGTGGCACTGAGTGCCATGATCTAGTAAATGGATTAGGGTTGACAGAGGGTTGGACTTGATGATCTCGGAGGTCTTTCCAGCCCAATCGATTCTGTGATTCTGTGAAAACAAAATGCTACACAATTAGAACAAATCCTAGCTGGAAAATGTGTTTTAAAAAAAAAATTTCCCCTGAACTAGTTCAGATCACTCTTGTACTTTCTCTGCTTGTCAAGAAGAGCATTTGTTTAATACTTGTCTTGAATGATTTCCTTGAATTCCTCCCAGGAATGCTTTTTCTGAGGGAGGGCAGTGAGTCCTTCAGAGAGCATGCAGCTTCTTATGGATTTTGTTAGCAATTCTGTTGCTAGGAGGCCTGTAAAGAAAAATATGGTATGAATAACATGAATACATATAGTAGTCCTCAAATAGTCCTTGCATCCATCTGTCACGTGTCAACATTTGTTTATGGAAATGGCCTTTCCCAAATGTCAGTCTACTTCATTCAAAACTTCACAAGCTTGCTGTAGGATCTCCATCTCCAGCTATGCAGATGACTCCAAAGAACTCTAGTGCAAATAATGAGCTTTGACCTCAAGCAAAGCACTTTGATTGTTGAGTTGCTGCATTTCTCCTTTAGCTTTCACTGCCTTTGTTTAGCTATAAGTGTAATATAGTCTTTATTTATTTTTTTCTGTTACAGATTTCATAATTGCAATTGAAGCATTACACTTGGACAGGGCAAAGATTCATTTGATTTTAACTTATTTTTAATTGCATTTTTCTCTAAAGCTTGAGTTACATTTTATTCTGTATTTAGAGGTGCTATATTGTAGTCAAACATAAATATTGACCCACTTAAAGCTACATGTTACTTTTAGTCTTAGAAGAATCTTCTCTTCAGTTTAGGAAGAGATTTCATCTCTGTTTGCTGTGAAATTGCCACAAATGAGCAAGAAGAGTTGTGCTGTTAATTCTGTGTGTGTGTGGCACTGAATCATTTCTAAAGGCATTTAGGAATTATTCTTTGAATAGGGAATCTAGTTTTCAAAGGAATTTATGGACACATCTCAGAGAGGTGTCTGAATTTTCCATGTTCTGTATCTGACCAGAGGACCACCAGGAAGATGTGCCTTTTCATTCTCATGTTAGTAATCATGATCTTCTTAATAAGATTAAAAAATCAAGTTAATAACTCTTTGTTCCCATAATAATCACAGGCAGTGTTTAGTGGTACCTGCTGAGGTTTGTAGTCTCACTCTGAGATCACTTTGAAGAAGCAGACTTCATCTGTTAGCTCTTAGTTGTGTAACAAGGCACTAACCTCTGGGTCATAGCATCCTCCTGATAATGCCTTCCCTGCCTTTTCCCTTAGTTTCACTAGCAATATTTCAGGAAGATTTGTGAGCATTTCAGGGGCCAAAGAGTGCAGTGATGGCTGATGGCTCTCCCAGGAATGGGGAGTTATGCTAGTGGTGAGGCACACTGCTGAGTGAGGATACGAGGCAGCAAGTCAGGGCTGTGTCCACACACACAGCTCAGTAAATCCATAGCCATGAGGCAGCTCCAGGGTGAAGCCAGGAAGCCCAGGCACCATGTCCAGGTCTGGATGGGGGAGGCAGAAGACCAGATGCAGATGTAGCTGCTGCACAGATGCAGATGTAGCTGCTGCACAGCTGCAGCTTGAAATCAGCTCCAACATTTTTATTGGTTTCACCTCTTTGACTACCTTCCTTTTCTGCAAACAACAGCATTTTGCAGCATCCCAGCAATGTTATGCCCCTGCCTACACACATTTATTCACCAAGCATGTAGCATGGCAGTGGAACATCAAAGATCATAGCAGTAAACAGAAAGACTTCAAGTCCAAAGGCAGGCAGACTTACAGGAACTTCAGACAGGTGATTTTAATGGATCCACCACATTATTTAGCTGTTCTGAAGAATATTAAAATTGCATCTATTCCCCAGCTGTTTAAGAGCCATTTGTCACTCAAGTGGACTATTCTTGTTTGTAAAGTGTCACCTATGCCCTGGCCCTGCATATGTTTCCTGCTTGGTGACAGTGATGAAGCTTTCTGATGGTGTTGGGAATTCAAATATGCACTAAGGTTTTATATAAGTATCAGTGTAATTCCCATAAGTTTCCTGGATTTTGTGCTGTTTTGGGTACTGGCAGCTTTAAGTGGTTTTATGGGTAGTTCGTGCTGACATTATAGCATTTGGAGAGATCTTGGTGAATCTCTGCCCAGTACTATGTCCTTCTTTCACAGAAAAGCTTTTCTTGGTGGAGATGAAGAAATAATGAAGGAATCTACAATTTCCATGCTTACTTAAAGTATGAATGTTTATTGAGCAGGCAGTCAATCAGAAGAGGTATGAAGGTATCTCAATGAACTTTCCTTTTCTAGATCAGGTGGTCTTCTGCCACATGGTAATATATAACATTGCCTCTAGCAAAATTTACTGCAGCCTTGCCACTGTTTTAATAAGGCTACTAGGAATGATGTTGTTTTTACACTGCATTTGGTACTGTTTTACACTTAGGCTTTGAAAAAGAGAAGTGAAATAGGTAGGGATTGAGCCTATTAGTGTAACTGAGAAACATGTACAGCAAGTCCTGGTAACATGCCCAACTATTGCTGTAGTAGATACCAGTGCTTAGCCTATTTTAATTTTGCTCATGTTCATAGTATCTAGGCATCAGTAGTGAGTTGTTGTTTCATGTTCCCCATTAACAACAAATCTGGAGCTTTGCCTAAGATTTCTGTGAATGACCTCAGGGGTCTGTTTTTCTGGTAGTTGAGCAAAGAGATGCAAAGCAGAATGTGTGTGCTCCTCTGACTCCTTGTGCTTGTACTGTGAGTGCCAAAGTGATGTGTTTTACACTTGTTTTTCCAGTAGTGTTTCTCCATGCTACTGGTTGTGGAATTGCTCTCAGTGAGGTGTTGAAGGTTTGGATAGATGAGAAGATCTCTTCTCCAAAATTTGTATAATCCAAATTTTCTGTATTCCTTGAACTTTCTGTGTGGTCATGTGTACTCATTCTGGAAAGATGATAGAAAGATGTCTAATAAGAATCAGAGAATAAATCCTGAGTGTGCTGGAGTGTTTAACTTTTCATACTACTTTATCCTAAACTTGGAAGTGATCTGGATGTTGGTTTTTCAGCCACCAGGATGACTGGAAATACTTATGTAGGTGGCTGGCTACAAGGTTTTATCACATTTCGAAAATAGAAACAATATTCCTTTTCATTTGTGTGGAGACTTTTGCCTGAGGATGTTAATGCAGCGTTATAACATTCTTGGGAAGGAGAAGAACATTATTAAATCCAGTCTGTCAGTTGAGTAGATTTAGTCACACTCCAGCAAAGAGAGTGTACCTCAGTGGGGAGCAGAACTGTATTTTCCCCATCTCAATTTACAGCTTATATTGGACAAAGTCACATGCTCTTGGTGGCAAATACATATTTATTTGTAGATAGTATGAATGCTGCAAAGTACTTATTTATCTCATCAATACGATCCTTCAAATCATTGCAAACTGCTTGCAGATCATGGGGATCAAACTGGGACTAATGTTCATGAGCCTGTGCCATCCTAACAGTAATTCTCCATGTTTTATGCAGTGATATCTGACTTATATCAAGGAATAATTCTTGGGTGGCATGAATAAAAATAAAACATCATAGCACTTCCAAGACTTTCTTTTAAAACTGAGAAACCTGTAAGAGTTGTCTCCTTCAGAAGTCAAAGCTCATGGCTATTTGTTTATCAAAGGCTCTTTTAGGAATTTTTAAAAGCCCCAATATGAGTTTATCCTTGTTAATCGTGAAATAGAGATTAGAATCTTCAACTAACATTGCTGGCTGATGCTGTGGTTAGTTTCCTTTTAAAGAATCACAGAATGTTAGGGGTTGGAAGGGCCCTAGAAAGATCATCTAGTGCAACTCCCCTGCCAGAGCAGGAGCACCTAGAGCAGCTCACACAGCAATGTGTCCAGGCAGCTCTGCAATGGCTCCAGACAAGGAGACTCCACAGGCTCCTGGGCAGCCTGGGCCAGTGCTCTGGCACCTGCACTGGAATGAAGTTTTTCCTCATGTTAATACTAAACCTCCTGTGGTCCAAACATTTCCTTTCAGAAATGTATTTTTTTTTTCCCCCCGCTTTGTAATACCTTTTCTCCTTCCCCTTTTTGTTTTGCCCCTTATTTCCCCCCCTTATTTTTTTTTGCACGTAAAGACTGATGGAAGTTTATTGCTTAGACACAGAGATCGAGCTGCTTCTTTGGTACCTGGGTCCTGGCAGGCCTGTGAAACACTCCTCTCACCAGTGGTCTTGTCCCCTTTTTTCCTTTGGAGGTATATT
>VWZO01001822.1:266333-332821 GCA_013396975.1 Bucco capensis | reverse complement strand
CAAACCAGTCTAGGATTCTATGATCTAAACAGCTTCCTTCTCTCTCGTCTAAACCTCTCCTCTCCATTCCAAACCATCAGCCCATCTCCTGTCCCCACAGGCCCTGCTCAAAGGCTTGCTCCCCTCATCGTGGCTTCAAACACAACACTCCTGTGGCACACTAAGGAAACCAATCCCAAACAACACTCTGGTGTTTGTCAGCTGAGAGGAAAAGCAGAGGCAGAAGGGCAAAGGAGCTCTCAGTGCTGAGGGAGAAGCAGTGGCAGGATGGCAGGCAGCAGGAGAACACAAACCAAGTCCATTCTCTCTTGGGTTTCTTACTCTTTCCCTGCTCCTGTGCAACTCCCACACACTGTTGTGTGGAACATTATCCCACTCACTTTGCAAAGGCACATGTCTCTACAAGACAGAAAACCACATGAAAAAGGAAACCAGGATGATCTATTAGCCTGTGGCATCAAGGAAATCTCATGGCCTGGAACACCTCAACAGCCAAAGGCAAGAAGCTAGGATACGCAGAGCCATCAAGCCAAGCTGGATGCAGCTCTGCTGCCTTATTTGAGCTTTAGAAATGTTCCTTTCACAGCTGCTTCCCTCTGAGGGTGTCCTAGGTGATGACATTTAAGCATGTTCCCATTGGATCATGCCATCAGGTGGCAAAACCCTGGGTAGATCTGACAAGGAGTCAGGGAGTTCAGGGAGATGCAGAGAGTGAGAAGGTCTCCCCTGAGCCTCCTCTTCTCCAGCCTAACCAAGCCCAGTTCCTCAGCTGCTCCTCTAGACCCTTCCCCAGCTCCCTTGCCCTTCTCTGCACACACTCCAGCATCTCCATGTCCTTGTGGAAGGGAGTGAGGAGCCCAAAGCTGAGCCCAGGCTTGGAGCTGTGTCCTCCCCAGTGCCCAGGCCAGGAGGACAATCCCTGCCCTAGTCCTGCTGCTCCAAGCCAGGATGCTGTTGTCCTTCTTGGCCTCCTGGGCACTCTGCTGCCTCATGTCCAGCTGCTGGTGTCCAACCTCCCCAGCTCCTTTATCCCTGGGCAGCTTTCCAGCCACTGTGCCCTAAGCCTGGAGCACTGCTGGGCTTGTTGTGACCCAAGTCTTGTTGAATGAACCTCATTCCATTGGCCTTGGCTCATTGATCCAGCAGGGCCATAATTCCCTAAAGGTACAGGTAGATAGGAGCATCCACTCCAGCCATGCATCTCCCTAGGGGAACTGAAGGGACTCCAAGATGCCACCAACTCAGAGGAGCAATCCTTCCTGCCCACAGGGAATACTCAGCAGGGTGAAGGGCAGAGCAGCCTGGGAGAGAGCAATCCCCCTGAGCTCCACACTTGAGAGTTCCTGCAGGATGATCCAGAGCTGCTGGATCTCCTCAGAGCATCACTAGGGAGGTTGTGCCTCCTTCTGCACCCCTGAGCTGAGCAAGCCTGCACTAGTGATGCATGACAAGTGGCCTTTTCCTCATCCCTCTGCTTCTCCAGAGAGCTGCTCCAGTGGAACGGAAGGAACACTGCTCTTGAGATTCCAGGCATGTTTGTGGGAGCCCTGGTGAAAAATCAGGTGCTTTTTCTGCTAGGAATCACCTGGCAGAGTGACCTCAGGAAGCAAGTGAAACTATTCCACTGGAGCCTGCAAAGGGATGTGGAGCCTGGGGAGGGTGGTGAACCATCACCTTTCCTGGATCTCCACACATCTAGCTTAGGTTGGAAAGGGAAGCTGCAGCACAATTTGGCCAAGACAGAGTCCACAGAATCCCTAAGGGATTGAGCTCCATTTGTAGTGCATCTCTTTGTCCTAAGATATCCCTGCCAAGCCAAGCAGGCAGGGTGACGTGAGGGAAGCAGAGGGGAAGCCGAGGGGAAGCAGAGGGGAAGCAGGATGATGTGAGGGAAGCAGAGGAAAAGCAGAGGAAAAGCAGAGGAAAAGCAGAGGAAAAGCAGAGGAAAAGCAGAGGAAAAGCAGAGGAAAAGCAGAGGAAAAGCAGAGGAAAAGCAGAGGAAAAGCAGAGGAAAAGCAGAGGAAAAGCAGAGGGAAGCAGGATGAGGTGAGGGATGCAGAGGAGATGCAAACGGAAAGCAGAGGGAAGCAGGATGAAGTGAGGGAAGCAGAGGGGATGCAGGATGAAGTGAGGGAAGCAGAGGGAAAGCAGAGGGAAAGCAGAGGGAAAGCAGAGGGAAAGCAGGATGAAGTGAGGGAAGCAGAGGGAAGCAGAGGGAAGCAGAGGGAAGCAGAGGGAAGCAGAGGGAAGCAGAGGGAAGCAGGCCACTTTCTCCTCCTCCCCCCAGCAGGATTTTGACACCTGGGATTGCAAAATGCCCAGGAGGCTGCCAGCTTTGCTGCCAGAACAGTTCCCCTCCCCAGCCTCCTATGGCAAAGCTCCTTGTGCCCAGCACACCAATTCCCTCCTGGCCAAACAGGAAAGGCTTTGCTCATTCCCTGGGTGACAACTTAATGAGTGTAATTGGAGGCAAAGAGGCCTGGAACTGGAGGCATTTGTGGGGTCACACACACCCCCAGGAATGGTGCTTTGGCTCCACTGAGGAGCTCAGGAGCTAGGCATGATCCCAGGCTGCCTCCCTGACTCCTAGGAATGTTGCTCAGCACGGGCCACTGGCCACACAGGCAGCAGGGCATGGAGACAAGCAAAGAGGTGCCAAGCCTGCACCAGAAGCTCCTGTGAAAGCATCCATCAGCTGGAAAGGCTGGGAAAGGCCAGCAGTGTTCCCTCTAAACAGACCTCAGGCCTGCAGCACTAACACACTCCGAGAGAAGCCAGGAAGCACCCCAGCTTCCCTCCTCCCTTCCTGGCATTCCTTGGAGCTGCAGCACTGAGGAGACCTCAGGCCTGCAGCACTAACACACTCCGAGAGAAGCCAGGAAGCACCCCAGCTTCCCTCCTCCCTTCCTGGCATTCCTTGGAGCTGCAGCACTGAGGAGACCTCAGGCCTGCAGCACTAACACACTCCGAGAGAAGCCAGGAAGCACCCCAGCTTCCCTCCTCCCTTCCTGGCATTCCTTGGAGCTGCAGCACTGAGGAAAAGCCATGAGCAGAAGGCAGCCAGAGAGAAACACAGCATGGCAAGGGTTAACAACCCAGACTGCAGACAAGAAGAGATCCTGCCCATCCTATCCAAGGAGGCACCTGGGCCATCTCCTCTCTCTCCAGAGCTTTTCCTCTGCATTGCCTTGCAGATGGCACCTGGGCATGGATGCTGAACACAAAGGGAACTCAAGGAAGAGCTTTCCCCTGGCACGTTACAGAGATCCAAAGAGAGGGAAAGAGTTGAGGGAAGCAGGATGAGGTGAGGGATGCACCTTCCCAGAAGCACCACCAGCAACTCTAAGCACTCTGTCCTCACCTGGAATAACCAGCAGAAGGAGCCCAGGCTTGACAAGGTCCCATCTGCCAAGTTCTCTTCCCAGCTGCTGGAAAAGCCTGGAGAAGAAGGGATTTCCTCCAGCTCTGGCACAGACTCTCCCAAGGCCAAACCCTGCAGAGCTGAGAGCTTCCTCCAAGGTTTGTCAAGTGCTCTGAGATCCTTCCAGGAGCTATCCCAGAGCTCCAAGGCTCTGTGTGAGCACTGGCAGAGCCCCACTTAGCTTCCAGGGATACAGCACTGGCCACAGCAGCACAGCTCTCACTCCACAAGGTCCCAAAGGGAAGATGGGACAGGAGTGGGCAGGACTAGAATGCAAGCAGTGCCATCCTGTCTCCACACTCAGGATGCTGATGCCTCCCAGCATGCCAGGCCAGGTGGCAGAGGAGTGCAAGGCATGCTCAGAAGCTAGCCAGCTCTCCTGCAGAGGATTTCTTACTGTCCTGCTGTTCCCTGAGTGCTTTCCAGCATCCCTGTGCAATGGGTGTGGAACAGGAGCTGCTGCTAGTCCTTTGCAGGGAAGGTTCAGGGGAACAAGTGCTGCTGAAGTGCAGGATTTCTTCCAGATAGAGAATCCTGGAAGCATATAAAATCCCAGACTGGGTTGGGAAGGACCTTTGAAGTCATCCAGTGCAAGCCCTGCAGGCAGCAGGGACATCTGCAGCTGGAGCAGGATGCTCCTGAGCTGGGATGGGCACAGGGATGAATGGCACATCTCCCACCTGTCTGGGCAAGCTGGCACAGGCTCTCAGCATCCTCAGCATCAAACATTTCTTCCTTCTCTCTAGTCTAAATCTCCTAGTTCTAAACCATCACTCTGTGTCCTGTCCCAACAGCTCCTGCTCAAAAGGCTGTCCCCATCTTTCCTGAAGTCCTGGAAGGCCACAGGAAGGTCTCCCTGGAGCTTTCTCCTCTCCAGGCTGATCAACCCCAGCTCTCCCAGCAGAGAGCTCCCAGCCCTCCCATCCTTGCTATGTCCTTGCTCTGAGGACTTTCTCCTCCATGTCCTCAGGAACTGAATGGACTCCATGAGCAGTACCAAGTGGCCTTGGCCAAACTGTGCTGCTTCCAGGAGCAGCTGAAGCAGATCCTTTCAATGGCCAAANATTTCTTCCTTCTCTCTAGTCTAAATCTCCTAGTTCTAAACCATCACTCTGTGTCCTGTCCCAACAGCTCCTGCTCAAAAGGCTGTCCCCATCTTTCCTGAAGTCCTGGAAGGCCACAGGAAGGTCTCCCTGGAGCTTTCTCCTCTCCAGGCTGATCAACCCCAGCTCTCCCAGCAGAGAGCTCCCAGCCCTCCCATCCTTGCTATGTCCTTGCTCTGAGGACTTTCTCCTCCATGTCCTCAGGAACTGAATGGACTCCATGAGCAGTACCAAGTGGCCTTGGCCAAACTGTGCTGCTTCCAGGAGCAGCTGAAGCAGATCCTTTCAATGGCCAAACCTTCTCTCACAGAATCCCAGCATGTCAGGGGTTGGCAGGGCCCTAGAAAGCTCATCTAGTGCAACCCCCCTGCCAGAGCAGGATCACCTAGACCAGCTCACACAGCAATGTGTCCAGGCAGCTCTGCAATGGCTCCAGACAAGGAGACTCCACAGGCTCCTGGGCAGCCTGGGCCAGTGCTCTGGCACCTGAACTGCAAACAAGTTCCTCCTCAGCTTAATACTAAACCTCCTGTGCTCCAACTTGCTCCCATTGCCTCTTGTCCTACCATTGGATGCCATGGAGCAGAGCCTGGCTCTCTCCTCCTCACACTCACCCTTCCCATATTTCTAAGCATTGCTGAGGTCTCCTCTCAGTCTCCTCTTGTCCAGGCTGAAGAGACCCAGCTCTCTCAGCCTGTCCTCCTAGGGCACATGCTCCACTCCTTTCAGGATCTTGCTGGCCCTGGGCTGGACTCTCTCCAGCAGCTCCCTATCCTTCTGGAGCTGAGGGGCCCACAACTGGACACAGCATTCCAGGGGAGGCCTCCCCAGGGCACAGGAGAGGGGAGAAGAACCTCTCTGGCTCTGCTGGCCACGCTCCTCTTCATGCATCCTAGGATGCCATTGGCCTCTTGGCCACAAGGGCACATTGCTGCCTCATGGGCATCCTCCTAGCCACCAGCACTCCCAGAGCTTTTTCCCCAGGGCTCTTCTCCAACAGATCAGTTCCCAGTCTGGACTGATCCATGGGCTTGTTCTTTCCCACATGCAGTACTTTACAGTACTTTCCCCTTGCCCTCAGGGAATGCTTCCCCAAAGGAAAACTCACCCTTGAAAGCCTCTGCAGCATGTTTGCTCTCAGAGGGGGACATGCTCCACATCAGCAGCCATGCAGAGCTCAGCACAGGGGCACAGGCACTGCAGCACAGGCAGGGGCCAAGCAGCTGCTGACAGAGACCTTGTGTCACTTTTTAGTCACTGCCTTCATCAGCACTGGGTTCCTGTTCCCCAGGCAGGTGGGAAGAAGCATTGGCAGCACAGGAAAATGAATCAGAGCATTGCCATGCAGAGCAGAGCACAAAGAGCAGCAGAGGGAAGGAACTAGTGGAGAGAGTCCAGCAGAGGCTAGGGAGATGCTGAGGGCACTGGAGCATGTGTGGCAGGAGGAAAGGCTGAGAGCCCTGGGGCTGCTGAGCCTGGAGCAGAGCAGAGGCAGAGGGGAGCTGCTCCATGCTGAGCAAGAGCTGAAGGGTGCAGGGGGCAAGAGGCTGGGGCCACACTCTGCTCAGGGGTGCCCAGGGCCAGCCCAAGGGGCAATGGGCACACACTGGAAGCCAGCAGGAGCAAGGCTGCAGAGCAAAGCAAGAGGAAGGAGGAGGATTGGCATGTGAAGCACAGCTGCATGCACATTGCCTTTGCTCCTCTCCCATCCAGAAGGGGCTGAACAAAAAGCTGCCAAGAGGAAAAGGTTTTATTTTCCAAGGAACATCCCTGAATCCCAGCATGGATAGGGTGGGAAGGGAGCTCTGGGGATGACCCAGTCCATCCCCTATCCTACAGGATGCTCAGCCCCAGCAGCTTGCCCAGCATCCCCTCCAGCTGCCCTTGCAATCTCTGCACCCCAGGAGACTCCCCAAGCTCTCTGGGCAGCCTGGGCCAGGGCTCTGCACCCTCAGCCCAAACAACTTGCTCCTGCTGCCTTCCAGTTTCCATCTCACCCCTGCCCTACCTTACCCATCTCACTCTCTGCTCCAACACCCTGCCCTTGTTCTGTCCATCATTCCTGTTGGAAGCTCCCTGGGGAAGCAATTAGCCCAACGTGAGCACTCTCTCCCCTGATTAACACCTCCTCAGCAGCCAGCAATGTAGGCCAAAGCAAAAAGCCAAGTTGCCAGTGCTGCAGAGACTTGTGTTGCTCTGCTCTCCCTTGCAGGGAGAAGCCAAGGTGAACACTGGGGCTTGGGAGAAGCCTTCCAGATGTTCTGCTTTGGGTGGCATTGCCAGGCTTGGCTGGTTTTCCAGAGTCAGGAAAGTGAGCAGGAGGTAGGATTTTGACACAGCAGTTCCTCCATGGAGGGATCTGAGGTGAAAAGCTTGTAATTGGGCTCTAAATGAGCTTTGGCAGCAAGAGGAGCCAAGGAAGGAAAGAGAGGATGAGTGTAAGCATGAGCAAGATGCAACACAACCTCTGTGACATCATTGGGGATGGAAAAACTGCTGGAGGAGGGAAGGACCTGACTGCAGCCTTTCAGGATCTTCCTTTCCCCCCTCACCTTCTCCTTTCCCCCCTCACCTTCTCCTTTCCCCCCTCACCTTCTCCTTTCCCCCCTCACCTTCTCCTTTCCCCCCTCACCTTCTCCTTTCCCCCCTCACCTTCTCCTTTCCCCCCTNCTCCTTTCCCTCCTCACCTCCTCCTTTCCCCCCTCACCTCCTCCTATCTCCCCCTCACCTTCTCCTTTCCCTCCTCCCCTCCTCCTTTCCCTCTCCTGAAGAGGAGAACTTGCTCCATGAGCACAGGAGATCCCTGTTATAAGCTGCTGGAAGGGATTAAAAGCTCCTCTTCCTCTTCCAAGCCTGTGCCAGGCTAGGCTCCTCCAATTGCTCAGCTTCCCTCTCCATGACATGAGAGCAGCTCTGGGTGCTCCTGCTGGAAGAGGTGATTCACTTCCTCTCCAGCAGCTCCCATCAGGAAAGGAGGATTGAAGCACTAACTGCTCCCTCCTTCCAGCTGGGAAGGGGAGGGATGAAGGACACAAAGGGAGGTGGACAAGAGGATGCTGCTCTGCCAATGCTCCTCACACTTCTCAGCTATGGACACTGAGGGAAGCTTGGAATGAGCCAAACTGTAGGAGCAGAGACCTCTGGAAGCTGCCAGGGCTACCCAGGACCCTGCCCTGGAGCATCACTGCTTTCCCAACAGGAAAATGAAGGGAGCTTAAGAGTGGTACTGGAGGAGGAAAAACCTTCCCATCTTCAGTCCAGCACTCAGCAGGCTCTGGAGTTCAGAGAAGCACTCATCCAGGGGCTTTTCCCAAGCACATCCCTAACAGAGCTGATCCCTCCTAGGGGAAAGGTGATGGATCTGAGGAGCTCTGAAAGTCCTTCCCTAGAAACTGATGGATCTGATGATCCCTGAAGGTCCTTTCCTAGAAAGTGATGGATTTGATGATCCCTAAAGGTCCTTTCCTAGAGAGAAAGTGATGGATTTGATGATCCCTGAAGGTCCTTTCCTAGAAAGTGATGGATTTGATGATCCCTAAAGGTCCTTTCCTAGAAAGTGATGGATTTGATGATCCCTAAAGGTCCTTTCCTAGAAAGTGATGGATTTGATGATCCCTGAAGGTCCTTTCCTAGAAAGTGATGGATTTGATGATCCCTGAAGGTCCTTTCCTAGAAAGTGATGGATCTGATGATCCCTGAAGGACCTCTCCTAACTTCCCTCCTCCAACAAGCAATCTCATGGGCAGAAACACAGAAGGGAAGGAGCTAAGGAATGAAGCAATGGCTCCAAGTCACCTTGAGCAGCTCTGGTGGGCAATAGCTTGCTGGCAGCTGCAAAGCTTGGGATGGAGAGAGCTCAGCAAAGGGTTAAAAGCTTCCAAGAGGGAAGAGCTGAAGCTGGCAAGCAGCTGGCCACCAGAGCTCCTTCCCTGCCCCAGTGGCAAGCAGCTGCTGCCAAGGTTAACATCAGCAGGCAGGGCTGCTTTGCCAAGCCAGTAGAAACATGCAGTCAAGGCCATTTTCTCCAGCAACAGCTTCTCAAGGAACTAAGGAATTTCCCAACCTTCCTCAGCTCGCTTCCCAAATGCCCTGGGGCACGGAAAAGCTGATGGGACTCACTGAAGCACAGCTCCTACCTCCTTGGGGAAGCTGGGCTGGGGTGAGGAGATGAGGGCGTGAGGGACAGGCTCCCTGAGCTCCGCCACAGGAAGCTTGGGAAGCTTTTCCCTGCCAGGGGTTGGATGGGTGAAGGATTGACAGGAGGACAGAGATTTTTGCAGAGCCAACAGCTGCTTGAATGCTTCTTGAGGCTAGAGAGCAAAAGGCAAGTTTCCTTACCCAAGAGGCACTGGCCTCTTGTTAAAACTCAGAGCAAGCCCAGCATGGAGCAAGCTCCATCCCCTCCAGCTGCCCTTGCAATCTCTGCACCCCAGGAGACTCCCTAAGCTCTCTGGGCAGCCTGGGCCAGGGCTCTGCACCCTCAGCCCAAAGGAGTTTCTCCTGCTGCTCAGCTGGAGGCCCCAGTGACTCAGAGAGGAAGCTGAGGAAAGGCCAGAGGAAGGGTGAGCTGTGCTCTCTGTTCCCTTGCACACAGACAAGCTCAGCCCCAGGGCTCACACACAGCTCCCACTGCTCCTGTTGTCCTGCTCAGTGCTCTCCCTTCCCTTAGCTCCTTTCTGCACTCTCCCAGCAGCTTGTCCCAGCCAGGGGCTGCTGCCAGCAGGGACAACAGTGCCTGGGGAGAGTTGCTGCCAAGGCTTGGGCTGCACCAAGGCTCTGCCTGACACTTGCTCCTGGGCACAGCAAGGGCTCTGCTCCAGCTTGGCTCCCATGCTGGGCTGCAGGGAGGCACAGGTGGCACCTGCAGGGACCAGGGGACAGCACAGGGGACCCTGGGCTGGCCATGGGGCTCAGAGCACAGAGCTGAGGGCTCAGGAGGCTGGCAGTGTCCAAGGAGGACTCTGTCTCTCCTGTCTTCCCTCCTGATCCATCAGTTCCTCAATCCAGCTCCTGTGTGACACAGAGCCCAGCCTGGGCCTGCCCCAGCAGCAGTGGGGACAGGGAGCTAAGCCATCAGCTTTTTCCCCAGCAGTTGTGCTTTTGCCTTTAAAGCTGAGCTCAAGCTAAGGTGAATCCTGGAGAGCTCAGCAGGTGAGGAAGAGAACAGGAAAGGTTCCAGGATGACTTCTGAAAGCCCAGCAAAGGTTTGGATAGGTAGGGAAGGGTAGGTGACAGGTTAGCCAACTCTGCAGGCAACAACTTGGACTAGGAAGCTGGGATTATGATGAGATTCATCCTATGAATCCAAGGCTTCCATTCACCCTGAAGGCTCCTAGAGCCACTTGGGACTATCTGAGCTCCACTGAGGAAGGCACTTGGGGTTTGCTGGGCCAGGACAGCTGCCTGGAAGGAGGGAAGAGAGGAAAGGTTGCTGCTTTGCCAAGTGAGGTGAGCAGCAGCTGAGCTGAAGGACTCTAGCCAAGCTCAATGCCAGAGAAGGAGCCAGGAGCAGGGGAGAGAAGGAGCTAGCCAGGAGCAGGGGACAGAAGGAGCTAGCCAGGAGCAGGTAGCTTGCAGTGCTTGCCACTCCTGTTCACCTGCTTCAAGAAAATTAGTGTATTTAGCTATAGCTAAAAGCAATCAACCTACATCCTGGAAGAAAGGGAAAGGCTTGATGAGGTCAGAGCTATTCCTTCATCCAAGCAGAACTGGGCTTCTGTTTTCCCAAGGATCACTTCCTAAGCTGGAATGCTAGCCCAGAGCCCCTGAGCTCCAGCAGCCCCACTGAGGCTCAGGCACTCCTGCTGCAAGCTTCCCTTGGCTCCAGTGCCCATTCCCTTTGCCTTTTTAGCTCACATCAAGACAAGACCTACAAGAAAAGCTCTGAGGACAGTCCCTGGCCAACTAAACCCTTCTTGGAGCACAGCTTCTGGCTGCCCTTCAGCCCAAAGCTGACAGCACAGCAAAGAGTTAACTCTTCTTCTCACTGAGCTTCTGCTACAAGTCTGCACACACAAACAAGGAGGAGTGATGCTCAATTTATGCCATTAAGAAGACCACAAAACCCAGCCCAAGCCCTCCAATGCCTACAGAGATGTCTCCTGCCCTAGCAGGGCTCAGCAATGGGAGATGTCCTGGGGTTATTTTGGTGTTGTTTTGGCACCAGCCCAGCTTTTCCAGCAGCCACTGACCCACTTTCACCTAGCTGGCCTCTCCAGTTGAGAGAGGATTCCTGGGCTGGAGATGCTGGAGGCTCTGTTTGAAGTCTCTGCTGTCAGGAGATGGTCAGTTTACATCTCCTGTCCTAGGACAGGAAAAGGATGCACTCTCAGCTCCATCTGCTGCACTCAGATAAGCACAAAGCTTTCTGGCCTCTGCCCTTATCAGCTTTTCCTGCCACTCTCCCAAGCAGACAAGCACCAAGCCTGGCAATCCAAACCAACCTTGCTGAAGCCAAGGGAAGAAACAAGAAAGGCTCAAGTTGCAATTGCAATGCAGAAGGTTGAATCTTGGCAAGCACTGCAAGCTACCTGCTCCTGGCTCCTTCTCTCCTCTGCTCCTAACTCCTTCTCTGACCAGGTATTCTGGTAAAGTTGCAAAGAACACCTCCATTTCCTTTCCAAGAGCATCCCAAAGCCTCAAACAGATTCCCTTTCCAGGTGACCTCAAGCCCATCTAGAGAGGCAAACTGCACACAAGCTCCTGAAGCTCTCACCTGGGTGTTGCTTCTTTATCCTAAGCAGGACTTTCCTGCTTAGGTCCAAACTGAGCTGTTGCTTTCCACACTCGCTGTGCTCCTCACACATTTCCCCCTTCCCCTGCCTCAGGATCCTCATGGAAGTGAAATCAGCACTTGCCTAGCTCCATGAAGCACCAGAGCTTCCCTTGGTGCCTCTCACTGCTCTGGAATCACATAGAATCCTCAAGAGAGCTCTCAGCTCCTCAAGTCCAAGCATCCCTATCCCATCTATGCCCCTAGGGAGAGCAGCTAGCTGTTTCCTAACCCCCTGCTGCAGGGATGCAGGATGCTTGAGCTGGCTGTTTCCTAACCCCCTGCTGCAGGGATGCAGGATGCTTGAGCTAGCTGTTTCCTAAGCCCCTGCAGGGATGCAGGATGCTTGAGCTGTTTCCTAAGCCCCTGCAGGGATGCAGGATGCTTGAGCTGTTTCCTAAGCCCCTGCAGGGATGCAGGATGCTTGAGCTGTTTCCTAAGCCCCTGCAGGGATGCAGGATGCTTGAGCTGTTTCCTAAGCCCCTGCAGGGATGCAGGATGCTTGAGCTGTTTCCTAAGCCCCTGCAGGGATGCAGGATGCTTGAGCTGTTTCCTAAGCCCCTGCAGGGATGCAGGATGCTTGAGCTGTTTCCTAAGCCCCTGCAGGGATGCAGGATGCTTGAGCTGTTTCCTAAGCCCCTGCAGGGATGCAGGATGCTTGAGCTGTTTCCTAAGCCCCTGCAGGGATGCAGGATGCTTGAGCTGTTTCCTAAGCCCCTGCAGGGATGCAGGATGCTTGAGCTGTTTCCTAAGCCCCTGCAGGGATGCAGGATGCTTGAGCTGTTTCCTAAGCCCCTGCAGGGATGCAGGATGCTTGAGCTGTTTCCTAAGCCCCTGCAGGGATGCAGGATGCTTGAGCTGTTTCCTAAGCTGCTGCAGGGATGCAGGATGCTTGAGCTGTTTCCTAAGCCCCTGCAGGGATGCAGGATGCTTGAGCTGGCTCATCTCATGCTCACCAGCATCACTGAGTCTATCTGCCATTTCTCTACTACAAGAATGACAAAGACTCCCTTGGAAAACAGGGAAAGGATGAGGAAATGATCCTTGGGCAAGCCAAGGAGTTGCACTGCTGGCATGCAAACATGCCCACAGCAAAGCAGCTTCTGCAGCCCCTGATGCCACCAAAGCAGCAGCATGCAGAGGCTTCTGGAGCTCTGCAGCTGTGCCTGGGGATGTTTATCCCTTAGCTATCAGACAGAACAGGAAAGGAAGAGCTGCAAACACTTGTCCAGAAAATGCTCCAAAAGCAAACAGAGGCAGGACAAATTTAGCAGCTTTGCTGTGCTGGGATATCAAAGCAGTGCTGACTGGCAAAGCAAGCACCTCTCAGCACAGGCAAAACAAAGGCAGGAGGAAAACACTGATCAGAGGCTGCAGATTGCTAACTTGCTGCTGTTTGGGTTAAGCTGAGGTCCTTTTTGACACTGCTGAGATAGTCTTGTCAGAGAACAACACAAATGAATAGAGCAAGGGAGAATCTGCTTGCCTTTCAGCTCCTGTGTGCAGCAACACAAGTCAGGAGCAACTTCCCCAGCCATGTTTGCTCCTGTCTGCTTTGCCAGAGCCTTCTGAAAGGTGCAAGGAGTCTGAGCAGCAAGCTTGCTCCTTGATCAAAGCAAGAGGCTGAAAGAGGGAAAAAACCCCTCCAATTCCAGCAGAAACTAGGCTGCTGGATTGATTGCTTTGCAAAGCAAATGAGCCCCAAGTGACACAACTGAATAACCTCTGCCTTCAAAACACACATCTGTACCCTTACCTGGGTAAGCTATCAGGGACTGAACCACACACATAAGCTGCTGGAAGGTGTCCAGAGCAGAGCCATGAGGATGAGCACAGGCTGGAGCATCTCTCCTGGGAGGATAGGCTGGGAGAGTTGGGATTGCTCAGTCTGGAGAAGAGAAACTGCTGCTGCTTCACCTGGGCAAAGGATTGAGTGCAAGCAACACAAGCTGGGTGTCAGCATCAGCTCTGCTCCCCCCTGGCTCCCCCTCAGAGTGCCAAGCTCCCCTGCTCTGTCAAGTGATGTCAAGCAATTTCCCTTGGCTCCAAGTGATGCCAGCAGGCAGCCAGACACCCTGACGCCAGGAGAGGATGATGGGGAGATAGTGCAGCCCTCTCCTTGCACAAGAACTCCAGGGAACTGCTCCCCTAGCTTCTGCAGGACCCATCAAGATGAGCTGATGGGTGATAACGTGGATCTGAAGGCCTCTGAAGGGAAGAAAAGCTGAGCAGCTTTCTGCCTCTCCAGGATTCACTTGAGCAACTCTCCAAGAAACACAAAGCTTGGCTTTTTCTGCCCTGATCTACCCTCAGAAGAGAGCTCAGAGTCTGGAATCAGGAATATGGGGATGAGAGGAGAAGGCATGGCAAAGAATCCCAGCAGGGATGGGGTGGGAAGGGAGCTCTGGGGATGAGCCAGTGCATCCCCCCTGCTCCAGCAGGCTCAGCCCCAGCAGCTTGCCCAGCATCCCCTCCAGCTGCCCTTGCAATCTCTGCCACACATGCTCCAGTGCCCTCAGCATCTCCCTAGCCGCTGCTGGACTCTCTCCACTAGCTCCTTGTTTCTTCTGACCTGGGGAGCCCAAAACTGGACAGAATACTCCTGAAGTGGCCTCAAAACGTCCCAGGATTGTGAAGGGCTGGAGAAGCATCTCCTGCCAGAGAAGCACTGACACACTCTTGATGCTTTCACAGCCTGGCACAAGAAGTTAAGCTCAGATGTGCTTCCTTCAATCCAAAGAGCTTGGGGAGCTCTCCTGCCCTCAGCTGCCAAAGCCTGGGAGGCAGGAGAGCCTGCAGGATGTTTCCCCTCCAGGGGCTCTGCTCTTTTGAAGCAGAACTCCAGCAGCTCTCTGCCTTGCCCAGGGGAACCCAGCAATTAACACACTTCTCCCCCAGCTCTCCCTGCCTCAAAACTCCAGGATCTGGGCAGCTTTATTCCTCACAAATGAGATGCTCTGCAGATTCCAGCAGGCTCCCAGCCACATGACACTTCACTAGAGCATCAGGAATTACATGGCAGCAAGCAAAGAGCTGCCCTGAGTTGCTTTGAAGTGTTCAGAGGGAATTCCCAATGAGTGCAATGAAGTAGAGCTAATGAATAAAGCATGCTAGCAAGACATGCTCTGGCTGCATGCTCCCCAGCACTTCTAGACATGGGCACGGGGTGGGAGGCAAGCAGCAGGCACATGGACATGAGCCACATGGATATCCCCTGGAGAAGGAGTTAGCTAGCCACAGGCATCTAAAAACATCCCCTGGGATTTGAGCAGAAAGAGAACCATTTGCATGGAAAGCTCTCCTGCTCCATCTTCTCCCTTGCCCTGGTCACAGGGTGACATCCCTCAGGAGCATCCCTGATAGCATGGATAGTCACAGGGTGACATCCCTCAGGAGCATCCCTCAGGAGCATGGATAGTCACAGGGTGACATCCCTCAGGAACATCCCTGATAGCATGGATAGTCACAGGGTGAAATCCCTCAGGAGCATCCCTGATAGCATGGATAGTCACAGGGTGACATCCCTCAGGAGCATCCCTGATAGCATGGATAGTCACAGGGTGACATCCCTCAGGAACATCCCTAATCACAGGGTGACATCCCTCAGGAGCATCCCTGATAGCATGGATAGTCACAGGGGGAAGTCCCTCAGGAGCATCCCTGATAGCATGGATAGTCACAGGGTGACATCCCTCAGGAGCATCCCTGGCAGTTTTGGGGCTGGGAGCAAGCTGCTCTAGTGCCAGGTGTCCCTGTCCCTGGCAGGGGGGTGAGTGACATTAGATGATCTGTAAGGTCCCTGCCAACCCTAGGATTCTCTGATCATTTGCTTCTAATCAAACACTAACTCTCCTCTCTGCACTCATGACCTGAAAATCCTAGCTATTCCTTGAATCCACAAATACATGGAAGGGTGAAAGCAAGCCAAGATGGCAAAGCTGCTGTGGCTCCAGTACCTCTTGCAGAGGAATGATTGGAGAGAGGCTTCTTCCCAGGCTCCTGGGACAAGCTCTGAAGCACTCTCTGCTCTCTCAGCACACCCTTGGGCAGCCCAGGCAATGCACACAGCGTGCCTCAGTTTCCCCTCAGAGGAGCCAAGCACTTGCAGAGCCATCCAAGGGCTAAGCAGGCAGCTCTCTGCCCTCTGCCAGCAAGTCTCCTCCTCACCCAGGAGCTGCTCACACATCTTCTGTGGCCATGGCAGCTCCTCAGGCTTGGAGGGGAGCTCCCCACTCTCCTGCCTCTCCCTCCCCAAGAGCTTATTTACTGCACTTTGGGAGCATTTAGTAGAAAGCAAGACAAAAAAAGCAAGCAGCAAGCTAGATCAAAGGCTCCCCGTGCTCCCTCCCTAGTGAACTGTGAACATATAAATTCAGAGCTGACAAGCTAGTTAGCCTTTTAACTAAAACCTGAGTGCAATTAACTTCCAACCACACTGCTCTGCTCCTGGAACTGCTGGCACCAGCGTGCAGCAGTGGCCCAAATTCTTCTGAGGAACAGAAAGACCATTTATCTCCTTCTGTTTATTGAGGGCAAACCTCCTCCTCCTCCTCCTCAGTGTCAGGCAGGGAATGGAGCCTTGCTGAGGCTGAGTGGCAGTGACAAAGGAGCTGGCATCATGTTCATGTCCTCAAAGGACAAGACTAGGAAGCTTTTCTCTATTGGAGAGAGATGTTTCTAAAGCAGGAGCTTAAAAGCACTGCAAATATTGACCTTCAGCTGCAGCTTTCAATCTGGAGGCCCACAGCATCCAATGCAATGGAGAGAGGTGACCCTCAGATGCTCAGGTCCTAGCTCAAGTGGCTTGGAAAGGTCTTTCCCTGGGGCTCTTCTCTTCCCTCTGCTGCTTGAGCTCTTACCTCACTGTATTTCCCCTCTCTCCTTCAGGCACCTAGCTGAACTCTGGAACAAGTAGACAAGTCTCTCAGAAAGCTGCAAAACTCTTCTTGCCCTCAGTCTGGTACCAGTTCAAAACCTTTTCACCATAAAAGCTTTTTTTGGAAGCAAATAAGGACAAAGCAAGCACTTTGCAGAGGCAAAACTCTCATGGTGTGCTGCCTGCCATCAACTCAAGATCATTTTCTCCTCCTTACCAACCTTGCAAGCTTCCTTCAGCCACAGAGCAGATGTTCCCCAGTGGGAGTTCTGCCATCCAGGCTGAGCTCTGGGGGTTAAAAGAGAGGGCAGAGAGCATCCTCACCAGCCTGGAAGCTTCCCAGCAGGCAAGCCTGCAGTGGGCAGCAAGCCCTGCATTGTGAGCAGTGTTTTTGGCAGGGCAGCTGCCCTGTTTTCTAGGAGCAAGTGTTCAAAGCTGAGCAGAGGCCAGGCTCCTGCTGCTTGCAGTGCCAGGGCTCTGCTGGAGACACCCATTTCCCTAGCAGCAGGCAGGAAAAAGGAGCAGGTCAGATTTTGTGCTCCTGGCTGGCATCCAGGGCAGTTGCTACACACACAGCATTCCTTTGCCATTGGGTAACTGAGAAACACTAGGCTTATGAACAAGAAAAAACAACAACCCATCAACCTAACACCCAACCAGAAAGAAAGACTCAGGAAGGTTGGGAAAGGTCTCTCAAGATGATCCAAGTCCAAGCACCTAGCTGTCAGGGAGAAGCCAGTAGAGCATGACCCTGAGGAGAACATCTCTCCCTGCCCTGCTCCTGGAGCTCACTGCTCCCTCCCAGGTGGCTCTGGATACATCTCCCTGGCTAGTGCAAGGAGCTGAGGGAAGCTGCAGACACTCACACCTCAGGGAGCTCTGCAAGCTTCATTCCCTGAAGCCACAGCACAGCTTACACAGGCACCAGGGCTGGCAAGTGCAACAGCTAAAGAGCTCAGCACAGCCAGGGCACTGCTAGGCCAGAAAGGAGCAGAACAACTCCACGTGCAGGACACTCTTTGCACTTCAACATTCTCACTTCTCTCTCTCTTCTCCTCCATCTCTGCTCTGCCCTAGTGAGCTCACTGCTGGAGTGCTGGGGTCAGCTCTGGGCTTTCCAGGTTAGGAGAGACAAGGAACTAGTGCAGAGAGTCCAGCAGATGCTGAGGGCACTGGAGCATGTGTGGCAGGAGGAAAGGCTGAGAGCCCTGGGGCTGCTGAGCCTGGAGCAGAGCAGAGGCAGAGGGGAGCTGCTCCATGCTGAGCAAGAGCTGAAGGGTGCAGGGGGCAAGAGGCTGGGGCCACACTCTGCTCAGGGGTGCCCAGGGCCAGCCCAAGGGGCAATGGGCACACACTGGAAGCCAGCAGGAGCAAGTTGTTTGGGCTGAGGCTGCAGAGCCCTGGCCCAGGCTGCCCAGAGAGCTTGGGGAGTCTCCTGGGGTGCAGAGATTGCAAGGGCAGCTGGAGGGGATGCTGGGCAAGCTGCTGGGGCTGAGCCTGCTGGAGCAGGGGATGGACTGGATGATCCCCAGAGCTCCCTTCCAACCCCATCCACGCCGGGATCTTCACACTTTGCACTTCACACTTCACCCATGAGGCTGACATCACCTACCCAGGGTATGGGAATCATCCCCAGACTCAGGGAGGCAGAGAAGAAACTTGACCCAAGGCTGCAGAGCATATGAGTAGGAGAGTGGTGAGAATTGACCCAAGAGCAATGAGCTGAGGCTGCTCGTGCCACTCCTGAGCCCCACTGCTGGGATGTCCTGTCCAGGCCAAGCACACACTGCAGTGCCAAGGAGCTGGCACAGAGGAGTCTCTGAGCAGTGATTGATGGCAGGTTTAACAAGAGCTGTGTTAAAACAGGGACATGTTGCCTTCTGACTTCTTGGGCTGCAAGTCACAACAACCAACTTCCCCCTGCTGACGTGGGAGATTACACAATGGTCTCTCATCACCTCCCAGGCTGGCCCAGCCTTCTCCCTGCTCTGCACAGGACATGCCAATGAAAGCCTAAGCTTCCAGCATCAGCACAGCCACAGAGCTCGCAGCAGGCTCAACTGAGGTCATTTTGGCCAATGCTCCATCTCTTTTCTCCCCACAGAGGATTCATTCTTCAGCTCAGGAGGAGAAACACTTCCAGGTAGAAGCAAAGCTGAGGGCTGGATAACTCAGAATCTTTAAGGTTGGAAAAGATCTCCAAGATCACTGAGTTCCACCTTGAACCTAACCCTGCCAAGTCACCACTAAACCATGTCCCTGAGTGCCACAGCTCCATGTCTCAGAAAGCCCTGCAGGGATGCTGACTCCTGGGAAGCCTGGCACAGGGATGACAACCCTGCTGCTGGAGGAATTGTTCCAAATGTCTAACCTAAACCTCCCCTGGGGCAGCTTGAGCTGTTTCCTCTTCTCCTATTCCTTGGGAGAAGAGACCAACCTCCACCTGGCTCCAAGCTCCTTGNTCCAGCCACTGTGCCCCAAGCCTGGAGCCTTGCTGGGCTTGTTGTGACCCAAGTGCAGGACTCAGCCCTTAGCCTTGCTGAACCTCATCCCCCTGATAACAACCACAAAGCACTCACAAGCTTGCAGTTGAGCCAAACAAACAAGAATTGTTACCAACACCTTCACTGCCAACACTCCCTGCTTGACACACAGCTTGAAGTGAAAAGAATGGTGTTTTTTAGGCAAAATGCTAGTGTTTTCTGTGTACTAGACAAGCATCTCCTCATTAGACTGCTAGGAGCACAGCACAACTTCTGTGTACCACAAGCTATTGAGAGGAACTCATTTCCTTTCAAGTATTGAAGCCCAGAGTGACACTGACATCCCTCAATATTCTGGCAAAACAGGGTTGGAGGGCAGGCAAGAGTTTTGATCTTGCTCTTCATCTCTTGAACAACAAACCTGTCCCCAGGCAGGTGACACAGGAGTTTAGTGAAGCCTGAGCTGGGTTCCCTTCTGCTGCTGTCAACATGTCCCAGCACTCGGGAGACATGAGCTCAGGGTGACAACAGAGCTAGTGGCAAATAAAGCAGAGCAAAGGAGAATTGATGGAGAAGAACTAAGGGATCACAACTCTTCAAGCCTGGAGGACAGAGCCATGCTTGTCACTCTCTGTCCCCTCTGCTCTCCCTGCTCAGCTCCACAAGGACTTGGATGATCCCTGTGGGTCTCTTCCACTCTCCCTGCTCAACTCCACAAGGACTTGGATGATCCCTGTGGGTCTCTTCCACTCTCCCTGCTCAACTCCACAAGGACTTGGATGATCCCTGTGGGTCTCTTCCACTCTCCCTGCTCAACTCCACAAGGACTTGGATGATCCCTGTGGGTCTCTTCCACTCTCCCTGCTCAATTCCACAAGGACTTGGATGATCCTGGTGGGTCTCTTCCAAGTGCAGCTCCTTGGGGAGTTGAGCAGAGAGTGGATGATCCTTGTGGGTCTCTTCCCACTTGGGAGACTCTGCAGAGCCTCCCTAGCCTCCAGCAGATCCAAGTCTCCCTCCTCTCTTGGATCCATTTGCCAACTCCTTGAGGATGCTCTGCATCTCCTCACCCAGCTCACTGCTCCCACCAGGAGCAGAGCTGAGCCCTGGGGAACAGCACTGCTAAAACTCATCCCAACGATGCTTTTCCCTCTCCTTATTTACACCTGAGAGGTATTTTTTCCTGTATAATAAAGAACTGCCATGGTCACTAAGTCCTCTTTGGGCTCTTCCTCTTGAAAACAATCTCCAAGCTGCCAGGATGCACACACAAAAAAAGAGCCAAGGCAGCAGAAGTAACCCTGAGCAAAGCAATGCACACTAAGAACAGCTTAAAAATAAATGACTAAGTTGCCCTTGATGTATGAATGTGTGGCTAAAGCATTCATCAAGGGCCTCTTCCCCTGTGCAGCACAGTCCCTCAAGCCTAGGCCCATGTCATTCCCCTTTGACTGATTAATTAGCCCATCAAGGGGTATTTTTCACTCTCAGGCACCATGGGTTTCTTCCAGCCTCTAATGGTAACACATTCAAGCCAACTCTGCTCTTTCAGCCTAGCCAAGTGACCAAAAAGGAAGGAGAAAAGATAAATCACAAGAGCTCTCCCCCCCTCAAAGGTTTGCTGCTGTTTAACAACTCCCTCCAGGAGCTCACAGCAGGCTCAGGGAGAAGGAGAAGCACCCTTTCCTCCCCAGCAGGAGATGCTGAGCCCTCCACTGCCATAACTCATCCTCAGTTGATTAACAAGGTGCTTAGAGAATGGGCAACACAACATCAATCCTTGGCTCTTCCTCCCTCCACCCAAAGCTGGGGAAAGCTCATCCTTCACTGCTCTTCCTGCATGGAGGAGAAGCAGGGCCCAAGCTAACACCTGCAGCCTCAGTCCTTGTCTCTTCTGAGCTGTGCTAGCTGAAAGGAAGAGGATTTGAGAGCCACTCAAAGATGCAGTTATCCTGTCAGCTCTGTTCTCATCTTGTCCTCCCTGTGCTTGTGTGGCACCAACAGTATCCCAGCATGCCAGGGGTTGGCAGGGCCCTAGAAAGCTCATCTAGTGCAACCCCCCTGCCAGAGCAGGAGCACCTAGACCAGCTCACACAGCAATGTGTCCAGGCAGCTCTGCAATGGCTCCAGACAAGGAGACTCCACAGGCTCCTGGGCAGCCTGGGCCAGTGCTCTGGCACCTGAACTGCAAACAAGTTCCTCCTCAGCTTAATACTAAGCCTCCTGTGGTCCAACTTGCTCCCATTGCCTCTTGTCCTACCATTGGATGCCATGGAGCAGAGCCTGGCTCTCTCCTCCTCACACTCACCCTTCCCATATTTCTAAGCATTGCTGAGGTCTCCTCTCAGTCTCCTCTTGTCCAGGCTGAAGAGACCCANCTTGCTGAGGGAACACTCTACCCCTTCATCCAGATCATGTCCTGTGCCATCAGGGATGCCTGCAGGAAGGGTTTGGCTTCACCCACCTTGCCCAACAGGGTGCATGTGGCCAGGGATTGCAGCCTGAGCTCCTCTCCTTCAGTCACACACAACCCAAAGCAAAGCAAGCTTCAGGACTGCAGCTGCTCACAGGAGCACCTCCCTAGCAGCTCTTTTCCTTCAAGCAGCTCCTCTTTCTCCATCCTAACAGGCCTTCAAAGTGTTAAATCCATCTCTTTTCTTGGCATCCCTCACTGAGAAGCTTGGGATTTCCCTCAGGAGACTCTTGCACTGACATCACTGTGAGGAAACCTGCCCAGGAGTGAGCTTGTGTCTTCCTCTTTCTAACTGAAGTGCTCAGCCCCAGCCCCATGCTTGGCTGCTGCCTCTCCTGATTCCTCTCCCTTCCCTTCCTCTCCCTCCCCTCCACCCCCAGATATTTATAGGCAGAGAGGTCACCTCTTTCTCTGGGATGAACACAGCCAGTTCCTCCACTCTCTCCTTCTAGGACATGGCCTCTAACCCTCTCACCCACTTCACTAGCTCCTTTTGGACTCTCTCCAGCTTTTTGATGTCCTTTCAGTCCCAAATACCTCATGCTAGCTGTGGCCTCCAAAGCAGAACAGGGGGGAAAAAAAGCCAAGTTAATTTTTAAACTCCTTTTTTTTTGTTGTTCCCTGACATGGCTGAAAAAAAAGAAAGGAACAGCAAATTAATTCATTTCTAGAAGTGAAAGAAACAACCCAACAGACTGAGATGCTCAGCTCTGCCCCTCCAGAGGAGCCAGTGCTGGCAAAGGGCAAGGCAGCTGAGGAAGTTGTGCAGCATGTGTCAGGAGAGAAGTTTCCTGATTTCCAAAGGAAACAACATCCAAAAAACCCACAAGTGAAACAGCAGCAGGGTGGATGAGTTCCATTTCTAATGACTAAGAAGGAAGAAATCCTCACAAACTCAAGGCTTTGGAGGAGCTGGTGGAAGGGAACTTGCACAGCTTTACAGCCCAAGGAAGCAAAGCTTGCAGCAAGGAGATTCCTCCTCAGCTGGCTTGAGATGTGGCACTGAGGGGGGAGGCTAAGCAATCCACTTCTCTCTGCATCTCACACAACCAGAATCACAAAGGCTGCAAGAGACCTCCAAGCTCATCAATCCAAGCATCCCTGTCACTCCCAGGACACTAAGCCATGGCCCTAAGGAGAGCAGCTAGCTGTTTGTTAACCCCTGCAGGGATGGAGACTCCAGCACCTCCTTGGGCAGCCTGGGCCGAGTCTTCACAACTCTTTGAGTGAAGAAATTCCTCCTTATATCCAAGCTAAACCTCCCCTGGAGCAACTTGAAGCCATTTCCTCTCATCTTCTCACTGCTAACCCTGGAGAAGAGACCAACCCCCAGCTCACTGCAAGCTTCCTGCAGGGAGCTGCAGAGAGAGCTAAGCTCTGCCCTGAGCATCCTCTGCTCCACACTAAGCAAGCCCAGCTCAAACTCCCCAGCAGAGCTAGTCCAAAGGCACCAGCACATCCCCACTCCTCCCTGCCCCCCCCCAGCCAAACCAGAGCCATGTTATTCAGCAAGCAAGCTGGGGACTGCCTCCAACTCCTTCCCAAAGCTTCCCTCAGGAGCATTTTCTCCAGTGATAAGCTCCATCAGGAAACACAGCTGGATGGAGGAAGGAAATTCTGAGAAGCAAAAAAAAAACCAACCAAACCATCCCAGAAACATCTAGTGGAGGTTCCAGGAAGTTCAAGCAGATAGGAACTCCTGGAATTTGTTTTGCTGTCTCCCCAGCTAAGGGGGAAAAAGTGGGAGGCAAAGAAAAAGCCTGGCAGCTCTTCCCTTGCCAAGCAGCTCCTTGCTGCAGGTCCCCAGGGAGAAGCAGAGTGACAAGTCAATCCTTGCCATCACTCACTCCCTGTCCCTGGGAGAAGCTGGCACTCTCTGGCAGCCCAGCCAGGGTTTGCCTCCTCTCCTGCTTCTTTTGTCCCTGGGTAGCTGTTGAAGGAGCTTTGAGTTGGGCACACGAGCACAGAAGCATCCTTGTGGAGAAGGAAAGTGGCTAGGATAAGTAAGAGAGATCCCAAACCCAGCCCCACAACTAGAGTCTTGGCCTTATTGCTTCTAGAGAAACTCCTTTGGAGCTCTCCTTCCTTCCACTCTTCTTCTGCAAGCTTTACAATCCAACTCTGAGGAGGTAGATCACCCAAATCCCAACATCCCCACCTCCTGCAGCAGGAATGGAGAGAAAGGATCCATTAGGCAGATCAATCCTAGCTTCCTGAGCCACTGCCAAGGGAGCCTAGGAGATTCCAACCAGGGAGCAAACACAGAGAGAGAGAGCAGCTCAGGGCACTTCCAGCTCAGCTAACAGCTCCAAGGCAGTGAGTGCCCCAGCCCTGAGGAATGGGAGAAGCTTCCCAGCTCACTCAGATGAACACAGTGCCATGGTTCCAGCCAGTTCCACCCTAGATGGGTCTGGTTCTGGACTGAAACAACTAGAAAGAGAGGAGTTTGGTCAAAAGAGTGGCATGACAACTCTAGAGTGAGCTGAGGAGAGGTCATCCAGGCCAAATCAAATCTGCCCTGAATGCTTCAGGATAGGACTTCAAGCTCCAGGATGAAGGGAACTTCCATCCCTCAGCCCAGCTGCAAGCAGATGGATTGAGAGGAGCAGTTGTGGCTCCTAGCTAAGTCTGGAAGCTGTCCTCATCTCCACTGCCCAGGGCAAGCAGCATGCAAGTGTTCCTAACAGTTCCAGGAGCTGCAGATGGACACCAGCACTCTTCCTCCACTGGATCACTGCCAGGAGAAAGCTAGCACTTCCCTGCTCCTGGAATGCACTCTCTGCCACCTCAGGATGATACCCAGAGCCTAGAAGATTCCAACAAGGATGCAACCACAGAGAGAGAGAGCAGCCCAGGGCACTTCCAGCTGTGCCATCTTAAGGCCCAGGCTCTGGAATATGATGGAAAAGGATCAGGAGAGCTGATGGGTGCACTGCAGTGAAATTGCTCTGAGCTGGAAGGCCTGGGCAAACTCCACAGATCTCTGAAGAAAAGGAGAGGGGAGGGGGGAAGGAGGGGAAAAAAAGCAATTGTGCTGCTTCTGGCTTGCTCTCCCTCAAGCAGCAGACAGTGGCCACAAGACAACAATGCAGCTGCAAAGCACATGAGCTGCTGCAGGGGGAAATGGGACTGCTTCCCAGGGGGCACAGAACCTGGAGCCATGGCTGTGGGACAAGCCATGGGCAGGCAGGAGCTGCTCCCTGAGTTTGGATGAGATGCCAGTTTGCCTTGTTTCCTCTTGAGCTGAGAAGAAGGGAGCTCAGGAGTAGCTGCATGGCACAGCTGAGGGGCTGTGCTCCACAGGGCTTCAAGGCACTGGAATAAGGGTTTCTTGCCAGGCAAAACAGGCAAGGAGAAAAAGGTGAAGCCTCTTCTTTCTTTTACCTGTGTCTTCATGGTCTTCTGTCTCTTGCCAAAGATGCAGGAGAGGTCATCTTCACTGCAGGAAGAGAGATCCTTACCTGAAAGAGATAAGGGGAGGGGAAATAAAAACCCAGAACCTTCCCAGGCACACTTTGGGTTTGGAGGTGAACAAAAAACAGGAGGAGAAAGTTAGACACTAAAGCAAGGTGCCCGTGCCTCCTCCAGGCAGGAGGAAATGTTTGGGTGGAGGGGGAAAGGTTGGTGAGAGCTATCCTGGTGGATAGCTACAGGGAGAGAGAGAGCCACAGTGCTTCCCCTGACTTGACATTGCCATTGGAAGAGTTGGAACCTGCTCCAGAGCAGGAGAAAAGCACACAGCTTCAGATGCTGAGGAGAATTGCTCCTTTCTGACAGAGCCCTCCAGCCAGTGCAGCTCACACACCACATTAGCCCAACCAGGCCAGCACTCTGCTGGAGTCTCCTTCCTCTTGCTCTCTGGGCAACCTGGCATAGTGGCTCAGCACCCTCCTGGGGAACAACTTCTGCCTAACAGCCAGCCTGAACCTCCCCTCCTCCAGTTTGGATCCATTCCCCTTAGTTCCCTCTTTCTCCTGTTAATCTTTATGACTTCCAGGCCCAATTCATGAATTCATCACTAATCAGGAACCCCAATAGCAGACTTTGGCCTCCCTTCAGCTATCCCTTCCTCCTGGTCCATGAGTGGCCACAGATGCCATTCCCAGCCCGGGAGTGTGTGAGAGGGGAGCACAGGCAAGAGAGCAGCAGAGCCCAGGCCTGAGCAGATGAAGCAAGGCAGCAGCACTCACACAAAGCCATGACTAAGCTGCAGGAGTTGCTGAGAAGAGGTGGTTTTATTCTGGCCCCCAGGCACTGTCCTCATTTCTCCACTAAAGCACCTGCTAGATGTAAGAGGGCTTTCCTCTTCCTGCACTCAGCTTTAAGCTGATCCCTGCTCTTTATCCCCAGGAGCTCTCAGCAGGGAGCTTGCAGAGGAGAGCAACTGCCCCTCCTGCCCACACACAGCACTCACCCTTCCCTCTTGCCCCATCCATCCCCTGGTGCTTCCTTCAGCTCCCCATGCTTTCAGGCCCCACTAGCACCCTGCAGCCAGCCCCATCTGCCCCACATCAAGGCAGTGTCTCTCAAGCAAGGTTTTACTTGCCCAATTTAGCCCTCAGAAGGCCTGGATCATCACCTTGTCACATGGGTTCTCTGTGCTCCTAATCTTGCCTAGAGCTTATGAAACACAACTCCTCTTACCTTTGGCAAACTTCATGTAGTGGACACGTTTCTTGGAGGACTTGGATTTCTCTTCCAGGCTGAAGGTTGTCTTCTTCTGCTTCTTCACTGAGGACTCTAAAATCCCCCCAAAAACAAAGATTGAGCTCTGTTAGAGGCACTCACTCCACCAGCACTGCACTGAACCTTCTCTTGCCAAGCCAAGCCTCAACCACACTTCCTCCAGTAAGATCTTGGGAAGTTTGGTCTGAAACTTGATTTTTTTTAGCCACATCTCCTTTTTCTTTCCCATTTCCATGCTGATGTCATCATTTGACAAGGCTGAGACAGGTGCTGCAGGGCAAAGCAAAGTCTCATTTAACCCCATGTCTAGGGGAAGAAGAGAACAGCTCAGGGTTTTATGGTGCTGGTTTGGCTACAAAACATCTCCAGTAACAGAGACTCAACAAAGATGGGAAAGAGTGTAAAAGACAAGACTGGGTAGAGAGAAAAAGGGGAAAAATGATCAGAGAGACTCCAACCCTACACCAAGTGCTTTTCTCTGACAGAGTCTGACCCATCTGTGTGAGGCAATTCAACAGGGGCAGAGCCCAACTGCCACAGCCACACCAGTTCCTTATCCTACATCTCAGCTGTGCCCTGGGCTTGGCCAAGAGCCCCAAGTCACTCAGGAGTTGTTCAGGAGAAAGTTAGCTTGTGCAGGTCAAAAGCATGGGAAGGATTAGGCTATGGAACAGCAGAGCTAGCAAGCTGCTGAGCTGTGGCCTGCTACACCAAGCCTTCTGGCATCCACAGAGCCTTGCCATTAACTCTCAGGAGGAGGCAAGTTGCTGGTTTGGATACTAACTACTCTATTAGTCCTGGCCTGGAGAGGAAGCAGCATCCTATTCCTCTGGGGAGATGTTTGTTCCTCCCAGGGACAGCTGGGATGGGGAGGGAAAAAGCCATCCAGAGCCTGAGGGCCTAGCTGAGTCACTTGTTTCAGGTGATACCATCCCTGCAGGAGCTGCACAGCAAGCTCTTCTGGCACTGGAGTTGCAGCTCCTCACTGCTGGGATAGGTAGGGACCCTTGGGGATAGAGTCACCCACCTCCAAATGACAGCCACAGCCTGCCAGAGGGACAGCTGACTACCAGGCTGCAGGAGATCTCCTCTCCCAAGCCCCTAAGGAGAAGAGGAAGGGGCTGGCAAAGCCACTTTGAGTTAAGTTTGCAGTCAATCCTCCAGGAAAAGGCTGTATGGGGAGAGTAACACTAACAAACCAAACTGGAACACCCTGACTAGAGATGAAACATTAGCATTTCTTCCCTGCAAGGGCTGTCCAGGCCTGGCCCAGGGCAGTGCTGGAGTCTCCATCTCTGGAGGGCTTGCAAAGCCATGGAGCTGTGGTGCTGAGGAACATGGCTTAGTGGTGATTTGGCATGGTTAGGTTCATGGTTGCAGGGTCTTTTCCCAGCTGAATGATTAGCCAGCAAAGGATTTGCACAGGGCTGAGCCAGGGAAAGAGGCAGCAGCACCATCTTGTGCCTTGCAGGAGGCATCTCACTGCTGAGCCATGCAGCCAGCTCCAGCCCTGGGCACTTGCAGCTCCTGGGAATGCCTCTGGGAGCCTGAGGGAGCAGTGCAGGGACAGCAATGTGCTCTTCCAAGCAGCTGAAGCCCAGCACAGGCAGCATGCTGCTGCCCCTTTTGCCCAAGGAGACAGGGACACCTGATAGCTCAGCACTATCCCAGCAAAAAAAGCCAAGAATCCAAGCTCCTCACCAGGGGCTCAGCTAGGAAGAAACCAAGCTCAAACTCTGTCCCTCAGGAGTGTTTGGATGTTGGCATACTAACCCCCACAGGGCTCTTCCTTCCCACTCTCTCCCTGCAATCCAACCTAAGTCTGACTGGGAATTGTCCCCCAAATTTGTCCTCAGGGGCTGAAAAGTCTTTCTCCTAACCTCCTCAAGAGACCAAGGGAGAAACAACTGAGTAACAGAGGGAGAAAGAGAGTTCTCAGAGGCCACAGATGATCCAGGGAATGCTGCCCAAGTGTAGGACCAAGCTAGCCTTGCTAAAGGAAGCTGCCTCTGTGCTGACTCACTGTGTCCTTGGGCAAGTCCTTTCAGCTCTCTGCAGCCTTCCCAGCAGTTTCACCAGGGCTCAAGTTGGAACTTGGGGAGGATTGGAGTGATGAAAGTGGAAAGGAACTTGGGGAATGTCCCTGGGACATGCTAGCCTACCTCTTGAGGTCTTGACTCTCAGCCCATGCTGCTGTGTGGCCTCAGAGCAGGATGCCCCAGGAGGAACTTACATAGCAATGAAAGGCTGCACAATTTGAACCCTGCTTCTCCAGGATTCAGAAGCCAAGCCACCTGATTTTCCTCCTCCTCTTTCCCCCTTTTCCTCTGCTAGCAAACCTTCTGTGCCCAACTGTTAGGAAGGAAGGGTTGCTAAACTCACTGAGCTGGCAATTCTGCCCCTAGCAGGCCATGGCCAGGCTGCTGTGTCCAAAGAGAAGGCCTTAGATTAAGAAGATTCCCCAGGGAGTTAGTTAGATACCTGAGCAGAGTTGAAACCACAGCAGAGGTGATAAACCAGGAGCTTCTCCACTTGTTTGCTCTCCAGCAGGGCTACAAAAATCACCTCAGAAAGAGAGCTGCATAACAGTGAGTCCAAAGCAGCTCTCTCAGGACAGGAAAAGGAGGTAGTGAAGAAGCCAGCAGAGCATGGAAGCCAGGGGTGAGGAAGGCAAGCCCACTTCCCAGCAAGAAATTCCCCTCCTTGTGCTTGCTCCTGGATAAAATGAGTTCCAAAGGTTCTCTTTGCTTTCCCTAGCAAACTAGAGGCCTGAGGGAGAGCCAAACTGATCCACTGAGATCTAGATCTCCAGGCAGACCAACAGGAGCATGGCCACGGATGGCAACACGGACTTGGAGGGAGAAGGAGGAGTTGGCAACCTCAGCAAGGAGCAGCCCAAAGGATTGGGCCTTGGCTAACCCTTGAAAACAGCAAATGGAAACTCTGCTGAGCTTCCAGCATCTGCTGGAGCAAAGCATGAACCTACCTGTCTCCCCCTGTCTATGGCAATCATTCAGTTCAGCCAGCAGCTGGTTGAAGTCATCCTGGTGAGCAATCCAGCTGTCCTGCAAACAGCAGCCACGTCACACACAAGGCAAAAGGCTCTGAACTCCAACAGAGCACTCAACTCTGCCCTCCAAGAAGGAGCTCAGCTGCTCACACTCAAGCCCTGGTGGGAGAAGGAAGCCTCAGAAGCTAACAGCAGCTCCCTAGGGTCACTCCAGAGGGCAGAAATGATAAGGGCTGTAAGGCCTTAACCAGCCCTGAGCTCCTGTTGGCTCTGCATGGGCCTTGTCTGCACAAGATGCTTTCAGAAGTTGGCAGGAAACACCACTGTGATTTCTTTTTGCCAGCAGGAAAGTTACTTCAGGTGCTGAGAATGAGACAAGCACCTTTAGGATCATAAGGAGACTGTACCAGGCACAGAACACATGAAGCTAGGCAGAACAGGAGACACAGGGAGGAAAATGCCTGCTCACAGAATCACTGTGACCTTGCTGAGCAGATCCTTGCTTCCTAAAACACCCAACAGAGCAGAACTAAACTCCAGGTCAGGAGTCCCTGCAGACACTTCCAAGTAGGTTTGTAGAATCCCAGACTTGGCAGGGACCTTCCAAATCATCTAATGTCACTCACCCCCTGCCATGAGCAGGGACACCTGGCACTAGAGCAGCTTGCTCCCAGCCCCAACACTGCCAGGGCTGGGGCTGCCACCACCTCTCTGGGCAACCTGGCACAGTGGCTCAGCACCCTCCTGGGCAACAACTTCTGCCTAACAGCCAACCTCAATCTCCCCTCCTCAAGCTTGGATCCATTCCCCTAGTCCTAGCACTGCCTGACAGCCTAACAAGTCCTTCCCCAGCTCTCTTGTAGCCCCTGCAGATGCTGGAAGGCCACAAGAAGGTCTCCTGGGAGCCTTGTCTTCTCCAGACTGAACAATCCCAACTCTCTCAGCCTCTCAACTCTCTCCCAACTCTCCTGTCCCTTCACAAAGCTTGTGTTGTGGCTGACATGGGAGCCATTGCCTTCCCTGGCTCCAGTGCTCACCTCATGATTGCTGGTTGCTCCTAAGCCCAGGGTGTTGTTTTTCACCTGAACCTTGATATGTTCTGGATTGCCTTGCTCCTGAGCCCCAAGACCCTAGAGGAGGATTGAAGGGTGAAAAAAAGGTAAGGATTTTCCTGCACTGACTAAGCAATTCAAGAGGTTTCTGCTGTCAGCTTGCAGTGAAACCCAGCAAGGAATCACAACTCATTGGTAGTTTCCCTCCCCAGGCATTAGCACACAGGAGATACTAAGGTTTTTTTTCTTTCATTTACTACTTAAGCCTCCAGCAAAGTCTTATAAAGACTAAAATAGCAACAACCTTAAGTAGTTGGGAGATTAATCAGGAAGCTACCTGACATTTCCAGGCAAGCCCAAAGCATTGCAAGTCAGACATAGACACATCCAAAGAGCATGCCTCTCACCACAAACTCCTCTGGGAGGGGGAAGGCAGCTGGGCAATGGTTGTGAGAGCATGGACCACACACAACCAACTGATCTGGGAAGGCTCAGACTGGAGCTAGCAGCACAGTAACAGCTTCTTCCACCTCACCCACACTAATAAGCTGATGAAGATACTGGAGCAAACAAATATCACACACACAGAGAATGGTAGAGGTTGGAAAGGAGCTCTGGGGATCACCCACTCCATCCCCCCTGCTCCAGCAGCTTGCCCAGCATCCCCTCCAGCTGCCCTTGCAATCTCTGCACACCAGGAGACTCCTCAAGCTCTCTGGGCAGCCTGGGCCAGGGCTCTGCACCCTCAGCCCAAACAACTTGCTCCTCCTGCTCAGCTGGAACCTCCTGGCCAAGGGCGGGGGGGTGTGTTTTAAACCCTGAGCTCAAGAGTTCCCCAGCAGGATTCCACCCTTCAGCTCCCCAGCTCCTCTTTCCTCCTACCTTCCCTTTGGACCAGCCCATCTTCTCCAGCATCTTCTGGCCAAATTTAGATTCATCTTTACTCCAGGTGCTGTTCTGGGGATCCACAGACCATTTCTGCCTTCTACAAGCTACAGGAGGAAGAAGAAAAAAAAGTCTCATCAGCCAGGCTCCACTGCCAACTCCACAGTGTCCTTAGGGTTTGATCCAGCCAAGAAAAGGTCTTCACTGAAAAAAAACCCTCAAGAAAATAACTAACACCTCCCTTCCCCCCCAAAATACCAAGCAACCCCCCAAAAAATCCACAAAAGCAGAAGCTGTTCCATAGTGATTCCAACTTTGGGTTATCTCTGGCACCAAAATGAAATCTCAAGGGGATGAGACTTCACCTCCTGGGCAATAACCACTGAGGAGAACTGTTTTGAATCATGACTTGTAACATTTGCCTCCAGAACCAAACCCAAGAGAAACTGAAAGACAGAACAGAATCCAAGTGGGATTGCAGCTTCTGGATTTGCTACAACATGGTAGGGGCTGGAAGGGACCTCTGGAGATCATCTAGCCCAATCCCCCTGCCAGAGCAGGAGAAGCTAGAGCAGCTTGCACAGGATGTGTCCAGCTGGGTTTGGAATCTCTCCAGAGATGGAGACTCCAGCAGCTCCCTGGGCAGCCTGGGCCAGGGCTCTGTCACCCTCAGAGGAAAAAGTTCCTCCTGCTGTTCAGATGAAGCTTCCTGGGTGATAGTTTTTTTTCCTCGTTGCCTCTGAAAAGTCATTAGAAATGATTGCAGGTGTTAAGAGATCCAAGAGAAAATCAAGGCTCCTTTGTCCTAGGCTCAAGAAACCAAACCCCCAGTGGGCACAGCTCTGTGCACTCAAACCTCCCTTCAGGAGCAGCTTCCTTGAACTCAAGGGAGAAGAACTAACCCAGAGAAGCAGCCCTTTGATGTGTGCACTGCAACATGCACAGGAAAGCAACTTCAATAAACAAGACAAACAAAGAATGGGAGACAGGAAGATCCCAAGCTTCATGAAGCACGCTGGGAAAGGAGCAATCCACAGCCACCCAGCCACCCAAGGCCATACAGAGGGAGCCAAGTGCACTCAGGTGCTGTCAACAGCATCAGGAAGTCATCTAGCCCCCAAAACGGAGCATTTAGGACTCTGGCCAGAAGGAGAGAATATTAGAGGGATGTTTGAGTCATTTTTTTTGGCCTGGTTTTGTTTCATTCTGAAAGAAGAAGTCATAGTGCTAGGATAGGTGTTGGGAGCTTTTGTTCTCACACTGCTGAAGCTTGGAAGCTCCAAAGTGCTGTTGAGAGGCAGCCCCAGCAAAATAATAGTCTGAGAAAGAAACTCATCAGCCAGAATCCCAGCATGGTGAGGGTGGGAAAGGACCTCTGGGGATCACCCAGTGCATCCCCCCTGCTCCAGCAGGCTCAGCCCCAGCAGCTTGCCCAGCATCCCCTCCAGCTGCCCTTGCAATCTCTGCACACCAGAAGACTCCCCAAGCTCTCTGGGCAGCCTGGGCCAGGGCTCTGCAGCCTCACCCCAAACAACTTGCTCCTGCTGGCTTCCAGTGTGTGCCCATTGCCCCTTGGGCTGGCCCTGGGCACCCCTGAGCAGAGTGTGGCCCCAGCCTCTTGCCCCCTGCACCCTTCAGCTCTTGCTCAGCATGGAGCAGCTCCCCTCTGCCTCTGCTCCGCTCCAGGCTCAGCAGCCCCAGGGCTCTCAGCCTTTCCTCCTGCCACACATGCTCCAGTGCCCTCAGCATCTCCCTAGGCTCTGCTGGACTCTCTGCAGCAGTTCCTTGTCTCACCTGACCTGGGGAGCCCAGAACTGGCCCCAGCACTCCAGCTGTGGCCACACTAGGGCAGAATAGAGGGGGAGGAGACCCTCCCTTGCCCTGCTGGCCACACTCTTTTTAATGCACCCCAGGACACCTTTGGCCTTGGCCACTTCATGCCACATTCAGCAACCGCAAAATCATCCTCTTTGCCAGGCCAACCACAAAAAAACCCAACCAACTGTTTAGTCAAAACTGTAACAGAAATGTTTGTTCACTGATGTCTTAAAGAGCAAGAAAGGAAACACCATACTATCATCCAGCTAGAAACCAATTCAGCTCAGAAGTTATCCCCAAGCTTCTGGGCTGCTCATCAGATGATGCTGGAGAGTGACACAGCTCTGGGCAAGCAGCACCATCCAGTGGAGGAAAGTGTCATTCCTCTGGAGACTTCCCTCAGCTGCTCTGGGATGTGACAAAGATAAGGAGCAAACCCTTTCAACCAATTCTGCACCTGCACTGTGTGTTTATCCTTTCTAAAAGCTCCTAATCAGTTTCCATCCACACCCTTCCGAGTGCCCTGATGGTGATAACCCAGACAATAATCAACAGGATACAGCTTCCCAAAGAACAGGGGAAAATATACTTCCCATGGAAGGGATTTTTCTTTTCTTGTGTTTCATTTTGCCACTTCTTGTCACTTGCCACCATTGACAAGTTACTTTAAGTCCCTGAAATCCTGTAGTTAAACCAATTAGCCTCCACGACTTTTTTTCTTTTTAGGATGAATATCAAGATATCACAGAATCCCAGAATGTTAGGGGTTGGAAGGGACCTCTGGAGATCATCTAGCCCAACCCCCTCCCAGAGCAGAACCTAGAGCAGCTCACACAGGATGTGTCCAGTTGGGTTTGGAATCTCTCCAGGGATGGAGACTCCAGCACCTCCCTGGGCAGCCTGGGCCAGTGCTCCAGCACCCTCCAAGGAAAGAAGTTCCTCCTCCTGTTCAGCTGCAACTTGCTGGGTGCTAGGTTGTGCCCATTGCCTCTAGTTCTGTCCCAAAGCCTGGCCCCAGCCTCCTGACCATCACCCTTGAAGGATTGATCAGCATTGATCACATCTCCCCTCAGGCTGCTCTGCTCCAGTCTAACCAGCCCCAGCTCTCTCAGCCTCTCCCCACAGCAGAAGTGCTCAAGTCCCCTCAGCATTTCAGTGTCCCTTCTCTGTTTCCAGAAGTTCCCTATCACTCTTGAACAGAGCAGCCCAGAACTGAACACACTCCTCCAGCTGTGGCCTCCCCAGGGCAGAGGAGAGGGGGAGGANAGAAGCTCCCTATCACTCTTGAACAGAGCAGCCCAGAACTGAACACACTCCTCCAGCTGTGGCCTCCCCAGGGCAGAGGAGAGGAGGAGGAGAACCTCCCCGGCCCTGCTGGCCATACTTCTTCTTGCTGCCCCCAAGATGCCATTAGCCTTCTTGGCCCCATTGCCGGCTCATGGGCAACACTGCTGTCCACCCAGACACCCAGGGCTTGTTCCCCTGAGCTGCTCCATGGCCCTCAGGAGGGACAGCGCGGCCCTTGCTCCATCAGCGAGGGTTATTGAGAGGGCCTGGGGCTGCCTCCCCATGGCTAAGGTCTCTTTCCTCCTGACCACCACCACCACGCCGCTCCCAGGCACATTACCAGTGGCGCGCTCCCTTCCCCGCCAGGCTCTGCACTCACGCCCCATGGCTAAGGCCTCTTCCCCCGACCACCACCACCACCCCGCTCCCAAGCGCATCACCAGGAGCCCCAGCAGCGCGCTCCCTTCCCGCCAGGCTCCGCACTCACGCTCCGCCAGCATCGCCATCTTGGGGGCCTCCCAGGCGAGGCGCGCAAAAGCCTCCGTGCCGCCACTTCAATGCTCTCGGGCGCAGAGGGTGGTGGCCACAGAACTGCCTGATTAAAAATCCGGGAATGAGCGGCGTGCAGTGGTTATCTTAGTGCAAACAGGAGGTGTAAACCTTCTATATCACTCTACTAAAGCTAGATAAAAGCGTGCTGTGTTGTAGCTCGGCTATTTCCCAGGGGTTTCCGGCGAATACTGGACAGGCACCTCTGCGGGCAGCTCAAGCGAGCTCCCCTGAGGCAGCGCTCTCCGCCTCCAGGGAGGGGGCGGGAAGCTCTCGGGATGAGGGGAGCCAGTGCCTGGGCAGCTCGGGGCTGCCCGAGCAGGGGTGGTTTGTTGGTTAGTTCGCTGTACCCACAGGTAGAGCTTGTTGTGAGAGAGCTCCTGGAGGGGCAATGGGATCATAGACTGGGTTGGGCGGGAAGGGATCCCCAAAGGACATCTAGTGTACCCGCCGGCAGGCAGCAGGGACAGCTGCAGCTAGAGCAGGATGCTCCCAGCCCCAAACAACCTCACCAGGAAGGGTTCCAGGGATGAACGGGACATCTGCTACCTCTCTGGGCAAGCTGGGACACCTCCATGGAGATGTGGGGCTGAGGGCCATGCTTTGCTTTAGTGGTGACCTGGCAGTGCTGGTTAAGGCTTGGACTTGATAATCCTAAAGATCCTTTCCAGCCTGAAAGGTTCTCTGAGGTCTCCGTTCCATCCACTAAGCTGTTATCTGCACGAAGTGTTCAAATGGTCTGGCAGCAAGCAAATTCTCATTGCATTGGTGGTTGTGGAGAGGTTCAAGTCTCCCAGCTGAGAGCTGCGTGTAGTATTGGATCACTCCAACAGATAGCAGCATGGGACACCTCTGAATCAGCTTCCCTCTGCTGACAAGCCTATGGATCAGTACAGGCTAGGAACANCTGGTCTAGGTGATCCTGCTCTGGCAGGGGGGTTGCACTAGATGATCTTCCTAGGGCCCTACCAACCCCTGGCATCCTAGGATTCTGCTATGGAGACCTCACTGGAGGGGGAAGGTTGGAAGTCATTTCTGCTCAAGGATGCCTTTAGGATGAGATTTGTTCCTGGTTTGGTTGTGAAACTGAATATTCCACTGCATTAGAGCACTTCTGCTTCCCAAGATGTCTTACCCTCTCCTGCTTGCAAGGAAAGATCTCTCACTCTCTTCTGCTTGAAAGGGTTGGGAAGAGCTTCATCCCTGGAAGAGCTCAACACAATATGTAGCTATAGTGCTTGGGGCCATGGTTTAGTGGTGTTGGGCTCGATGAGCTCAAAGCTCTTTTCCAACCATCATGATTCTAGGAAAAGGGGAAGGCTCTGTCCAGATGAAATAGTGCAGATTTAGATTAGATTTAAGGATGAATTTGTTTCTGCTGAGGGTGGGGAGAGCCTGTCCCAGGTTGCCCAGAGAGGTGGGAGATGTCCCATCCCTGGAAGCATCCCAGATGAGGTTGGTTGGGGCTGGGAGCATCCTGCTCTAGATGAAGATGTCCCTGCTGAGAGCAGGAGGTTGGCCTAGATGCCTTTGAGAGATCCTTCCCACCCAAACCACTCTATCACTTCATTATCAAAGGAGATGTGAGGAGGGAGAGGAGAAGGAAGCAGAGAAGTGAGGAAGAAAAGAAGAGAAAATCAAGTAAAGGAGTCCTGGCCATGCAACAGGTGACTGGAGAGGCAAACCCTCTCCTGCTGTGTGATCCATGGCCTGAGGCCAGGCTAGAAATGCTTAGTGAGCGAGTCCTGGGAGAGGTGTGATGGAAGCACTAGGGACAGGGACTGCTTGGAGAGCTTAAACCAACCAGACAGCTTTGCTTTAGGACAATGATTGGAGAGAACAGAGGGATTAGAGAGGAGCTCTGCTCCCTGAGCTGTGCTAGCTGAGCAGAGAAGGCACCCAGCAAGAGCTTAACAAGGTCTGAGCCATGGAGCAGGAGATGTCACAAGCAGTGCCTGCAGCCAAGAGACAAGAGGTTCAAAGAGGAGCTACTGGGGCAGGAGAGGAGCAGAGCAAGCTGAAGGCAAGGGCTTGGTGTTCCTGGAAAGGCTCAGCAGTGCCTGGCAGGGACTGTGGGCACAAGAGGCAGCTCCATCTCTTCCAGGCTGCTCTGACTGCATCTCTGCTCAGGCTCTGAAGCACATCACCTCCCCTCTGCTCCTTGCTCTCCTGCAGGTGCAAGTGTCCCACTGCCTCCTCCAAACCCCTCCCTTGCTTTGCCTAAACTGAGAGGAGAAAGAAACAAAACCACAAGGAATTTCCCTGCCAGTGCTTGGTCAGACTTCCAAAGGAATTCTCTCCCAGCACTCTGCTGGGTTTCTGGGAAGCAGCTAGGCAGCACATTGAACTGACCCAAGCAGCAAGGTTCAGGGATTCATTGAGGAGATCAATGAGGCTTGGGTAGAGAGGGGAGCTGCTCCTCTTGCTCAGGAAGCAAGACAAGAGCTAAGTGAGCAGCCCTACACAAAAAAAACCCAGCTGAAATAGGCAAGCAACTCCTGCCCTAGAGTTCAAATCCTTCTTGGCTTTGCCAGGGGTTGCAAGGCAAGCTCATCATTCCCAGCAGGAGAAGGAAGCAATGCCAGGCCCAGTGGAGCATGCTTGATAGATTAGTCAGAAGAAACAAGCAGCTGAGGACTAGCCCCACTCCAGCAGCAAGGGAGAGAGCTCAGCAGTGGGGAGGGGGGGTGAGGGAGAAAAAGCAGAGAGTTCTGCAGCAGCTTTTGAGCTGTGTGAGCAGCACTCAGCCCCTGGGCTGTGTTGCTCAGGCCTGGGAAGTCCTCGTGGCAGGATGAAGGATGCTGCTGAAGGCACCAGAAGCAGCACTGCTCACAGCAGGGCTCAGCTTTGGCAAGGCAGCACATGAGCTCTGAGGGCTTCTGATGAGAAAGGAAGGCACCAAGCACACTGCTCCCTTCTCTAAGGCTGAGCTGCACCTTCAGGGCTGAGCCAGCAGTGTCATTTGGGGCTGTTGGAGCAAGCCCTGGCAAGGCAAAGAGCACTGCAAAGAGCCAACAGGGGCTCCTCAGCTCTTGAATGGCACAAAGGTTTCCCTTTGTCCTGGGATCTCCTTGCTGGGGAGTGCCAGGAGCTGCTGGACACCCCTGGCATTCCCTGCTATCCCATCTCCCCAAGCTGGATTGCCTTGAAGCCCAGCACAGAAGCCCAGAAGCCACTCACTCCCCTTGCTTTCCAGACGTGCTTCCAAGCCAGCACGGAGCTCAACCATACCAAGGTGCTCCCCAGAAGTTAGCCCAGCTCCTGGGTCTCTTTGGCTGTGGTCATGCTGTCCTTCTCCATGGCTCCACAGGCACCTTAGCTCCTGGGGAAGAAGCTACTTCCAAGCCTTCCAAAGCCTCCAGCAAGCCCACACTGAATGCAGGTGGAGGCAAGGGCTCCCTACCTCCTGCTGAAGGGTGCCAGGAGTCCAGACTCAGCTCCAAGTCTTCCTCTCCACAAGTTGTTTGTTAGGGTAGGAAGCCAAGGAGAAGGATTAAGGGTTCAGAAGGAGCTTGGCAGGCTGTGGAAGGGAGCAGGGAGGCTCTTGTGTCAGAAGGATGGCCTGGGATGGATATTAGGAGGAAAGCTCTAATTGCTGTGTCAAGCAAGTCTTCCACTTGCCTTTTCCCCACCCTGCTAGCTGAAAGCTGATCTTTCCTCTGGGATGCTTACAATCCTTTGGCATTTCTTTCTGCCTCTCTTCCCACCCTCAGAGGTTTCCTGGCTGTTGGGTTTTTGCTTCCCCTAGGTCCCTTCACAGTTTCTCCCACTGTCCTGGCATCTCTATCTCCTCCTCCTCCACATCCCAGCCTCACAGATCACCCTGCTGAAGGCTTTTCCCCCCTGCTTGTGAGCCAGCCTTCTCACTGGATGTGGAGAAGTGCAGGGATCTCATTGCTGGGGAGCTGAGAGCATGGAAAGGGCAAGGAGAGATGCTCCTTGCATCTCAGGGCTGATGGAGTTTGGGAGCTCCCAGCCCCATGCTGCAGCATCCACGCTAGCATCCCTCTGGTCCTGGGCTCAGCATGGAGCAGTTCATCTCCCTTCTGCTGGAGGTGTCCCTGAAAGGACAAGGAAAGCCAGCATGGATCAGGTACAGGATACAAGCTTCCCTTGCAGAGGTGCCCATGGGAGAGAGAGACAGGCTGTGGATGTGCCCTCACCTCCCTAGGGAGCTCACTGCCCCTCCAGGCAGCAGCAGCAGCAAGCAGCTTGCCAGCTGGCTGCTAGTTTAACCTAAGCCTGGACCATTCCCATCCTCAGCTCTTCTGGATACTGTACCTCCAAGCCTGGGCTCAGCTCCTCACTCCCAGAAGGACATGGAGGTGCTGGAGTGTGTCCAGAGAAGGCAAGGAAGCTGGGGAAGGATCTAGAGGAGCAGCTGAGGAACTGGAGAAGAGGAGGCTCAGGAGAGACCTTATCTCTCTCCAACTCCCTGCAAGGAGCTTGGAGCCAGCTGAGGGTTGATCTCTTCTAACAAGGAACATGTGTTAGGAGAAGAGGAAACATCCTCAAGCTGCCCCAGGGGAGGTTTAGGTTGGGTATCAGGAACAATTTCCTCCCCAAAAGGCTTGTCCCAGGGTTATGCTGGAGTCAGCATCCCTGTCAGAGCCCTGGGGGTCTGGGCTGGAGGAGAAAGGAGAGGAGAAGAAGAGGCAGCAGACTGCAAAGCTGTTATTAAAATGAACTGTTTATATTATCTCAGTTGAGTCAATACATTAGAATGTATTAAAATGGAAAGGTACAAAATTGAAATCAAGACTTTCTGATTCATGTAGAAACCTTGTAGTCAAGATGCCATTTGCTTTGTGGTCTTTTTGTTTGTTTGTTTGTGGGTTTTTTCTCTTTTTTTGTGTGTGTGTCTGTGTGTGTCTGTGTGTTTTTCTCTTTTTTTTTTGTTTGTTTTTCATTTCATCAGTTACATGTTTCAACCAAACACTGAAAATGACCAAAACAAAAATAAAATAAACCAAACCCATGGTGGATGGCAGAGAGAAAAAAAAAAACAACAACAAACAACAACCAAAACAAAACAACCAACAACACAAAACAACAACACAAGGTTGAACTCAAAAAAAAACCCAACTTTTTTTGGCTCCTTTTGGCATGAGATCTTGAGACAAATCTGGGTTCCCCAAAACCACGTGAAGGGTGACATAGAAATGCTCCAAACTGACCTAAAAAAATAAACAGGCTTTACAAAACCCCCTCTGATCCTGGCCTTAGCCACTTCTCTGCTAGAGTCTGCACTCTGACAGGAGATACATTCATTTTTGTCCAAGGGAAGACAGCCACGGACGTTCAGGTCAAGAGCTTGCTGGAGAGGCCAAACAAACAGGATGCAGCTGGAAAGAAATGCCAAAACAATCCTCAAACAGCCCCAAATCAGCAGCAGCAACGTGAAAACCACAGCTCAGAATTCCACGTGGGGAAATGAGCCAGGGAAGAGGCAAAAGCACGAGGCCAAAGCTCTCGGTGGCCTTCAGCCAGCTGGGAATGAAGCTGGAGCTTTGGGCAGGAGAAAGCCAAGTGCTCAGCTTGCAGATCATCCTGCTTGCTGTCAGGCTCCCCGAGGCTCCCATGGTCCATGAGGATCTTCTGGAGATGCTCCTGCTGGTGGTGAAGGCAAGAGCTGGGAGAAGCAGAAGATGCTGCTGGAAGCCTGGCCGAGGAGAGGGAAGCTGCTGAGCAGGGATGGGGCTGTGGCTTTGGGAGCCTGGAGAAGAGGCAGTGGGGACTGGAGGGCTAGGCAGCAGGTTTGATCAGGATCATGGAGCAGGGCTGTCCGTGTGCTTTAGTCTCAGCAGTGTGCTTACTTCTTTGGGACTGGAGCCAGCAGTTCTTGTGGTCCCTCCAACCTCTACCATGTGCTTATCATGCTGTGGGGCAACGGCCAGGCTGCTGCTTTGGGGCAGGAAAGGAGAGCATTGAATTCCTTGCTGGAAAACGGTGACTTTTCCCAAGTTTCAGGGTTCCAGGAATTTCTCAAGTTTCATCCAAAAGGGGGGAAATAAAAACAACAAACAACAACCAACAAACCAAAACATCCTGGTTCCACTCAAAATAGCATCTTCCTGCCAACCTTGAGAGGAGAATTCCCAATGCCTGGGCCAGGTGCTGGGATTGTATTGCTAGCAGCAAGGGGAACTGCATCATCCCAAGGGTGCACTTGCTGGCTTTGGTGCTTCTTAAGGCAGGAGAAGATCTGCTCCCCTCCAGAAGAAAGGAGAGCTCCATCCTGGCTGGCTTGATGGGCACAAAGGGGCTGCTTGTGCTCTTCCTCTTGCTGCTCTCCAACGGGATGGAGAATGATGGAATCTTCTTCTCCAGAGAGATTCCAAGGGCAGCTGGAAGTGATGCTGGATAACCTGCTCTGGGTTGATGGAGAATGATGGAATCTTCTTCTCCAGAGAGATTCCAAGGGCAGCTGGAGGTGATGCTGGATAACCTGCTCTGGGTTGATGGAGAATGATGGAGTCTTCTTCTCCAGAGAGATTCCAAGGGCAGCTGGAGGTGATGCTGCTCTGGGTTGACCCTGCTAGGGTTAGACTAGATGATCCCTTCTAGCCTCCACCATCAAAGGCAATCCCAGCTGGGCTAGAAGATGGGAAGGGTAATGCTTGGAAGAATTGTTTTCTCTCCTCCCCCAAAAAGCTCCAGTGCATCACAGGTCCAACTCCTTGGAGAATTCCAGCTGCAATCCCACTTGCTAAGGGCTGGAGCAGCTTTTTCCTAGTAGAGAGCTTGCTTCCCCTGAGCTAAAGCTCTCCCCTTTGCAGCTGCTGACTCAGTTTCCCAAGGCAAGCAAAGCAGAGGCTCCCTGGGTGCTGAGGGAACTCACTCCAAGCATTCCCATGTGCCAAGGGTGGATGAGAGGAGCTCATTCCTCCTCCTCTTTGTCCTTGCCCATCTGCAAGTGGCTCAGCTCCTGCAACCACATTGTGTCCTAAGCCAAGCTTGCAGCCAGAGCCCAGCTCAGGGCAGCTCCTGAGCTTCCTTCTGGAAGGAAGCAGCAGACATTCCTGCCTTTGGGCACAATGCTTTTCCTTCTGTTAACTATTTCTTCTCCTGAAGATGAAGCTGGGGATACACCAGCATCCCTCACTGACCATGGGAAGGTGACAAGGTTCTCCTGTCCTCCACTTGCTGGGATTCATGGTATGAATCCTATCTGCTAGAGCCCAAATCCATTGGCTGAAGTGTGGATGGTCAAGGAGAGACTGTCCCTGGGCACTAGGAGCAAAACTCCAAGGGGCAGAGCAGGAAGAGGATGTCCAGAATGGATGTGTGGAGAAAGAGTTGGTAGCAGGAAGGCTGCTGAGCTCCTCTAGGAATGCTGGACATCCCTATCCCACCTTCCAGACAAGAGCCTCACCACAGCCCTGTGAGGTAGCTATGATTATACCTGGGTGGGGAAACTGAGGCACGCAGACACAAAGTAGAGAGGGAATGCAAGGAAAAGCTACAAGGAGAATCCAAGGAGCTCCCTGAAGAAGAAGAGACACGTGGCTGGCTGCTGGAAGCAGAGCAAAAGCTCCTGGGACAGTCTGTCAGCATCAGCTCTTCTGGCTAAAATCCAGGGTTCAGCTTGCTCAAGGTCCAAAAAGGACCCTGAGCACAACACCAGTGCAAGAGAGAAGCCAGGAGAGGGAAGAAAGCAAGCTGGGAGGGGACAGGAACAAGGCAGCTCCAAAGGGACAGCTGAGGGCTCCTCACAAGGGCACCCTCAGCTCAACTTGGAAAGCAGCTTGGAAAGACCAAAGGGATTGGGGTTGGTTGATCCCAAAGGATTCCAGTGAATCTTCTGCCTCCCTAGCTCAGGAGAAAGGAAGGGAAGGGAAGGGAAAAGGAAGAGAGAGAGCAAAATCCAGAACCCAAGCCCCATCACTCTCCCCATTTCTCATCTGGCCCAGGTGGCAGAGAGCCCCAGGGGCAGTTTTCCCTTCCAAGATCCTGCAAAGTGCTGGCAGGCAGAGAGAAGGCAGGGCAGAGTGTCCCATGCACGAGGGCCTGGGAGCTAGCACCTGGGGCAAGGTTTGCTACAGTAAGTTGGCTCTTGGTTATTGCCTTGGGAATCACAACAGTCATGTGCAGTCCTGCAGGGCTCCACAGCTCTGGCCTGCAGCATCTCTGCCTGCCTTTGCCTTTGCTGAGTGTTGGCAGGGTGCAGGCCTTGAGGGGCTCTGGAGGGCATTGGGTTGGGTTCAAGCTGCTGATGCCATTCGTTCTGTTGAGGGGCAGAGAGCTTCTCAGAGGCTGAGCTCCTAGAGCAGGGCAAGAGCTCTGAAGAGGCCTCTGATCTAACCCCAGAGCATGGCAATCCAAGCTTGACAAGAGGACCATCTCCCTGGCAGCTGCTGCCATGCTCTTGCCTGCTGCCTCTTAGACTAGCTGCAGCTGTTTCTCTGGGATCCTGATGCTGTACAGCAGATATTTGGTTCAATGCTCAGAGGAGAACATTTTGCTGCTGAGCTCGGGCCAGGGGAGGAGGTGTGAGGCTGCAGGATGCTGCTCTGACAGCATGAGAGAGCAAGCACACTTCAGGATGGCACCTGGCAAGGAAGGAAAAGCTCTTCTGCTAGCAGGGCACAGCTCCTCCTGCCAGCTGTGTTGGAGATCCAAAAGAACCTCTCTGCAGAAGCAAATCTTGGCTCTTTGGAAAGGCTATGGCAAGGGATGGAGCACTGATGTCTCCCATCTGAGGATGCTCTACCTAGAACCTTGAGGTGTTTCTCTCAGAGCCCTTGAAAGCCAAACTTGATTTCAGCAGGAGCTTTGAGAGAGACTCAGGATGGACTGGATCCCTCTTCCAGAGAAGAGATCCACTGAGCCATCCCCCAGCTGAGGTGATCTCCTCTCTGTCCTCAGAGCATCAAGCAGCACATCCCTGCTTGAGAAGAAGCAGGGCAGAGCAGAGAAGGCTGACAGTTAGCTGACCAGTAGCTTGCCATAGAGAAAGGAGGCAGAGACAGAGATGGAGCTGGGTTCTTTCTGGAGCTTGGTTCCTTCTTCTCCTGGGTGGAAAGAACCTTTGAGGAAAGAAGCAGCTGATGAAAGCAAACTGGGAAAGTTAAGAGTTCAATGCCCAACTTCCTGTGAGGACAGGGTTGAAAAAAAGAGGGGAACTGCCCCCCAAACAAGGCAAATGAGAGAGTCAAGGTGTGCAGTGTGCTCCTAGGTGGGCTCTGAGCATCCTCTACTCTTGCTGAGCTGCCCCAGAGGTGTGCTGGGCACCTCTGGCACTAGGCTCTTGCATAGAGTTGGTGCTGGGCTGGCTGCAGGATGCTAACAGTGCTCTGCCACCTCCCAGGTGCCACAAAGCCCTTGGAGAAGCTCTGGGATGAAGAACACAAAGAGCTGGGGCAGCTCGATGGGTCTGAGTCTAGCTCTAGTGTCATTGGAGGGAGATCTTCCAGCCATGAAGAGCCAAGAACTTGTCCACATCCCAATCCCAGTGTGGTGGTGTGCTTCCTGCTGGAGCCTTGGAGATGTCCCCACCAGGGTGGTTCAGCAGCAGGAAAGCTTGGAGAAAAGTGGGGAATTGGTGTGCTTGGGGAAGGAGAGAGGAGAAGGAAGCATGACCATTGCCCACGTGGTCCCTGCTTGGAGGTTTGGTCCTGGGTCTGCCCACATCCATCATCCAGGCTCAGCTCTGCAGGGCACAGAGCCAACTCCTCTTGGAGGGGATGGGTTTGTGCTTCTGGAAAGGAGCATGGAGCTTCTTGCAGATGCTGGAGGCTCCTGCTGCTGCCAAGGGCTGCTGAGATCCAGCTTGATCCATCCGGGAGCTGGGAGGAAGGGCTGCTGTGATCCTGATCAAACCCACCGTGCCAAGGAGACAGAGCCCAGCCTCCCTTCATCCAGCAGGGAGCAATCCCTGCCCTCAGAGCCTTCCACTGGGCCAGGCCTGCAGGCTGGCTGCTGCTCTTCTGCTGCCTCAGCCAAAGGGATGCAGGGCACAGCTGGGCTGGGCAGCAGAGTCAATGGAAAGCAAAAGGAAATGCCTAGCCCTGAGGCCACAAAACATCAGTGCTAGTGTGCCACATGAAATCACTGCCCACAGCCTGGTTTTAAGGAACAGTTAGTACAGAGAGAGAGAGAGAGAGAGAGAGAGAAAACCACTATGCTAGGTCTGGAGGAGGAAAGCAAGCAGTGAGTAAGTGAAGGAGAAGCAAGAAGGATGCTCCCTAAGCCAAGAGAGAGAGGAGAGGGCACACTCTGAGCAACAAACCAAGCACCAGGAGAAGCAAAAAGTAAACCAGCCTTTCACTTTTAGGACCCTAAACAACATTTCTCAATGCACTAAGTACATTTTTTTTTAAACCATGCAAGTTTTACACAAACATCTTTAACTAAGTTGTTTTTTTGTCTTTTTTTTTTTGTTTTGTTCTGTTTTTTAGCATTTTTTTTTAACTGAAACTCTTTGTCTTTATGTATTTTGTTCTCTTTAACACACTGACAGCATTGAATGCATTTTTCTTGTCTTCATTAATATTGGTTAAAGGTGCAGCCCTGCAGCTGCCAAATAGCTCAGATACATCATATACATATTGTTTTGTTTTTGTCTTTTTGTTTTTTTAATACAGAATCTGGACAACACAACATTACACAGCCTAAAGAGAGAGAGAGAGAAATAAAAAAAGCTTAAGTTGTTCCTTTTGTTTGATTTTGTTTGCTTTGTTTGTTTGTTTGCTTTTTCTTCTTCTTCTTTTTGTTTGGTTTTTTTTTTGTTGTTTTTTTGTTCATTTTTTGTTAGAAAAATAGATGGGATGGGGAGAGCAGGAGGAGGAGGAGGAGGGATGGCACATCTCCTCCCCAAAGGAAGGCTTCTAGCCAAAGCATTCCCAAACCACAGCAGGAAAAGGGCAAGGAGACATGGTTGGGACTCAGCTCCCACCTGGAAGCTTCTTGGAGTCGAAACACAAAGACTTTGTTTATATTTCCCCACACACAAATTTGACACAAAAACTGCAGCAGCATGCTGGCTGAGTGAGTGAGTGTGACAGCAAAGGGTTAAACAGCCCCAAAAGCATCCTGAACTCCACTTGGATTGCAAAGTGAGCTGCTTGGCATTGCTAGGGCATGGAGCTGGGCAGCCAGGAGCACAGGGCAAGAGCTGCAAGCATCCCACAAGGGCAAGTGCTACTAGGGCTAGGGGAGTGGATCCACACCACAGGAGGGGACATGGAGGTTGGATTCCAGGCAGAAGTTGTTCCCCAGGAGGGTGCTGAGCCTCAGCTTGCCCAGAGAAGTGCTGGCAGCTCCATCCATCCCTGGAGAAAGAGTGCCAGAGGGCTGAGGGATGGAGAACCTACTCCTTTCCCATCATCATGGAGCAAGGATGTTGGCTTAGCTGCAAAGCAATCTGCAGAACCAACGGTGTGGAGGATGCTAGGAGTCTACCCCCCCCCAAAAAAAATACAAATCAAAGGTACAAAAGCAATTCTGACAAGAGGTTTGGTTTTTCTGTGTTTGTTTCTCTTTTTTTTTGTTGGTTTGTTTTTTTAATAGCAACCATTACAGTGCAAGGGTTTGAACAGTTCTGCTTTTACAGTAAAAGTTGTGTCCATGTGGTTTTACAGTAACTGCTTTGTCTTCTGGAGAGTTTAGGGTCCCTGATGTGGCAAGTGTTTTATGCACCAGTGGGAGAGAAAACCCAGCACAATAATGGCTCCAGGACACCAGTGTCCTCCTCTTATTGTTGTGGTTTTTTAACCTTATTTCTTGTCTTTTTCAACAGATACAAAAAAGAAGACATTGAGTTCACAAGTCCACAAGCACCTACTTTGGCCTGAACAAAAAAAAACCCAGAAAGCATGAAATCCCAAACCTTGCAGCAACATCCAAAGGCATTGGGATGCAGGGAAGTGGTTGTGTGTTTGAGCCAAGGCATCGTGCCAGCTCTGCTGAGCTCCTGCAGCTCAGGGAGGGTTTGCTGGCAATAAATTGTCCTTCTGTGGCCTGGCAAATGGCTGTTGAGCTTCTCACCTCGGAAGCTTCCTAAGGAATCCTTCCTGGAGCAGCATCCTCCAGCCCAGCTCTGGCCTCTGAGGCACAGATGGAGGTGCAAAGGAGCTCTGTCTTCTCCAGGAAGATGCTCAGCTCCTAGACTACTTCAGAGCTAAGCAAGCCAGGAGGCAAAGAAAAACCTGGAAATCAGCCCAAAGCTCTGCAAACTGGGAGATGTGGCCAAGCCCAACTCCACTGATGGAGCCAAGAGAGTTCCTGCACAATTCCCTTGGTGCCCTGGCTCTGGGGGCTGAGTTCCCAAGCCCTCCTGCTCAGGATGCTCAGCAGCCTGCCTCTTGTCTGTCTGCCATGCTGCACAGCTCAAACACAGCTGTCCTGCCTTTCTCCATCTCCCTCTGCAGCCTGTCCCATGCCCTGGATGCACATCTAGCACTGGATGGCTTGCTGCAACCAGCTTTGACTTTGCTGAGCCAAAGATGCTTCCCACGAGGAGAAGGATGCTGGGCACTTGCTGCTTTAGTCCAACTTTCCCTCCTCACCAACTAAGCAGGAAAACACAGTCACCTGAAAAGAGTCAGAGGCTGCAGGGGAAAGAGCTCCAAGAGATGTCCAAGTGCAATCCTCAGCCAGCTAAATCCCACCCAGAGGCTTCAGGAGCTTGGATGAGCATCAGGAGCTCAAGAGAGAGCAAGACAAATGCTTTTCCCTTCCAAACTCTTCCATCTCTACCTCCCTTTAGGGTCTGTAGGAAACAAGGAAGACCTCAAGGCAATCTTGCCAGCAGCATCCATGCTGTCCCAGCTCCTAAGAAGGTTGCAGTGCTGCTGGATTCCACTCTCCATCCAGCTTGGAGCAGCAGCTCTCTTCATTGCTTGCTCCTTCCCCTCGTGCCAAGCTGGCACAGCTATTTGTCCACTCCTGATTTGCCCTGGGTTTGGTTTATCCTTTGTGTTTGCTGTTGTTGGAAGAGTTCCTCCCTGTGCACAGGGCCTTGGGGAACCAAACACATCTTGCTCATGCCAAGGAGCAGCTCCCAGTATCCAGGTGCCACCAAGATGCTCCCAAAGCAAGAGCTGTGCTTTGTGGAGCACAGGGAATGGCTCAGCTTGGGATTCTGGACATCATGTGCTGGTCAGAGGGCAATGGAGCTGAGCAGAGCACCTTTGACACCAGCAGAGCTCCAGCAGCACTGCCTGGAGCCTTTAGCTTGTTTCTGAAGGAAGCCAGGGGAAGGATGCCATCTGCTCTGCTGGCAGCCTGGCTAAGGGAAGGCATGGAGCACACCCAAGAACACCCAGTTCTGGGCTCTCCTGGAACATCCTCAGCTCCCAGGGAAGGCAGGGAGGCTATTTCTGGCCCTGCTCAAGAAGCCTTGAGCACCTTGCCAAGCTGAAGCCTCTTGGCACAGCATCTCACAGAAGCAGGAAGGTTAGAAGAGAGCTCCAAGATCATCAACATCTCAGCCACTGAAGCATCTCCCTCCAACCTTGCCTCTCTTCTCAAGCTGCAGCTCTACTTGAGATGTCCCTAGAGTGTCACCCCACAGCCTGTCCTGTCCCTTCCCCAGCAGCTGGAGAGGCTCCTGTGGACACACAAAGTGCTGCCCATCCTTTCTCCATCCCCAAAATCTCCACCCTCCTTGCTGAATCCTCAAGCAGGAGATGGTCTGGGTCAGTGCTAGCTGTCCCCAGCCAGAACTGTGCCAAGGATCTTGCTTCAAACACAAAGTGAGTGTCAGAGCTCATGGGCAGCTCCTGCTCTCTTTGCTAGTGTGGATGGAGACAAGGAATCCACCAGGAATGGGACCATGATCTGTGTTTCTCCTCAAGTCTAGAGCTCTGGCATCTTCAGAGCCTATCCAAGAGTTCATCCTGCATCTCTAGAGCTCTGGCATCTCCAGAGCCTATCCAAGAGTTCATCCTGCATCTCTAGAGCTCTGGCATCTCCAGAGCCTATCCAAGAGTTCATCCTGCATCTCTAGAGCTCTGGCATCTCCAGAGCCTATCCAAGAGTTCACCCTGCATCTCTAGAGCTCTGGCATCTCCAGAGCCTATCCAAGAGTTCATCCTGCATCTCTAGAGCTCTGGCATCTCCAGAGCCTATCCAAGAGTTCATCCTGCATCTCTAGAGCTCTGGCACCATCAGAGCCTATCCAAGAGTTCATCCTGCATCTCTAGAGCTCTGGCATCTCCAGAGCCTATCCAAGAGTTCATCCTGCATCTCTAGAGCTCTGGCATCTCCAGAGCCTATCCAAGAGTTCATCCTGCATCTCTAGAGCTCTGGCACCATCTGAGCATGGATGCTTTGGGGCTTCCAGGCTCCTTCTCTTGGAGGGTGAAGCTGGAAGAAGCTTTCTTTCCTCCACAGAGACACTGCAGAGGATGAAAGAGAGGGACAGAGCTTCCCAGGAAAGCTGAGCTGCTGCTAGGAAAGGGCAGGAAACCTTCAAGTCAGCATCAGCAAAGCACCAGGATACAAGCAGAGGAGCAAAAGGATATCCAAGCCCCAAGGCAGCACCAGGATTACAACCAGAGGAGCAATCCAAGCTCCAAGGCAGCATCAGGATACAAGCAGAGGAGCAAAAGGATACCCAAGCTCCAAACCACCACAACATGAAGAGAAATGACCCAAAGCCACAGGCATCCCCTCAGCATCACTGGGAGAGGAAGGCAACTCCCAGACAGAGAGGAAGCAGCAGGAAGGCTGAAGCCCCATCTCCTCCAACAAGCCCCCAGCAGCACCCTGAGCATCTGAGCACAGCAGCAGTGCCACTGCAGAGCTTCACCTGAGATACAGAGGTGACAAAGCAACAAGGACAAACCTGGCCCCTCAGTAACACTCATCACCAGGACCAAACCAGAGCCACAAGTGCTCTCCATCACCTTCCTGGACCCCATTTCCCTGCAGAGAGGCTCAACTGCAGGCCCATTCACCAGAGACACTCTTTGTGCCTCAGTTCAAGGGAGACCTTGCTGTCTCCAACCACTAAATACCAAACTCCAGCTCCTTTTCCAAGGAAAGCAAGGGCAGGGCCTGTGGCTGCTTGCTGAGCAGCAAGCACACAGCTGCTCCTCTCTCCCTTTGGCCTAGTGATCCATCAGCAGACAGCAAGGAGTTGGAGTTCAGCTCACAAGCTGGGGGATGAGAACCTTCAGCCAGGCCAGGAATGATATCCTCCATCAAATCATCCCACTTCAACCCTCATTGTGCTTTTTTTTGGGGAGGGGGCTATCTCCAAATCCTCAATTCTCCTTCTTCCCAAGAGCTCAGTGGAGTGGCAAAATGCCCAAGTTCAAACACACATTTTGGGAGCAGACTTCTCATACACAGATTTTTTCCCCTCATTGTTAGACATTCTTTTGTCTTTCCCCAATTGACTCCAAGCTGGAATTCCCTCTGCCAGACAATTCCATCAGCATTTCATCCCAGAGAGACCAAAGACTACACCATCCAAAGAGAAACAGCTGGGGAACAGGCAACAAAAATCATCATCAGCATCATCATCACAACAATAATCATCCCAACAGCCCCCAAAACAAAGCCAGATTTGTACAGACACCAGAACAGAATGAGACTAACAAGCAAGCGTCCTGTTTGTCCTGAAAATTAGGCCAATTTCCAAGAGAAAGAAGCAGCCTCCTGAGCCCAGCTCTCCAGCTGTGGTTTGCAGTCCTGTCTTGGGCTCCAAGGTGAAACCCAACAGCATCTTCTGCACTCAGATTTAATCCAGGTTTGCCTTTCCTCACCTGCATCTTTCTTTTTGATCATTTCTCTTTTTTTTAATCTCTTTTCCTGGATTTAAGCTCAGCAGGGATTTGGTTTCTCCTTGCCTTCAGTATCTCTGTGTCCTCCTCCATTTGTCTCCAACTCTTTCTCCTCACTTCATTTTTTAGTTGCTTTGACAAAGCAGTGAGGGGAAGGATGTCTCTTTCCCCACAGCCTGGGGGCAAGGAGATGGACAGGATTCCTGGATCCTGCTCCTTTTGCTCCCAGGAAAGTCCATGCATGAGATCCATGGCACCAAGGAGAACCCAACATTTGGGGCTCGATGCTTTCCTCTCCCACTTCCAGAAGGATTGGAGTGGGAAGCTTTGTCCTCTCCCATTGCTGGCAGCAGGATCAAGCTAGGAAGCTCTTGGAAGGGCTTTCCTGGGCATGAAGAGATGAGAAGTCCTCTCCAGCTCCACATTCCTGCCCAGGCTGTGGGACTCAGGCAGGACTATTCCAGGATGCTTGGCTAGTCCCTGGCTCCAAGGACATTTTCCACCCATGAGCACAGAGGGGAAGTCCTGCTCACTTCAGCAGGAGCTCCCAGCATCCTCACTCTGTCCATGTGGTTCAGAGGAATGAAGAGGAATTTTTGGACCAAAAAATGAAGAGAGATGACACCTTGAGCTTGCTTTGGGGCCCATGAGGCTGAGGGAGCCAAGGTGAGCTCCTCTTCCCATTCCAGCCACACAGATGGGCAGAGACAAGCCAAAGGGAAAGAGAAGAACATCTCTGCCCTTCACCAGGCCTAGCAGCCTCTCTGCTGCCAACCCAATTCCACACCAGGCCCTGCAAGACCAGGACTGCAAACCATCTCCTTCCCAATTCCCTGCTGGATTCCAGTTACAAACAGGAGGAGGGGCGAGAAAACAACCCTAAATGAACCCCAAACCAGCCCTAAAACAACCCAAACCAGCCCCAAATGAACTTAAACCAACCCCAAATGAACCCAAACCAACCCTAAATGAACCCAAACCAACCCTAAATGAACCCAAACCAACTCCAAATTAACCTAAACCAGCCCTAAATGAACCCAAACCAGCCCTAAATGAACCTAAACCAGCCCTAAATGAACCCAAACCAGCCCCAAATGAACCTAAACCAGCCCTAAAAGAACCTAAACCAGCCCTAAATGAACCCAAACCAACCCTAAATGAACCTAAACCAGCCCTAAATGAACCTAAACCAATCCCAAATGATCACAAACCAGCCCTAAAGGAACCCAAACCAACACTAAATGAAGCCAAACCAAACCTATATGAACACAAACCAATCCCAAATGAACCTAGACCAGCCCTAAATGAACACAAAACAACCCTAAATGAACACAAACCAGCCCTAAATGAACCCAAAGCAGCCCCAAATGAACCTAAACCAGCCCTAAATGAACCTAAACCAGCCCTAAATGAACCTAAACCAGCCCTAAATGAACCTAAACCAGCCCTAAATGAACCTAAACCAGCCCTAAATGAACCTAAACCAGCCCTAAATGAACCTAAACCAGCCCTAAATGAACCTAAACCAGCCCTAAATGAACCTAAACCAGCCCTAAATGAACCTAAACCAGCCCTAAATGAACCTAAACCAGCCCTAAATGAACCTAAACCAGCCCTAAATGAACCTAAACCAGCCCTAAATGAACCTAAACCAGCCCTAAATGAACACAAACCAACCCCAAATTAACCTAAACTAACCCTAAATGAACCCAAACCAGCCCCAAATTAACCTAAACCAATCCCAAATGAACCCAAAACAACCTGAAATGAACCCAAACCAACCCTAAATGAACCCAAAGCAGCCCCAAATGAACCCAATTCATCTTTGAGAGTTCTGGTGTCTATCTCACATCTCAGATGGCAAAGGAACAGAAAGAGCAAACCATTCACTCCTCAGCACAAGAGAGGATCCAGACAGGATTTGACACCCAAGGAGGGGAACATGACAGTAAAGATGATGAACCTTTAGATGAATCTTCATGTTATAGCTTTGAGCTTTATTGCAAAGCAAAAAATAGATATTTGTGTATATATATATATATATATATTTATATATATTATTTAGGTTTTTCTTTTTATCTACATATCACCTCTGACATTGTGCACAACACCCAGTCACCAGAAAGCAAAGAAATCATAGTGAGGTAGATACAAAACAAAGGGATGCTGAAGAAGAATCCAGCAGCTCAAATTTGGCTTAAGCCAAGTGTCCTTAACCTCTCTAGATGCAGCAGAGCACTGAGCTTGGGCTCACAGCTTCAGCCATGGAGCCAGCTGCCATTGGTGTGGCTGTCAGAGCCCACGGAGATAAAGCATGCCTTTGGAAAGGGAGAAGGAAATCAGAAGTTTAGGTCATCTCCAGGGAAAGCTTTTCCATGATGATGCTAACAGTTTGGGTTGTTGCACACTCCTGGCTTTGAACATCAGCATCTCCCCTCCCTTGCTGATATCCAAGGGGAAGCAGCACACCCCTGGCAATGCCTGAGGCTCACCAAGGCATGCTGGGGAAGCACAGGATGCTAGGGTTGGAAAGGATCTCTGGAGATCCTCTAGTCCAAGCCCTGCCAGAGCAGAACCTAGGGCAGCTTACCCAGGATGGGCTCTAGCTGGGTTTGGAGTGACTGCAGCACCTCCCTGGGCAGCCTGGGCTCCACTAGCACCTTGGACTCATTGCCCATGGCCAGTGGGAGAGGCTTCTGTTGCTCTTCTCGAGCAAGAGCAGCTACGTGGCAAGCAAGGAGGTCCCCTGGGTGTTGGTGGTGGTACCTGCCTCGCTCTGTACTTGTTAAGGCACCTGGATGACTTGGGCTCTTCAGTTTATTCTCACCACAATAGCCTGGGAGGGATTTGGAACAGCCTTGGGCTTCCTAGCTTCCAGGACAAGCTGGACCTGGTGCTTCCACAGGAGATGCAGGTGATGAGAAGCAGTTGGGTTGAGCTGGGGCAAGGGGCAAGCAGCTTGGCTAGAGGATCACCTTTCTGAGAGTGTAGAGATGGTTGGTGAAAGCTCTCTGGGCCATTGGGTCATCCTCATCCATGAGGTGGCAAAGCAAGGTCATGGCAGCCTCAGAGCCTGGGATGCAGGAGCCAGGTGTTGTCAGGGAAGGAAGGACTCCAGGCAAAAGCAAGGTTGAAGCTCTGCACTAAGCAACTCCTTTGCTGCTGCTCAAGACATCTCCTCATCCTCTTGCAAAGGTAGGAAGGGCAGCCTGGAAGGAGTAAGATTGCCCAACTCTTCTGCAAAGGGTCAGAGCTTGCTTCTCCTTGCCAATGTCAAGGCTGAGCTCCAGAAAAGGAGGAGGATTGACCAGAAGAGATTGCTGAGGAGCAGGAGAAGAAGCCAAAAGGATTGCTCCCAGCTCACTGTCTCATTCTACTCAAGTCCCTGCTCTAGCTCTGCACCGAGCCAAGGAATGGCCTGGTCCTGCAGGAAAACAGGCAGAAGGTTATTGCTTGGCCATGTGCTCACCTACAAGGGACCAAAAGCTGTCAGAGAAAAGGTGTAGCAAGGGAAGATCCTCAATTCCTTCCTCTCCTGAGTGGCTCCCACTCGGAATTGCTGGGAGGGGAATACTTGCTGTGGCTGCTGAGCAAGCATGGAGCTGACTCTGAACCATCCCATGCTCAGAGGACTTTGGACCAACATCCCCAGGCAGGGGATGAGCTGTGCCAAGAGCTGTGCTCTCTCTTAGGGGCTGAAAGCTGTCAGTGGCTTTCTACTTGGCCACAAAGATCAACCTAAAAATGCTCCTCAAGATTTCTTTAGCCATGTCAGCAGAAAGACAAATCAATGACATTTTGGAGCAGTCTGCTTGTATTTTGACTCTGATGGGTGCATGGCTTTGCTTTGAAGGTGCTGAGTGGCCTGGAGAGGACAAAGAGATGGCTTTGCCCTTCTTTTTGTATCCATAGTTGTCCCTTGGAAGAGCTTCACTCTCTCAGGTATCTAAGAGGACTTTCATCTGCCCTACCCTTGTGGTGATGGAATGGCAGAAGCTTTCAAGCTGGAAAGGATCCCTAAGGATGAAGATCCTAGTGGACAGGGCAAGGATCAGCTAACAGCAGCAACTCAATGGTTTGCCCTTGGCCAAGCTGTGCTCATGGCTGGAGGAGAGGCCAACACATCTCTATAACATAGTATAGAGCACATAACACACCCAAGAGAGCTGCTCAACCACCTGAACTCCTCCTCCAAATCCTCCTCTGGGCAAGAGAGAGACCAGCTTTGTACATCCAAGTCCATAAAGTGCATTAAAGAGGGAAGAGAATCTTCCTAGCTTAGGGAACTCTGTACAGCTAAGCACAGCCTGGGGCTAGGACACTTGCAGTTAAGCCAAATTTCACCTTCATCTTCACATCCCTGATACCTACAGAACCAGGATGGAGAAAAAGAATCAACAAACACATCAGGAAATCAAGGGAATGAATAATAAAATGGAGGAGAAGAAGGAGGAGAAGAAGAAGAAGAAAGGAGGAGAAGAAGAAGAAGAAAAGGAGGAGGAGAAGAAGAAGACAAAGAAGGAGAAGAAGAAAGGAGAATAAGATAGAGAAGAAGAGGAGGAGAAGAAGAAAACATCCTAAAACCAATCCAGAATCAAAACCAAACCCCCCAAATGAGTCAACAGAAGGCTGGCACATGTAGAAAACATCAACTCACGTGGAGAACACAAAGAAGGGTCAGGTCCAAACCTCCTTTTTGTTGTTGTTGTCTTCCAAGCAAACCCAAACCCCTGGAGTTGAATCTGTTTGTTTAGCTCTTCTGGTTTGAGAAAAGTCACAGTTAGCACTCTCACCTTGAACCAGAGTTTGGAACTTCTATTGTTTGTGTGTGTTTCTTTGTAGAAAAGAAAAGAAAACAAACAGTTGAGGTTCTGGAAAAGAGTTGGGAAGGTTGGAGGGAGGAGAGAGAGAGAGAGAGAAACTGGAAGATTGCATAGTTGTGAGCAGTGGCTTCTCATCAAGGTGAAAAAGTGCATCATCTGGGGACATAGCAGTGGATTCTTCTTTCTTTCTCTTGTTAGGGTCCATGTTGGTTGGTTAGTTGGTTGGTTGGTTAGTTGTTTCCTTTGTCCATGTCCCACAGGAGCAGCTCCCACACGAGCTCCCTGAGCCCTGGGGCTTTGCTTTGCATGCTGTTTGCCATGCAGCTTCATCCAGCCTCTCCACTATATTTTGCCTTGCTGCATCCTAAGAGCACAAACTTCTCTGAGCTCATCTCTTGTTGTTTTGATCATCAGCANGAAGAAGAAGAAGAAGAAGAAGAAGAAAGGAGAAGAAGATGAAAAAGAAAGGAGAAGAAGATGAAGAAGAAAGGAGAAGAAGATGAAGAAGAAAAGGAGGAGGAGGAGAAGAAGAAGGAGAAGAAGAAAGAGAAGAAGATGAAGAAGAAAGGANTTTTGATCATCAGCAACCCCCCCCCCCCAAAAAAAAAAGGGAGGGGAGGGGGGAAAGCACCAGGATGACTCTGCTGGAGCAGCAAACCTCTGCTTGGACTTCATGCTGCCTTTCCTTTCCATTCCCTGCTTGCTGGTTCGTTTGGCTTTTTGCTTTGGGTTTCCTCCTTTTTTTTTTTCTTATCATTATTTATTTCCTTTAATTTTTTCAGAGATGGGGGAAAAAAAAAAGGACTATTTCTGTGGGGTTGTTGTTTTTTTCCTGCTTTCTTGAGGTAAGAGTTGTGCTCAGCACCTGGGGCAGGCAGCACAGCTCCCAGAAGATGAAGGGTGAGGCCAAAGAGGAGCAGCAAAGCAAAGCAAAAACCAGCTGAGGATCAACATTCCACCCTCTCCCCATCCTTCTTTCCTCTCCTCCCCAAAATGACAATGGAAAAAGGAAACAAAAGTCCCTTTGGCCTCTTCCCTCCTGCCCCATGGAGCCAGGCAGGTGGTGAGGTGAACTCCCAATGCTTCTCCTGCCTGCCTCAAGTGCTGATGGATACAGCTCTGAGCCTGGACACTGAGACAGGAAAAGTCATCTTGCTTACACTTGATGCAGGAGCACTTCCTTTTTTCCCTTGTGGTTTTGGATACAGAGTTGGTTGTAACCATCTCCAGTAAGGCTGCACAGGAAGAATTCTCTGTGTTGGATTTATTTCACTCCTTTTGTGATTGTTTTTTCCCTCTAAGAACCAAAAAGTATACAAAATGAGGTTTGATTCTAGCACCTTTGACAAGATTATTGGTGTTGTTTCCCTTTAGGAGACAATCCCTTCACTCCACATCTCTTCCAGCATCTCCCTAGGGTTTCTAAGGGGATAACTGAGCCAACCCAGCAATCCCTTGACACAAAGAGCAAGTTCTTGCCCCAAAAAGTCAGGCAGAACTACTCTCCTCAGCAAAGCAAAGCTCCCTCACCAGCTCCCCTGCTTCCCTCCTCCCTCACCAGCCAGGGCAGCATGGAAAACCAAGCATCCCAGCAGGAGAAAGATGGATACACCAAGTTGTGGGAGAAGAAGCTGAGTAGCTGCTTTCCTGGCACACTGAATGGCCTTGGTGAAAAGAAAAGGCAGGGATGATGCCAGGGGAAAGCCATTCTGGGATCATATCCTGGGATGCTGTCTCAGGAGGCTGCTCTGGGATGCTAGCCTGAGACACCATCCTGGGATGCTGCCCTGGGATGCTATGCCATGATACTTCCCTGGGATGCCATCCCAGGATACTGCTGCTTTGGGATGCTACCCTGGGATATTGTGCCAGGATGCTGCCCTGGGATGCCACCCTAGGGATGCCACCCTAGGGATGTCACCTAGGGATGCCACCCTGGGTGCCATACCATGATGTACCCCCTGGGATATGATCCCAGGATGCTGCCCTGGGATGCCACCCTAGGGATGCCCCCCTAGGGATGCCATACCATGATGTACCCCCTGGGATATGATCCCAGGATGCTGCCCTGGGATGCCACCCTAGGGATGTCACCTAGGGATGCCACTCTAGGGATGCCATACCATGATGTACCCCCTGGGATATGATCCCAGGATGCTGCCCTGGGATGCCACCCTAGGGATGCCACCCTGGGTGCCATACCATGATGTACCCTCTGGGATATGATCCCAGGATACTTCCCTGGGATGCCACCCTAGGGATGTCACCTAGGGATGCCACTCTAGGGATGCCATACCATGATGTACCCCCTGGGATATGATCCCAGGATGCTGCCCTGGGATGCTGTCCCACCAGCCCCATCCTCCTCCTCCTTCCCCATCCTGTGGCAGGAGGCAGCAGGCCTGGCAATGGGCAGAGCTGCGGAGAGAGCCTGGAGCTGTCAAGGAGTGGATTTCTGGGAGCAAGGAGGAGAAGAGAAAGGAGCTGGGAAAAGCAGATGGGAAAGAGAAGCTCCTTGCCAAGGTTGTGCTGCTCTAGAGGATGTTGAGCTGTTGGTGTCACTGGAGCAGGGTCTGAGGCTGCAGGGGAATGCTCTGCTCCCCACAGCATGGCCTCAGAAGCCCAGTTAAAGAGAGATAATGATAAGTCTAGCACTCTAGCTACCTACCTGTTAGCTATATTTCTATCTCTATACATTAAAGTCTGTTAGTGCAGCAGCATGGGACACAGAGGAGCAGTCCTGCTCTGGCTGTTGGATGCCAAGTGCTTGCCTTGCCTCAGGTCCTGGGAAGGGGGAAAGCACCACAAGGAAAGGCACCACAAGGCTCTGAGAGTTGAAATGTCCTCAGAGAGCTGCAGAGCAGGAACCAGCCAGGGCTTTGTGGAGATCAGCAGGGCCAGGCCACACTCTGGGATGGATGCAGGCTGGTGAAATGCAGAGCACAATGGCAAGGGCCACATGCATTTGCCTCTTGCCTAGCACTAAGGGATGAAAATGAGCATCTTCAAGCTGCCTGCACTGCTGGGTTGGATTCTGGAATGCTCCACACCTAAGCAGGACACACAAGCTCCTGTGGGATCTGCTGGATGCCTTCAGCTCCCACTGCAGCAGGAGAAGCAGAAAGCACTCGGCCAGGCTGAGCTCATCCCTCTGGGAAGAGCTCAATCTGTCACTCCCCAGGAGCCCAGAGAAGAAAGTGTCCTGGCTGCAGACAAGCATCCTGATGGATTCCCACCAGTCCCACTGGGATGAGCTGGAGGACAAAGCCTGCACACCTGGTGCTGTGTCAAACCCCCCGTGGCACTCGAGCAGGCAGACCTGGGCATGCCTTGCCCTCCAAACTGGGGCAGTAAGAGAGGCAAGATGCTCAGAGCCCTGCAGTGGGATGGCAACTCCCTGCAGACACTCTCTGTGAGCAAGCAGAGCCTTCCCAGGTGTCAGGAAATTGCTTGGGGATGGAAGAAGAAGAAGAAGTGGAGGCAGATCCTTGATCCCAGCTTGGAGGGATGGGTGAGCTTCCCCAGCAAGCCAGCCTGGGCCAGCAGCACAGCTTGAGCTGAAGGGGCTGAGGTCAGGAAGGCAAGAGGCAAGGCATGGGCATGGCTGAGTGACAAGCTGAATTAACCCAAAAGAGACTTCTTAGCAGCAGTAGCTCTGTCTGACATGCCTGCTCAAGAGCATCCTGGGGCAAGCTAACCCCTTCTTTGGAAGCTTTCCAACCAGATGGGATGCAGGGTGAGAGAATAAGAACCAGGGATGAGCTCTTGGCAAGGCACCTGATGACCCACATGCTCTTTCCATCTCTGCTTCCTTGCACTCCATGAGCCAAGGGGGATGAGCTATATCCCTGAATGCTTTCCAAAGGGGATGGAGGAGAACACTACCCAAAAGCTTAGCCTGGCATCTTGAGTGAGTTTGTGCTAATTCCTCCCATTTCAGGTCAGGGTGACAGAGAGCAGGAGGAACCAAGGGCAGGGATGCCCTTGGAATGTCAACAAGTTCCAGCAGTGACTAGTCAAAGTTCCATGTTTGTGGGCAAAGTGGCACTCCTCAAGCAGGAGATCCAGGGCTGGAAGTGGGATTGGTGATGGGAAAGCCAAGTCATTCCCATATCATATGCCCTAGAGCATAGTCCTAGGGAACATAGGACATCTAAAATCCTCTTGACATTCCCAACCAACAGCCCCTGGCAGAGATGGAGAGAGGATGTGCATCTTCAAGCATCAGGATGTTACCTTCTCCAGATGGCAGTGCACCCAAACATCTGCACACCAAAGGGATGAGAGCTCCTTGTAGTCCAAGAAAAATCATCCAAAGCCTCCAAAATACATAGCCTGGCTCATGATGGACATGCTGTGCAAGGTTCTCCAGCAGATCCCTAGGAAGAAAGAGTTGGAGGTGCTGGAAGGTGTCCAGAGCAGGGCCACAGGATGCTCAGAGGCTGGAGCACCTCTCCTCTGAGGACAGGCTGAGGGAGTTGGGATTGCTCAGTCTGGGGAAGAGAAGGCTCCCAGGAGACCTTCTTGTGGCCTGCCAGCATCTGCAGGAGCATTTCATCCAACCCTGCTTGCAAATCCCAAATTGCTAGCTCGTGGCAGCAGAAAGTCCTTTCCTCATCTCCAGAAAGCCCTTTGGAGTTGGCAGTGTCCTGCTGTGGATGGATGACAGCATCCCTGGTGCTGCAGGAACAGGGCATGGATGCTCTGCTCTATTGACTCTGCATACAGACCCAGGCATACATGGGGATTAGTCCCTTTCATCCTGAAAATCCCTAGCCACCCACTTCCCAGCAAGACAGGAGGAGAAGCTTTCTCCCTCTCTGTGTGTGTCTCTCTTTCTCTCTCCTTCTGCTTTTTCACCCTCACAAGCAGCTCAACACAAACCACCTGGCTGGCAGAGCAGCCAGGCTTATTTCCTGTTGAACAGGATGTTTTCAGGGAAATAAAGGGTGGTTTATCAATAAAGTGAACTTTTTGCCTTATTTTTTTTTGTCTTTTTTAACTTAAATATATATATCTATGTATCTATAATGCCCTCAGTACCTTCTAGGCTCTATCTCCTGTGCCCTCCCATGAAGCGGGCGACAATGAGCGTTGAAAGCATCCTGCACTTCCACCCTTTTGAGATCCACAGGAGACCTGGAATTGCTTCCAAACCCCCACTTACCCTCTCTCAGCCCTCTCAGTCCCATCCCTCTTCAAGACACAGGTGTGTGGTGCTCCTTAGCACAAAGAAAGGGACCAAAGCTCTCGATGGTGGCTGGGTGGAAGGAGGCAGTTGGCATAGCACCGAAGGAGTTACATTGCTCTAGTGGGGCTTGGTTGATTCTTTTCCCCCAGATTCCATCATTTCTTTTGGAACAGAAGCAGTAAAAAGAAGTCAGAAGCACTGAGCTGAGTGCTCAGAAGAGGGCAACTAAAGGGCTGGGGAGAAGAAGAGGGAAGGAGCAGAGCTGAAGCTGATGCAGATGAGCAATGAGCCATCTGCAAGGAGCAGGGCTTCTCCATGTGCTCTGCCCTTTGGCTGGGAAGATGTGCAGCTGCCTGCTTAGTCACTGGGGAAGAGCCTGGCCCATGGAGTCAGAAGATCTGGAACCACCTCGTCCTGGTGGCTACAGGAGAGGGAAGTGATGTGGCAGAGCAAGAGTGAGCTGCAGGAGGAGGGATTGCCAGCTTCATCCTCCAGGCAAGGCAAGGCTTGGCTTAGAGGAGACAACTGCTGCCTGATTCCCCACCTGCTTCTCAGCCAGCCCAGGCCACAGCTCACAGTCCTTACTCAGCAGAGACACAATGAGACCCAACCCCAAAACCCAGGAGGTTTGCCTGAGTAAGGAGTGCATGAGGAGACTTCCAAAAGCTTTTCTGGAAGGGAGCAGGGAGCCTGGCCTCACCTTGCACTTCCAAAGGAGACATCAGACAATGGTCAAGACACTTAGACAAGGAAAACACTTGGCTCCAAACCACAAAAAAACAACACCCACCCCTCCCAGGCTTTCTATCCCATCCTTTTTGTTCCCCTTGGGAATTCTCTGAGCAGTGGCAATCCTCAGAGCAATGAGCTGCATCCCTTCCCTCAGTGGCAAGAACAGGCTCCTTGGTTTCAGCCAAGTGTCTTGAGCTTCAGGCACCTCGATGGACATCCCACCAGGAGCCCAAGCTCCCTGGGGATGGCCCAGGGGAGCTTTGCCTGCAGGAGGATGGTGAAGGCAGGGCCTGCTTTAGATGTGGCACAGGTTTTCCTTTGGGGAAGGGAGTGCTGGGAGAAGAGTCCCAGATGACTCCAGCTTGGCCTTTTCACCACCCCCCTGTAGGAAACAGTTCCACACAACCCAAGAGCTACTGCACAAGTCAGGCAACTGCACCTCTTGTGCTGCCTTAGGCAGGCAAAAGGAAACCAAGCTCCAAAACCCAACAGAGAGGACTTTTCACATCTTTACCAGCAGAGACTCCACTTTTCCCAAAGCCAAAGCTATCCCAGCCTCCCAAAAGAAAGTCCAGGCTATTCCAAACCAGCGTGAGCAAATGTTTCACTGTATGGAAAAGCAGATGGAAGCTGAGGAGTGAGCAGCTGAGTGCCCACCCAGCGTGGCTGCTGGGTGAGGGCAACTCCTCCACGAGTTCAAGTATTCAGCAGTAATCTGAGATCCCATTCACAAATACTTTTGAGAGGAGATTTGTGGTTTTTTGAGGGCTTGGGGGGAGGAATTTCAAGTTTCCAGAAAAGGGAAAGGAAGGAAAACAGGGAGGGGGAAAGGGTCACCTGTTGGGTAAGAAAATACTATTGCAAACAGTGCTGTTCCATCCGAGCAGGAGAGCAAGCAACCAACAGCACAAAGGCCAACGAGGAGGAGCCAGGGTGATGTCCCCAGCACCTCCCCTTGCCTCCAGCCTCACAACACCCCTGTGAGGTAGGTAAAGATTATTGGACCCATCCACAGATGGGCAAAACCATAGGCACAGAAAGAAAAGGTTCCCAATCACTTTTGCCCAAGACTATTGTCAGCCAGAGCTCTGAAGAGCAGCTGGCACACACACAGCATCTCACAGCCCCACAGAGCTCCACGTGGCACAAAGGGCCTGCTTCTCCCACACTTGCCTGGCTGCACGTGTCCCAAAGGCCTTCTGCTTGCAAGGGGGGAGGCAAGTGAGGGTTATGCTCTCCAAGAGGTTTTAATCAGCTTGCCATGCTTACTTTTGTTGGGGGTTTGGTTTGGTGATGGGTTTGGAGATGCAGTGGTTGGACTGGATGATCTTAGAGGTCTTTTTCCAACCTTTGTGATTCTGTGACAGTCTGTGTTATTTTATCACATGACTTTATCACTGAGAGTCCAAATTACTCTATCGATGAAAATCCACATTATTTTATCAATGATAATCCACTCTATCAATGATAATCCACATTACTTTATCACTGAGAGTCCAAATTACTCCATCAATGATAATCCACGTTATTTTATAAATGATAATCCACTCTATCAATGATAATCCACATTACTTTATTATTGAGAGTCCAAATTACTCTATCAATGATAATCCACATTATTTTATCAATGATAATCCACATTACTTTATTACTGAGAGGCCATATTAATTGATCAGTGATCATCCACATTATTTTATCACTGATAATCCAGATTATTTTATCACTGGTAGTACATATTACTCTATCAGTGATAATCCACATTATTTTATCAGTGAGAATCCAGATGACTCTATCCATGAGAATCCACATTACTCTATCCATGAGAATCCAGCTTACTTTATCAATGAGAATCCAGATGACTTTATCCATGGGAATCCACATCACTTTATCCAGGAGATTCCACATCACTTTATCACCTCCCAACTGGGCTGTGTACAGGCCTCACTATCCATCAAGGTCCAGATGGTTTAGGCAGATCTATTCCAATGGTCAGCAGTTGCCTCCCTCCTCCCCAGGGAAGAGCCAGTGGGACACGTGCAGCTCTCTGCCATCCCATTTCCTCCTTCTCCAAGTGTCTGAGCTCCAAGGAAGGAAGGAGGGTTGAACACAGGCAACGTTTAGCCCAGCAGCAAGGCTCCCAGCACCTTCCCTCCCATCACACCTCCAGAGACAAGAGCCACCACATCATTATTCCCAAATCCAGGCACACCACAGCAAGGAACTGCTCCTGAAGGTGCTGATGGAGGAAGAAGTGGAGTGCAACCATCTCAAGCAGTACCCAAAAGGTCTGGCAATTGCCTTCTGCACACAGTGAAAGGTTTGCCCACGTCTCTTTGGGATAGCCTCAAATCTCCTCTCCTTCAAACCAGGCTGAGATTCTCTGCACCAGAATACACCTGAGCTCCAAAACAAGGTGAACCCAAAAGCAGCAATCCCAATCCCTGGGCAAGGAGCATCCCCAAAGGCCCAGGGCTTCAGAGAGCTGCCAAAGGAAGCAGCATGCAAGCTTCAGCCAGCCACAGCTACCCCAGGGGCTTCAGCTCATCCCTACCACCTCAGCAGCTTCTGGGGGCATGGGCCTTACTTTGGGCTGGTTATTTCTGGTTTTGGTTTTGGGGTGGGGTGTTGTTTTTTTTTCATGACCACATGGGATCTGGATCCAGAGAAGCAGCTAACCCACTGAAAGAACAACCAATGCTCCTAGAAAAGCCTGTCTCCATCATTCTCCACTGAGCCTGGCAGCTCCCCAACCATCTCCTGGCCAAGCTGCCCAGCAAGCAGGCACTAAAAGGTTTTGCAAATGCACAGTAGTTAAAGTTTTCCTTTTTCAAAGCACCTCTGAGCTTCAAGGAACTCACCCTGGAGCCACCTCAGAGCACATTTTCTCCAGGAGGTTTGGTCATGCAGGAGGGGAGGGGAGGGCCAAGGTGTCACATGCAGGGCTGGGGAGGGAGCTGGAGGAAGGGATAAGTTGTGAAGTGAATTTTGGGGACACAACAAGGCCTTGCTGGTCCTTAGGGGCATAGAGGGTTGGACTTGATGGCAGAGATCTTTTCCAACCTTCATCCTTCTGTGCAAACACTGAAAGCAGAGATACCTCCAGGTGGATCCAGTGACTTGCACTTTGCATTGGTGATGCCACAACGTTGGCTCCTCTTCTGCTGCTCAGCTGTTGGATGAAGAATGCTTTGTGTGGGTGGCAAAGCATGATAAGGGCATGGACAAGGACCTTGGAATTCCTTGTGTTTCCATGGTTGATCTGGTCTGGTCTGAATCATTCCTGTCCCCAGATGAGCTGCCTACAGATGGATGAGGCTATTTCCCTAAGCATGCCATGGATTAAAGGAGGGATGGATGGAAGGATGGATGGATGGATGGATGGATGGATAGGGTTGACATCAGCACCATAAAAGTGAGGCTGCTTGTTTGCTAAACAACCTCAGCACAAAGAAGAAAGGGAACAGAAGAGTGTCTTCTCCATCCAATTGGGCAAAGAACAGGAAAGTGACGACTTGGAGCAGATGTTATCCACCAAGCCTGGTCTGTGGCATCCTGTTACAGCTTCATGAGGAAATGAAGCACTGCTAGGATCCACTCTGGCCATAAAAGCCAAGTGACAAGTGGTGGTCACATCCACACCACAGAACTCTTTCCCCATGCAGAGTGACTGCACCCAAACTGCTGCCTGGGGATGGTCTCTGGGCAGCCTCAGGCTGTGCCCAAGCCCAGGGATCCTTGGAGTGGGTCAAAATCATCCTAGGAAAGGCTTAAATGATACAACCCTGGGGATGGTGGAGCCTTCCCATCCCAGTAGTTGGCTGGTTTAGATGATCCCAAGGTGAATCCAGCAGCAGAGATGTGCTGGAGAAGTTGCCCACTGATCTTGTGATGGGAACAACTATGGGCTCAACCTTGTCCATGGACAGTATGAAGAACATCTGAAGAAGGTGGGACATGATGGAACTAACCTACGAGGGAGAAGCTGAGATGTTAAACACCACGGGAAAGCAAAGCAGGTCACTGTCTGTCCTGCCAAAGTGCACATCAAAAATCACAAAGGACCCTGGGCAAAACCAAAAATAACCCAAAAGCCAGGAGGGCCAGGACTAGACTCTTAGTACCAGTGAAGAGCTGGGGGTGCCTGTGCTCCCCAGGTTTTTGGCTTGGCAACAAGGCGCTTGTTTGGCACCAAGATCCCAGAGCATCCCAAGGGGAAATGGTCCCCATCCCCAGGAGCTCCCTGGGTGCAGTGGTGGTGGTAGAGCACGTGCTTTATGTTAAGGCTGGAATGAGAAGTCCTTCCAAGAGACTTTGCCATTGGGAATGTTTTGCTGAGCCCAGATGCCAGTGGATGCTCCTCCAAAGCAAGGACTAAAAGCAGAGGCAGGGAGTTGATGCCACTAAGCATCATGAAATAGTCTGAAGAGGTGGTGGAGGCAGCTGCCTGCCTGCTTCTCCATACGATGAGCCAACGGAGCCAGAGGACCTTGGAGCAGGAGTGTGTCAAGCCCTTAGTCAAGCTGGTTTGGCTGTGAGAAGTTAGCACTGTATTGAGAGGTAAGGTCACTTCTGGAGTGGTTTGCCCCTCGGCTCCCATGCTGGGAGGGAGAGGACGGCTGTTGGTGTGGTGGTCTGGAGCAAAGATCCCATTCCTGAGGGAAGGCAGGCTGCAGATCCTCATGAGAGGCAACACTGAAGGCTCTTCTCCTTGGCTCCTGGTGAACATGCCTTGGCTCGTCGACTCGATTCGCTCTCCTGGTGCAAAGTGGCAGGGTCTGGGCTGGTCACGGGGGGCAGGAGGTGGCATCACATCTCCAAACGAGACCTCCAGGCTGACAAGGGAACCTTCTCATGGGGCTTTGGATGCTGAGGATGCTATCCCCTGGAGCAAAGGTCCCCGAGGGTTGTTTGTCATCCATCCCTTTCTCATGCTTATGCCAATGAGATGCAGATGCATAGAGGAGAGCTCCTGATGGAAGGAGCAAGGGCATGATGAGTCTCAGGGAATCTACACCAGTAAGTCCAAAGAAGGTCCTGGCAGGAAAATGCAGGTCTGGGTGATTTTATGGCTCAGCAGCTGGGGACAGCAAGTTCACTTCACAAGTTACCTCTTTTGATGGAGACAGCCTACTGGTTAGGGCAGAAAGAGGATGAGATGTTAGTAGGACAGGTGAGCTGGGACAGGTTATGGGACACAGACAGTGGAGAAGGGAAATGAAAGCTTCTTCTAGTGTGTGTAGAGACAGATGTGAACAGTAAACAAGGGACTGGGAATCCAGGTAGGGAATGACAAGACCAAATCCTTGCCTTGGCCTGAAAATGTGACCATCAAGTGGGTTGCAAGCAGAGCCCAGAATCATTTTGCCTGACCTGGAGTTGGACTGGGAATTACAGTACCAAGTGAGAATTTGGCTTCTGGTCAACCTTGCCATGTTGTGTCTATCGTTTGGCCTTGAGGGAGTGAGTGAGCCCTGCCCTCCTCAGAAAGGGACAGACACCAGGGACAAGTTCCCTTTAGAAGAGAAAATGACACAACTGAAGGACAAAAAAAACCCCAAGGTTCCCTCAGAAGACTGCAAAAGGGTCATTGATT
>VWZO01001822.1:241652-257915 GCA_013396975.1 Bucco capensis | reverse complement strand
AAGCCTAGAGCCTTGCCTGGGCTTCTTGTGACCCAAGTGCAGCACCTTGGTGAAGCTCAGCCCATGGCTCCAGCCTCTCCAGGTCCTTCTGCAGAGCCTCAACTCTCCCTCCTAGCTTGCTGCCATCTGCAAACTCCCTGAGGGCACCTCCTCCTGCTAACACCATGATGATGCCTTTAGAGGTGCCTGGCCATGGAAGAGCTGCACCCTCATCTCTCCACGGGGCACTGCTCTACCTTTCTGAGCAGGGGCAGGGGAGGGCAGGAAGGCACTGGCTGGGAGGATGCTGAGGGGCAGGAAGGCACCGGCTGGGAGGATGCTNGGAAGGCTGCAGGAGGGGGGGTGCGGAGGGGGAGGAAGGCAGCAGGAGGGAGGATGCTGAGGGGCAGGAAGGCAGCAGGAGGGAGGATGCTGAGGGGCAGGAAGGCAATGGCTAGGGATGCAGCGGGAAGGGAGGCTGCTGAGGGGGAGACTCACACGGTAGTGTTTCTGCACGGTTCTTTTGGATCATGATGCAGAGCTGTAGCACCAGTTGAGGGGCACTCTCCAGGAAGGTCTCCAAGAGGCGCAGCATATTGACGTCTGCATATTCGTACATCATAGCCCAGTAGAAGCGGCGCTGGTGTTCCTTCCGCCGCTGGCTCTGGATCCCCAGGTACATGGTGCGGATATACCTGCCATGGGAAGGCAAGAGAGCAGGAGAAAAAACACCTGTGAGAGCTGGCCACGCAGCAAAACCCCAACCCAGAGCCCAGCAAAAGAGGTTAGGCTCTCTGGAAGGAGGGGAGCAGGTTATGCAGGAGGATGGTTAGTCTGGAGGAGACAAAGCTCAGCTTGGGGTTTCTCCCTCCCAGAAAGACATTGAGGTGCTGGAGTGTGGCCAGAGAAGGGCAAAGAGGCTGGGGAAGGGTCTAGAGTGGTGAGGAGCTGCTGAGAGCACTGGGGTTGGTTAGTCTGGAGAAGAGGAGGCTCAGGGAAGAGCTTCTCACTCTCTACAACTCCCTGAGAGGAGCTTGGAGTGAGCTGGGATAGATCTCTTCTCCAGGGTTAGCAGTGAGAGGACAAGAGGAAATGGCTTCAAGTTGCTCCAGGGGAGGTTTAGATTGGATACAAGGATAAATTTCTTCCCTGCAAGGCTTGTTGAGTCTTGTCCCAGGCTGCCCAGGGAGGTGCTGGAGTCTCCATCCCTGCAGGGGTTAACAAACAGCTAGCTGCTCTCCTCAGGGCCATGGCTTAGTGTCCTGGGAATGACAGGGATGCTTGGATTGATGAGCTTAGCAGTCTCTTCCAACCTTAATCATTCTGTGATTAGCAACCAAAGGAGGACCAAGGGGAATCTCCATCCCTTACATTTGGGAAGCATCAGCACAAAGGATGAGGGAAAGGTGGTGCCAGGGGAAGTTCAGGTTGGATGTCAGGAAGGATTTCTTCACCCATAGAGTTACCAAGCATTGGAACAAGTTGCCCAGGGAGCTTCTGGAGTCATCATCCCTGGAGGAGCTCCAACTGGGGTTTCATTCCTCATGTGAGGAAGGGCAGGAGGAAAGGCCACAAGCCTCAGACAGCCTCTGCATCTGCAGCTCCCAGAGCCAGGCACAGCAGCAGAGCCCTGCCCTTTCTCAAACTCCTTCCCCTTCCCAGAAAAGACCACAACATCCCCACAGAAGACACAAGGACACCAGAAACCTGACTCAGGAAAGCCACCAGATGGGGCTCAGCACTCGAGGAAGCAGCACACCAGTCCCACAGCACACTGGGGACACTGGGGACACATCCCCCTGGGGGGGGGGAAATGCCCAGGAGGCCACTGCTGTTCCACAGCCAGCAGTCCCCTTCCCTCTCCCCATCACAGCCAAGGCCAGCACTGCCTGTAGCCAGCATTGCCCTGGCAGACCCCAGCCCCAGGAGCTGCAGGATGACACAGGGATTCTGCTGGAATTCAGTCAGTTAGCACGAGAGGCAGAGCCAGTGTGGTGGCTCCAGGAGAAAGCAGAGGGAGCAAAAGGAGGATGCAACTGGTTTTGCTAATAGCAGTGACCCAGAACCACCAAAACCCATGGTGGGGGTGTGTCCTGGGGCCAAGGCAGCATCACCTCTCAAGGGTTAGGGCTGAGCACTAACCCAGGGCTACATGTTCTCTGTTAGCCTCTTGTCCCCAAGCCCTCACTGGCAACTCCCTCCCCATGGCCACTGATGCTGTGGAACTCACCAGCAGCTGGGAATCAGGCTCAGGGCTGGAGCCTGGAGCTGGATCCAGGAGCTCTTGGCTGCAGATGGAAGGCAGAGCAGAGAGAGTCCTGCAGCACAGAGCTGAGCTGCTGAGCCTCCCCAGGAGACTTCCCAGTGCCCCACAAGAGATGCTCAGGAGCTCAAGCTGCAGGGACAGTGCCCAGCCACAGCTCTCCTTTTTGGGCTGGCTCTTCATTAGGGCTAATTAGCTAATGAAGCAGCTGCCTGGCTTGATGGGAGAGAGCCCAAGGGCCAGGCTTGGGCTGAAGCTTCAGCCACTGCCCCTCACTGGGATGCTGGGGATGATGTGTGTGGGATGCTGGGGATGATGTGTGTGGGATGCTGGGGATGATGCCTGTGGGATGCAGCAGCTGCAGGAGACACCTCTGCCAACCTCTTCCCACAGAGCTATTCCCCCCATGTCTCCTGGAGCCTTGCAACCATTCCCCCATCCCTGCCAGGTCACTACTAACCCAAGTCCCTCAGCATCCCCTCTTGCCAAGCTCTCCAGGGCTGGGCCTGTCTCCCTTCCCTGGCATCCTGGGCCAGAAGAAATAGCTCCTCATCTCCAACCTAAAGCTCCCTTAGCACATCTTGAGGCTGTTCCCTCTCCTGCTAGCACCTTGATCTGAGTGCTAGGCTGATGGTTGGGCTCAGTGATCTCAGAGATCTCCTCCAACCTTCATGATCCTGGCATCCTTGAGGAGTTCTGTGCTCTCTGTTCCTTGTGTGAGGGCTTTCCCTTGCTTTTCCTAACACTAAGAGCAGACAAGCTCTGAAGGAAAAAAACAAACAACAAACACCCAAATAATCATCCACAAATCAATGTCATTTCACCTGAAATCTGTTGTTCTTGGGAGCAAAGAGGCTTCTATAATTAGCCTCCCCAATCCATACTCAATACTTCAGCCCCATGATGCTTCCTCTGCTCTCAGGGAGACTCACTGAGCATCCTCTGCTCTCAGGGAGACTCACTGAGCTTCCTCTGCTCTCAGGGAGACTCACTCAGCATCCTCTGCTCTCAGGGAGTCACTGAATGCTCCTAGCATTCCTCTGGATGACAGTTCTCCAGCTTCCTGGAGTCCTGGCATCTCCAGGTCTTTGCTCCAGTCAATCCATCAGGGAAGAGCTTCAGGGCGGGAGCTGCTACAGCTTGGAGCCTAGGCTCCTAGAAATCAATCCTCGGGATGCTTTGGCTTGCCAATTGCCTAGCACTGAGCACAATGCCCTCTGTTATCCCAGATTCCCCCCCAAAGGAAGAGCTAAGGCCCAGTGCCTTTCCTCTTTCACACATCCTCTTAGCAAACTCCAACAGCAAAGCCTCCTGCTTGGGATCCAAGCTGTTCAGCAGCTCCAGACAGGGAGCAAGGAGTGGAGCTCAGAGCATCCCTGGAGCAAGGCTTTGCAGCAGGGGGAAGGCTGTCTCCTTCACTTTGCTATCCCTTGGAGAAGAAGGAGCTCAGAATTGGGCTGGAGCCTGTGAAATCCTGGAAGAGCAGCCTCAGATGGGAGCTATTTTTAGCTGCACTGAAGCTGTGCATACATTAGGCAGGGCCTGCCTCCCTCTCTCCAGCTCCCAGAGATCACACTGCCTGCTCCCAGGCTGCCAGCAAACAGCTTAACCCTTCCTGCCCCAAGCCAGGCCACTCACAGCAGCAGCAAGGGGGGAGCAAACCTCCAAGCTCATCACTCCAACCATCTCCCTATCCCCACCTATCCCTCCATCCATCCAAGCTCATCACTCCAGCCATCTCCCTATCCCCACCTATCCCTCTATCCATCCAAGCTCATCACTCCAGCCATCTCCCTATCCTCACCTATCCCTCCATCCATCCAAGCTCATCACTGCAGCCATCTCCCTATCCTCACCTATCCCTCTATCCATCCAAGCTCATCACTCCAGCCATCTCCCTATCCTCACCTATCCCTCCCTCCATCCAAGCTCATCACTCCAACCATCTCCCTATCCCCACCTATCCCTCCATCCATCCAAGCTCATCACTCCAGCCATCTCCCTATCCTCACCTATCCCTCCCTCCATCCAAGCTCATCACTCCAACCATCTCCCTATCCCCACCTATCCCTCCATCCATCCAAGCTCATCACTCCAACCATCTCCCTATCCTCACCTATCCCTCCCTCCATCCAAGCTCATCACTCCAGCCATCTCCCTATCCTCACCTATCCCTCCCTCCATCCAAGCTCATCACTGCAGCCATCTCAGTTGAAGCTCAGGCTGATGTGTCTGAGCCACAGCAGTAGACCCAGGTCTCCTTGGATGGGATTTCTTTCCTTCAGCTGCCCAAAAGTGGGAGAGCTAACGGAAACTCCTCATCTTAGCTCCATCTTTCCTCCACAGAGAGAAAGACTTCCAGAGAGCCTCTCATGGCAGCCCAGGATTAGTGTCTACAACACCTCCTCCAGATCTCCTGCCTCCTCCCTTCCAGCAGCCCAGGGTCCAGACAAATAGCTGAGCTGTGCTGGCTCACAGCAGATGTCTCCCATCTCCTTGGCATCACTTCCCCATCAGATGACAGGAAGACTCCTTCCCTCTCCCTTCCCTGCCCACGTTCTGCTGTGCCATTTGGAGGACTCCCTTGTGCTGGAGGCATCAACATCCCCATGGAAAAGCCTTGGAGGAGATATGGAGGCTGGGGCAGTGCCAGCGACTAGGTAGGAAAGGATTTTCCTGTGGGAAGTCAAGTTTCACACTGAAATTGGAATGCATTCCCATCTAGCAGCTGGAGGAGGAGCTCCCAGAGCTGCCTGGGCTAGGTTTTTGTTCCAGCCCTCTCTTCACTTGGATTTCTGTGGAGCAAACACACAGTCTTGGGGTGGCAGATGCCATCAATAGCTCTTCCCTAGAGGAGATCCTATCCCAGAGCTTCCCTGGAGGACAATGCCATGCATAATCCCCTCAGCTCCAAGCACAGCTCTCCCAGCAGAGAGCTTCCCATCCTTGCTGTGTGTCCTGTATCCCTGCTCTCCATGTGTGAGCACTGCAGAGCTGCCCCAGCCCTGCAGCTGAGCTCTGCCCAGAGCACAGGGGCACAACCTGTCCATCTCCACGCATGGATTGCCCTCTGGAGATGCTGGTGCCCAGTGCATGGCCTGGCTGGAGCAATGCCTTGCTGTGGGGCTGCCAGCAGAGCCTGCGTGTCCCTGCAAGGCAGCAGCAGCAGCCTCTGGCACCAGCTGTGCCCTCGGACACACAGGGCACTGCTCACAGCTCAGAGCTGCACACAGCAGCTCAGCACATCACCCCAGAGCTCTGGATGCAGCTCGGGCTGGCAGGGGGTGAAGGAGAAGGAGAAAGCAAGAGGAGGAAGAAGTCGAAGAAGATGAAGATGGAGAAGCAGAAGAAGAAGAAAGAAGAGGAAGTAGATGGAGAAGAAGAAGAGGAAGAAGGAGGATAAGGAGAAGCAGAAGAAGAAAGGTAGAAGAAGAAGAGAAGAAGAAGGAGGAGAGGACAAGAAGCAGAAGAAGAAAGGAAGAAGAAGGAGGAGAAGAAGGAGAAAGAAGGAGAAGAAGAAAGAGGAGAAGGACAAGAAGCAGAAGAAGAAAGGAAGAAGGAGGAGGAGGAGAAGAAGGAAGAAGAGAAGGAGAAAGAAGGAGAGGAAGAGGAGAGGAAGGAGGAGAAGAAGGAGAAAGAAGGAGAAGAAGAAAGAGGAGAAGGACAAGAAGCAGAAGAAGAAAGGAAGAAGGAGGAGGAGGAGAAGAAGGAAGAAGAGAAGGAGAAAGAAGGAGAGGAAGAGGAGAGGAAGGAGGAGAAGAAGCAGAAGAAGAAAGGAAGAAGGAGGAGGAGAAGGAGAAGAAGAAGAAAAAGAAGGAGAAAGAAGGAGAGGGAGGAGAAGGACAAGAAGGAGAAGAAGAAAGGAAGAAGAAGAGAGGAAGAAGAAGGAGGAGAAGAAGAAGGAGAAATGAGGAGAAGAAGAGGAGATGGAGGAGAAGAAGAAGCAGAAGAAGAAAGGAAGAAGAGGAAGAAGAAGAAGGAGGAGGAGAAGCTGCAAGGCAAAAAGAAGGAGAAAGAAGGAGAAGGACAAGAAGCAGAAGAAGAAAGGAAGAAGAAGAAAGGAAGATGAAGAAAGAAAGGAAGGAGAAGGACGAGGAGAAGATGGAGAAGAAGAAGGAGGAGAAGAAGAAAGGAAGAAGATGAAGAAGAAGAGAGGAAGAAGAAAGAAGGAGAAAAAAGGAAGAAGACAAAGATGAAGATGAAGAAGCTGAAGCTGGAGAAGGCGAAGCAGCAGCAGGAGAAGCAGAAGAAAGAGAGAAGAGGAAGAAGCAAGCAGAGGAGCTAGCAGCATCCTCCTCACTCGAGCTGTGTGGGAGTTCCCTCGCTCCGAGTTGCCCCATTCAGCTTGCCAGAGGCACACAAAGGGAGCTGCTTCCTGCTGGCCCCAGCGCAGCTCTTCACACGGCCACATAAAACCACATCCAAGAGCTGGATCCGTTAGGCTAGAGCTTCCTGGGCTGTGCTGCTGAGGGGTGCTTCCAGCCCTGGCTGTCAGCATCCCCTCCTCCCCTCAGAGCGATCAAAGGGGACAGCAGCTCCGAGGTGACAGGCGACAAAAGGGCCAGCTCCCAGCTGCCAGCCCTCAGCGAGCTGCTGCCTGTCTCCTGCCGGAGTGCTAATGAGCGGCACAGCCCAGCAGTGCCGGGCCCTGCCTTCCACAGCAACCATGCTTCCAGCACAAGCTGAGCCAAAGGCTGCAGGAACAGAAGGACAAACGACGAGAAGGACAAGAGGCAGAAGAAAGGAAGAAGAAGGAGGAGGAGAAGAAGGAAGAAGAGAAGAAGGAGAAAGAAGAAGAGAAGAGGAGAGGAAGGAGGAGAAGAAGAAGCAGAAGAAGAAAGAAAGAAGAAGAAGGAGGAGGAGAAGAAGGAAGAAGAGAAGAAGGAGAAAGAAGAAGAGAAGAGGAGAGGAAGGAGGAGAAGAAGAAGCAGAAGAAGAAAGAAAGAAGAAGAAGGAGGAGGAGAAGAAGGAAGAAGAGAAGAAGGAGAAAGAAGAAGAGAAGAGGAGAGGAAGGAGGAGAAGAAGAAGCAGAAGAAGAAAGAAAGAAGAAGAAGGAGGAGGAGAAGAAGGAAGAAGAGAAGAAGGAGAAAGAAGAAGAGAAGAGGAGAGGAAGGAGGAGAAGAAGAAGCAGAAGAAGAAAGAAAGAAGAAGAAGGAGGAGGAGAAGAAGGAAGAAGAGAAGAAGGAGAAAGAAGAAGAGAAGAGGAGAGGAAGGAGGAGAAGAAGAAGCAGAAGAAGAAAGAAAGAAGAAGAAGGAGGAGGAGAAGAAGGAAGAAGAGAAGAAGGAGAAAGAAGAAGAGAAGAGGAGAGGAAGGAGGAGAAGAAGAAGCAGAAGAAGAAAGAAAGAAGAAGAAGGAGGAGGAGAAGAAGAAGAAGGAGAAAGAAGGAGAAGGAGGAGAAGGACAAGAAGCAGAAGAAAGGAAGAAGAAGAGAGGAAGAAGAAGAAGGAGGAGGAGAAGAAGGAGGAGAAGAAGAAGAAGGAGAAAGAAGGAGAAGAAGAGACAAAGAAGGAGAAGGACAAGAAGCAGAAGAAGAAAGGAAGAAGAAGGAGGAGGAGAAGAAGAAAAGGAAGGAGAAGAAGGAGAAGGACAAGAAGCAGAAGAAAGGAAGAAGGTGAAGGAGGAGAAGAAGAAAAGGAAGGAGGAGAAGGACAAGAAGCAGAAGAAAGGAAGAAGGTGAAGGAGGAGAAGAAGAAAAGGAAGGAGGAGAAGGACAAGAAGCAGAAGAAAGGAAGAAGGTGAAGGAGGAGAAGAAGAAAAGGAAGGAGGAGAAGGACAAGAAGCAGAAGAAAGGAAGAAGGTGAAGGAGGAGAAGAAGAAAAGGAAGGAGGAGAAGGACAAGAAGCAGAAGAAAGGAAGAAGGTGAAGGAGGAGAAGAAGAAAAGGAAGGAGAAGGACAAGAAGCAGAAGAAGAAAGGAAGAAGAGAGGAAGAAGAAGGAGGTGGAGGAGAAGGAGGTGGATGGAGCTGGCAGAGCCTGGCTGCAGGATGCTCCTCTGCTTGGCCCATGGCTCACCCCTTGCTTCCTCTGAAGCACCTCAGAGGCTCCTGGTATTGTTGGGGTTGAAAGAGACCTTTCAGATCATCAAGGCCAACTCTTAGCCAGGGCACCAGGGAACCATGTGCCCCAGCATCACATCTCCAGGGCTTTGAAACCCCTCCAGGGATGAAAATCCCTCCTTGGACAGGCTCCTCCAGGGCTTGACAATCCTTTGGATGACTAAATTGTTCCCAATATCCAAGCTGGAGCAACTTGAGGCCACTTCTTCTTGTCACCTGAGAGAAGAGGCCAAGCCCCAGCTGGCTCCAAGCTCCTGGCAGGGAGCTGGAGGAGGTTGCCAGGGTGTGGGAGATGCTCCCCATCCCCACAGGGCCATGGGGCTGATGGCTTGATGCTTGGACTTGATGATCTTAGAGATCTCTTCCCACCTGAATGATTCTGGGATTCCAAAAGCAGGAATATGGAGCCAGAAGACCACCTTGGACCCCTTGCCATGCAAACAGCAAGTCCTGGAGGACTTGTCCTGCAATGCCATGCCACGGTGATGTTGGATGGGGAAGCAGAGGAAGAAAAACCTCAAGCTTTCCTTGCCCCATCCTCTATCATCCCACATCAGGGAGAGGTTGCCTGTGCCTGAGGAGCAATGTCCAAGGCAATCAGAGCTGATGGTGCCTTCCAGGGACACTGTCAAAGAGTTTCAGGCTCAGCAGTGGCTGAGGGAAAGCTTTCCTGAGTGACTTGTTGGGCAGGAGCTCCTCCAGAGCCAGAGCAACCTGCAGGGCCAGGGGCTTAACCCTTGCCTGCCCAGCCCAGCCCTGCTGCACGATGCTGCCAGCAGCCTTGCCGGGGAGCACAGCTTGCATGAGGAGCTCCTCATCCAGGGGGAATGCTCTTGTCAGGTGGATGGTGGCAATGCCACCAAGGTTCCACCGAAAGAGAAGGAGGAACTTCTTTCCTTGGAGGGTGGGAAAAGCTGCCCAGGGACATGCTGGAGTCTCCATCTCTGCAGAGATTCCGGAGCCACCTGGATACATCCTGGGCAAGCTGCTCTGGAGAAGAAGGAGGAGGAGAAGGACAAGAAGCAGAAGAAGAAAGGAAGAAGAGGAAGAAGAAGGAGGAGGAGAAGAAGGAGAATAAGAAGGAGGAGAAGGAAAAGAAGTGGAAGAAGAAAGGAAAAAGAAGAAAAGAACAAGAAGAAAGAAGAAGAAAGAGGAGGAGAAGAGGGAGAAGGAGAAGAAGAAGACAGGAAGAAGAGAAAGAAGGAGGAGGAGAAGAAGAAGGAGAAGAAGAGGAGACAAAGGAGGAGAAGAAGCAGAAGAAGAAAGGAAGAAGGAAGGAAGAAGAAGAAGGAGAAAGAAGAAGGAGAAGAAAAGAAGAAGAAGAGAAGGAGGAGAAGGAAAAGAAGCAGAAGAAAGGAAGAAGAGGAAGAAGAAGAAGAAGAAAAGAAGAAGAAGAAAGAGGAGGAGGAGAAGAAGAAGGAGAAGAAGAAGGACAAATCAGAGGGGGTTGCCAGGGGTGGTGGGATGGGATGATACCCTTGACTTCTCCTTCTGGAGCATGGGTTGGGTCAGCAGCTGGAGAGGAAAGGTTGTGGGAAGAGGATGTGGATGGAGTGCATGGCCAGGGCAGCAAGCTGCTCGTGTTCTCCAGCTGTCAAGCTGGGAGATTCTGTGATCCTCTGCATGCTGGGACCTTTCCCTGCAGTTGGTGCAAGATCTTACAACCAACCTCCAAGCCTTGCCACTTCCTTGCCCCTGAAGGGCTCAGGGATGCTGGGGAGGGGCTGGTGGCTTTCTAGCAATCCTATTGATTGTGAGCAGGGATCTGCTGAGCTGGTGCAAGACAAGCAGCAGGTGGAAGAGCAAAAGCTCTGGAGAAACACCCTGAGGTTACTCGTGCTCCTCAGTCAGCAGAGCAAACAAACAGCTCTGCACTTGGCCAGTGCTGCCTCAGTGCTACATGTGCCTGGCAAGTGACAATTAAAGGCTTAGGCAAGGAATGGCTGGGGGTTTGTTCTCCTCACACAGGCACAGAGTGGGAGGTGGCACAACAGGACAGTAAGGAGCTTTTGGAGTGATGGCACCTAGGGGAGGGAATTTCACTGCAGAATCACACAAGCCCAGCATGGATGGGGTGGGAAGGGAGCTCTGGGGATGACCCACTCCATCCTCTATCCTACAGGATGCTCAGTCCCAGCAGCTTGCCCAGCATCCCCTCCAGCTGCCCTTGCAATCTCTGCACACCAGGAGACTCCCCAAGCTCTCTGGGCAGCCTGGGCCAGGGCTCTGCAGCCTCAGCCCAAACAACTTGCTCCTGCTGCCTTCCAGTGTGTGCCCATTGCCCCTTGGGCTGGCCCTGGGCACCCCTGAGCAGAGTGTGGCCCCAGCCTCTTGCCCCCTGCACCCTTCAGCTCTTGCTCAGCATGGAGCAGCTCCCCTCTGCCTCTGCTCTGCTCCAGCCTCAGCAGCCCCAGGGCTCTCAGCCTTTCCTCCTGCCACACATGCTCCAGTGCCCTCAGCATCTCCCTGGGCTCTCTCCACTAGTTCCTTGTCTCTCCTGACCTGGAGAGCCCACAACTGGCCCCAGCACTCCAGCTGTGGCCACACTAGGGCAGAGCAGATGGAAAGGAGAAGCTCCCTTGCCTTGCTCTTCACTCTTCTTCATGACCCTAAGGTTATCCGAGGCTTTCTTGGCCAGGAGAGCACATTGCTGCCTGATGGTGAATTTACTAACACATTGCTGCCTGGTAGTGAACTTACTAACTAACTTTTTAACATGATTAACCTGGAGAGCATCCTTGGGCTCCTGTCATGGGTTTTGGCTTCCAGAAAGCTACCCAGGTTTGCCTTCTCCATGGCAAATCAGGTCCCAGCTGGTGGTTTGCTCCTGCTCCTCCCTACCCATGCTGCTGGAAGATGTGGTTGGAGTTTGCCTGCCATCCAGAATGATGGGACATCCCTTTCCAAACAGGATGAGCTCATGTCCTGGAGCAGCTCTTGCCTTGCTAGGTGTGAGGCAAGCTCTGGTGCCCCTTGCAGAAGTGGTTCTGCTCTCAGAAAGCCAAAGCTCACCCACTGGGGCTCTGGTGAGTCAGGAGCCATGGGAACCTTTGTTAGCAGCTGCCAGCAGAGTGGGTGGATGTGCTTTTCATCCACATGTGCATGCTTTAGCTTCTCTTTCCCTCCTTCTCCTTTCTCCTGCTGCTTTCAGAGGACAAAAGGACTTTTTAATTACAACCTCTTGAAGAGAAGTGTGGTGCAAAGCTGTTCTTGGCCTGCCAGGACCCCTTGTCCTGTCCCAGCAGCTCTTGCTCAAAGTCTCTTCCCAAGCTTTCTCCTAAGGCCTTGATGTGCTGAAAGGCTGCAGGAAGCTCTCCTTGGAGCTTCCTCTTCTCCAGGCTGGATAAACCCAACAGCAAGAAGTGCATCCTCAGGGATGCAGCCATGGCCCCAACTCTCTCTCTCTCTCTCTCTGCTCTTAGACACTTTGGGCTTCTCGTGGGCAATGCCAGGAGTTGGGAGCCATGATCCTTGTGGATCCTTTCCAAGCCAGGCCAGTGTGTGCTTGTGTGGAGTTAGGCAATGCTGAGGTGGACAAGCAGCCCAGCACATCCCTGCCTGCCTCAGCTTGCAGACAATCCCAGAGCTCTTGGGTGGAAAAGCAATCTGGAGGTCTCTGTCTGGCCATCTGCTCCAAGCAGGAGGAGCTCCAAGCCCTGCTCAGGTCAGCCAAGGTGTGCTGGGTTCACCAAGCCTTGAGAACCATCCAGGACTGGAGATTTCCCAGTTTCCTGAGGAGCTCAGAGCTGCACCATGCCCTGGGAGAAGCTGCTTGCTCTGTCTCAAGCATGGCAAGGGAATGGATGGAGCTGGCTGAGGGTTTGGCAGCAGCAGTCCAAAGGCATCCAAGAAGAAAGAGTAAGGCTAAGAACCCTAATGTGCCCTTTTTAAACCCAAGTGTGCCCCCTCCCACGGCAGCAGCTAGCTCCACAGCAAAGCAGCACAACCCCCCCTGAAACCAAGGCAGCTCCTAGGGCAGACAGGGAGCTGCCCTGGCAAGGGGAGGATCAGCATCCATCTGGCCAGCAGCAGCAGGGAGCACAAGCAGAGATGAATCCTCCTTCCTTCCCTTGTCCCTCTTCCCCTCCCAGCCAGTGCATGCCCTCCCCTGCTCTGCCAAGGCTCAGCTCAGAGCACAGCAGGCATGATGTCAGCCTGGCACAGGAGCTGGGCTCCTCTCCAGCAGCTCCTTGCCTCCCATCCCATCCCATCCCATCCCTCCTCCTCTCAGCACTGGGGATGAGAGCCCTGGAGGGGGGGGAAGGGGAGCTCCCCCTGCCCAGCTGCAGGCTGAGTGCTTCAGCATCCTTGCTAGCTGCTGGGAGGGAGGCAGAGCCCAGCTCTGTGCAGCACTGAGCTGATGTCATCCTTTCCCTGCTCCTCACTGCCAGCAGCCTTGGGGCTCAGAGTGATTAACAGCCCCTCTGGACACATCCCCTTCCTGCCTGCTTCTCTCCTTGCATTTCAGACATCTCTCCAGGTGCATTTTGCACTGTGCCAGTGACCAGGCTGGGGAGAAGCAGCTTGATTCCATTGCCATGCCCTAGCAGCATCCCTGGAGTCCAGCTAAGTGATGGGAATAGGAGAGAGGAGGGGTGAGGAGGAGTGGGGAGGGGAAGCACAAGGAAAAAGAGGAGCAGCCAAGATGCATTGAATTCTCCATCAGAACCTTCACCTGCCCTATCTTTTCCTCCCTGGATCAAATGAACACTCCTCAGGGCTGAGGAGGTCCAGAGGGATGGATGCCTGACACTGGGCTTGATTCTTTCCTGGAAGCCAAGACTCTCCAAGAGCAGCATGGCTCTGAGGTGCTGGAGCTTGAGTGAGGATGCTGAGAGCACAATTCCTCAGCTCCATCCCTAAGCTGGCAGCTGGAGCATCCCCTTGGCTGTTCCTGCTCAGAGTGCTCAGTAATCCTCCAGTAATCCAACAAGCATCTTCTAGATCTTTCCATAGTCAGCCAGGATCAAGATCCCATCCAAGCCCTGTCTCCTTTGGGAGCTGTGGCAGCCAGCCCTGGGCACGAGGGGACTGATGGACAAGGCATGGTGCAATTCCCATGCTGAGCCATCCAACTGACTCCAGGAGGAAGGCAACAAGGGCATGACAGCAAGAGGATCCTTGGCACTTCAAGCTTCTTTGGATGCTCTGGAGAGTCTCCTAAAGATCTTGTTGCTGCAGAGCTGGCTGAGACAGCCCAGGCTGGCATCTTCAGCTGAACATCATCCTCACCAGCAGAGCTCCCTCAGGAGGAAGCTGATGGGGAGAGATGAGCTCTCCTCTCGTGGAGCAGGATGGAGTGCCAGAGCCCCAGGGAAGCTGTGCCAAAGGTCTGACCTCCCTGCACTTGAGAAGTTCACCTCAGGCTGCTCAGTGGCATCCTCCCTGGGGAGCTGAGCTGTCTGCCTTGCTCACATCACAGGGCCAGGAGACACAGGATCTTACAGACAGAGGTTTTTTTCCCCCTTCCCTGACCTCCTGTACTTTTGTATTGCACTAATCCTGGTGCCTGCCCATTGCCCCTGGAGCTCCCTTCCCAGAGAAGGGCATGGAAGACAGGGAAGGCTCTGGAGCACAAGTGTAGTGAGGAGCAGCTGAGGGTTGGTTAGTGTGGAGCAGAGGATGCTCAGGGCAGAGCTTAGCTCTCTCTGCAGCTCCCTGAGAGGAGCTTGCAGTGAGCTGGGGTTGGGTCTCTTCTCCAGGGTTAACAGGGAAAGGATGAGAGGAAATGGCTTCAAGTTGCCCCAGGGGAGGTTTAGATTGGATGTCAGCAGGAATTTCTTCACTCAAAGGGTTGTTCAGGCTTGTCCCAGGCTGCCCAGGGAGGTGCTGGAGTCTCCCTCCCTGGATGGTGACTAGAAACCTCTAGGTGCTCTCCTTAGAGCCATGGCTTAGTGACAGGGATGCTTGGATGGATGAGCTTAGAGCTCTCTGCCACCCTTCATGATCCTGCCACTTCATCCTCCCCTCTGCCATGGCCAATGCAGCTGAATTCCATCCCCTTTCCCAGGGCTTTCCCCTGCCTCTGCAGCTGGTTGCCAGAGCTCAGCTGCTCTGTGCTCATTTCTTAACCTGGTTTGGTGGGGAGGTCCCCAGGGGCTTGAGCTAATTGGAGCTAAGGCATGTCTGATGCTGGAATAAGAGCATCAACACAGGGAATTAATTAGGAGCTGCTAATAGTCAACTCCATGGGCCAGGAGAAGTCCTTGGATAGATGAGGCTTAAGGCAATCTCTAGTTGTTGGGGTTTTTTTGCTTTCCAAATCCATTTTCCTTCTCCTTTCTCTTTGTTCTTGGTCTGCCTCTGGATGTGTTTGGGCCTCCACCTCCTCTCTGGCAAGGAGATGCTCAGCAGGCCCAAGTCTTTGACTTTACCCTTGGGAAAGCTTCTTGTGCCTAACACAGAGCATCCTCCTCACCTCAGCAGAGTTGAGCCCCAGAAGCTCAGCCCTTCTCCAGCCAAAGCAGTGCAGAGGATGCTTTGCAAGCCAGGGAGTGATGCTCTTCCACTCTCCTCTGGATGACCTAACACAGACTTGGCAGACACCTCTAAGCTCATCCAGTCCAAGCATCCCTATCACTCCCACACCACTAGGAGAGCCTTGCCCTTCCCCTCTCTGCTTCTGAGCCCACTCCTTCTCTCCCAGCATCTCTCCACCTCCAGAAGTCTCCTTCCCAAGGCCTTGGTGTTTAATCCCAAGCCAGGCCATCCATGTGCAGAGCCTCAGCCTGGTGGGGAGCAAAGCCTTGATCCCTCAGCAGAGAGTATTTTTAACTTTAACAATAAGAACCACATGGCCTGGCCTATAAAGTGCCAGCCCCAGGGCCCCCAGCCCAAGGTGGCAAGGCTCAGGGCACTCTCTGAACTAAGTTTAGGCCTGAAATGAGCTCAGAGGCCTGGCTGAGCTCTCTGACTCATGCAAGAGCTCTGCTGCTTCCCTTGCATCCCTCTGGCACACAGGACTCCTTAGGCACAGGAGCAGAAGGCTCCCATGGGATGTGCTCTGGACATGCTGGGCTGACCTCAGGAGGCTCTGCTGCTGCTGCTGGAAGCTCCAGCTCCATGGGATCAGCTCCTGGCTCTGTCTGCAGCTCCTTGCTTTTCTCCCAATGGCCACAGTCAGAGCTCATGGATAAAGTGGGGCTGGGCTCTCAGCCAGCATCTCCTTCCCAAGGTTTGCAGGAGCATATCCTGGCAGGAGCCTGCCCCAAGCACCTGGGTGCCCTTCCCCAGCAATGCCATCCCAGTACCAACCCTGCCTTTCCTACCTGGGATGCTCCCAAACCTTCCTCCTGCCCCATTCCCTAGCTAAGCACCAAGCAGGAGGTCTTCAAGGACACAGCATGGAGATATGGATAACCAGGAGCTAAATAAGGGATAAACTGGGGGGGGGCACCTATCCAAAAGCCCCTCAGGAATCTGCCAGCATGGAGGATGCTGAGGGGAAGGGGAAGGATGGGCAGTGAGGAGCCAGCTTGCTATTTTAAGGCCAAGCAATCCTCTCCCCAGCCTTGCTGTGTGCTGGATCCCTGCCCTGGAGTCAGCAGCAAGCCACTCTGCTTTCTATTCCAGTCACAGCAAAGCTCCTCAGCAAGCCATCCATCTGCAGGCCAGCCCTGCAGAGCTGCACAAGGCCCAGCAGGCTGCAAGGGTGGCCAGGAACACAGGCTGCTGAGCTGGGGCCATGTGTGCCAGCTCCCCTGTGGGCACAGCACAGCAGCCTCCCCATCTCCTCATCCCCCAGGGGTGCTGCTGCTGCTTTGCTCTGCATCCCTGCTGCTGCTTCCCTCTGCATCCCTGCTGCTGCTGCTTCCCTCTGCATCCTTGCTGCTGCTTCCCTCTGCATCCTTGCTGCTGCTGCTTCCCTCTGCATCCTTGCTGTTGCTTTGCTCTGCATCCTTGCTGCTGCTTCCCTCTGCATCCTTGCTGCTGCTGCTGCTTCCCTCTGCATCCCTGCTGCTGCT
>VWZO01001822.1:159341-203188 GCA_013396975.1 Bucco capensis | reverse complement strand
TGTCTGTGGAGCACTCCCTTCCCAGCACAGCTAATCCCAGTGAATGGGAATTTACCTGAAGCAAAGTAGGTCAATAGCAAAATGCCATCGTCTGGTGTCATTAGTTGCCAGCAGTGACTCCCATCTTTGTTGTGCTCAGCTGCCAAGTGAAGCAGTGTGGGCTTGACAGCCTTGCAAGCTCAACTGGCTCTTGTCTCTAGAAATCAAGCTGCATTACTTCTGCCTCATGCAGCATCACTAACAATAAAGCATCCTCTGCTGGAGCAGAGCAGGTGGCTTCCTTATTCATGCAGGAGGCAGACAAGGCTCCAAAGTCCTTGGCCATGACACCAAAGTCTCTGCAGCAAGGAAGAGCTGGATGTGCTGCTGAACTTCAGAGAGCTTGGCTTAGAGGAGACACTTAGGTTAGACCTTCTGTTGGTGGAATGCTACCTTAGTCCTGGGGCCAGTTCTGGGCTCCCCAGGTCAGGAGAGACAAGGAACTAGTGGAGAGAGCCCAGCAGAGGCTAGGGAGATGCTGAGGGCACTGGAGCATGTGTGGCAGGAGGAAAGGCTGAGAGCCCTGGGGCTGCTGAGGCTGGAGCAGAGCAGAGCCAGAGGGGAGCTGCTCTTCCAGAGCTTCCCTTTGTGGGGACACATTCCCTGGGGACTGGCCTGAGCAGGAGCTTGCCCTGCAGAGCCTGGCCAAGCTAATCCCTTCCCAGGAAAGCAAAGCCAAGCTAATCCCTTCTGTGGTGCTTCCCCATCAGGAAGAAGCAAGGTAGCTTCATCAGCCAACAGAAGGTGCTGAGGGATGCAAGGAGCTCTGTGTTTCTCTCCTTGGAAAAGCATGAAGAGCTCCATCCTGAGGGCTTGACTTGGTGCTTTTCCAAGCTGGGATTTAGGGAAGGTGAGGACACAGCTTGTGGCTCTGCTGATGTAATTGGCTCTGAAGGGCAGGGCTGGAGCTCCTGGGGCAGAGCTGAGTGCTCCTGTCAGCCAGCTCCTGCTCTTTGGAGCTCAGAGGAGAGGAAAGCTCTCAGGTGAGGCTTCCCCTTCTAAGCTGGTGATGCCACCATCCCTGGAGGGGTTCAGAGCTGGAGATGGGGTGCCTGGGGCCATGCTTTAGTGGTGGTGGGCATGCTGGCCTTGGCTGGGTGGGTGGGCTCCATCCTCTCCTGATGAGTCTGTGATGGGATGCTTCCCAGTGACACATGGTCACTGTTCCAGCAGAACACTGGAGCTAGCATGGAGCTTTCCTGTCCTTCTAGATCACTGGGAAAGCCAATGCAGAGCCAGAGGGTCATAGGAGGAGGCAGGAGTGAGTTTGACACCTTCACTCAGCCTAAAAGCATCCTCCCTGGAACAGGAGTGCTCCCTGAGCATCACCTCAATCCCTGACCAACCTCCTCCAGAGCCATGCCTGCAGGGGAAAGGAATGAGCAGAGAAAAGGTTTGTTAAGCAAATAAAGAGAGAGGGAGGCAAAAGCTTGCAGAGACATATGTGTTTGGTGTTGTTGGCAGAGCTGTAAACTTATTAGTGCCTCCACACACCCTGTAATTAAGATCTAGTGGTAATTAGTCAATAGTTATAAATAGGGGTTGGGGGGATGCTGCTGGGAAGGCCTAGCCAAGGATGTCTGCTCTGCATCCAGCAGGCACCTAGTAGCTCCAAAACAGGGGCAAAGAGTGAATTGCAGAGCCCCAGCTCTTCCTTTCAGAGCCAGAGCTTCCAGCAGAGTCCCAGGTGATGCCCAAAGAGATTGACTCCATGGGAATGCTCTGGCAGCCCAGGCATGGCCCAGCCAGGGCAAGCTCTCCTCAGCTGCACATCTCCATGGAGTGAAGCCTGCTGCTGCAAGGGCATTGCTCTGCAAGCCAGAGGGTTGGGAGAGTCAGGGATTAGCACAGCCTGGAGCTATAATCCCATAGGAAACTCAAATGCCCAAGGCACTGCCAAAGCTCTAGTGCCTGGGAGCAAACCAAAGTGCCCTGGGAGGCATTCCCACAGAGCCATGGAGCCACTGCTCCTTCCCTAGGCAAGGAAAGCCAGGGGGAGGTGAGGAGGCTTGGGAATGGCTTCACTCCTCCTTCTGTCTCATCTAGACACCTCTCAGGAGCTGATGGTTTGGGACTAAAAGAGGAGATTGAGACTAGAGAGAAGGAAGAAATTGTCTCCCCTGAGGGTGGGGAGAGCCTGTGCCAGGTTATCCAGAGAGGTGGGAGATGCTCCATCCCTGGCAGCATCCCAGCTCAGGTTGCCTGGGGCTGGGAGCATCCTGCTCTGGTGGAGATGTCCCTGCTGCCTGCAGGGCTTGGCCTGGATGCCCTTGGCATCTTGGCTTGCCCCAGGCTGAGAGACACGAGTGGGGTGCCTGCTCCTTGGGGCAGCATCCCCACCTCCTCCCTGCTGTGTCCCTCCCAGCAAATCCCTCCTGCTCTGCTCAGGGAATGGCCAAGGCAATCCAGAAGGGAAGCTGGGCAAGGGAAGGGAAGCTGGAGAGGAGCAAGGACTCGTGCAGGAGAAGCATGAGGAGCTGAGCTCTGGCTGAGCACGAGGGGCAGAGGGGATTGTGCAGCACAAGGGCTCAGGTTGGATCTCCCAGAGGATAATAAGCTTTGGCATTTTGAGGGCAGAGTGAGGAAAGGATGATCAGAAGAAGCTGAAGCAGCAAACCCTAACTCCTAACTCTCAGAGCATCCTGTGCCTGCCAGGAAGCCAATGGGATAAGCAGCCAGGGCAGGGATGCAGAGCCTTGGCCCACAACGCTCTGCTAGCTCCAGTGGAGACTGAGCAGCCTCACAGCCTCTAGGATCAAGAGGGGAAAGAATTCCCACTGCCCTGAGCCATGCCTTGGCCTGGACAGGAAGAGGAGTCCTGCTGGTCCTGCAGAAGACAGGGGGGGAAAATCCCACCAGGAAAAGTCTACCTGAGAGCAAACCCTGAGCAATTGCAGCCCTGGTGGATGGCTGCAGACAGTGCTGGGATCTGCTGCTCCTGCAGGGAGCTTGCCCTTCCACGAATGACATCCAGGGACACAGAGCACAGCAGGCAGAGGGAGAGGGGTTGGTGGCATGGTGGGGATAGGAAGAGTTGGACTTGAGCACCTTAGAGGTCTCTTCTAGCCTTCCTGATCCTGTGATGCTGTGACTTTAGGGCATGGAATGATATCCATCTCTTCTCAGCCATCATGTCCATCTCTCCTTGGCCATCATGTCCATCTCTCTCTGGCCATGATATTCATCTGTCCTTGGCCATCATGTCCATCTCTCCTTGTCCATCATGTCCATCTCTTTCTGTCCATGATGTCCATCTCTCTCTGCCTATCATATCAATCTCTCCTTGTCCATCATGTCCATCTCTCCTTGGCCAGCATGTCCATCTCTCTCTGCCCATCATGTTCATCTCTCCTTGACCAGCATGTCCATGTCTCTCTGGCCATCATGTCCATCTCTCTCTGGCCATGATATTCATCTGTCCTTGGCCATCATGTCCATCTCTCCTTGTCCATCATGTCCATCTCTCCTTGTGCAGTTCTTCACTCCATCCTGCCCCTGGCAGGAGATGAGCAGGCTGGATGCATCCCTAGGGAATGCAGTGCTGTGGGAGCCCAGCAGTGGGCCCAGCTCAGGGATCTCACCAAGGAGCTTTGCCCAAGTCCTATTTCAGCAGCTTTGGGCACCAGACAAATGTTTCATCCGGAGGCAGGTGTGCCATGAGGCAGGAGGAGCTCTGGAGCAGCTGGAGCTGGGAGGCACAGCAGAAGGATGCTGGGATGGAGATGCTGGGCACCTCAGGGGCTGGGAGAGGAGGCAGAACAACTGCAAAGAGCAGAAAGCTCCCAGTGGGAAGGCAGAAGGAAGCTCTGGAATCACCTAGCAGCAGCAAGGATGAGGAGGGAGACCTCCAGAAAGCTCCTGTTGCCAAGCCTGGTCACATCTCCTCCCTCTGCATCTTGTGTGTGGCTTCAGCAGCTGAGGCAAGCAGCTGGAAGGTAGCTTGGACCTTGCCTTGTTGCAGCTGCTGCTGAAGGGCAGGCCAAGGGCAGGCAGAGCATCTGGCAGCTCCTGGCCAGCCCTCAGGAGGCAAGAGGAGAGCAGCAATGGCTCAGGCCCATGCAGCTGCCCCTTGTCCTCCAGGCCAAGGCTGCAGGGCTGTGCTCTCAGCTCTTTTGCAGAGCTCCAAGAGATGGCAGCCTTGGCCACAGCTCCTTGCTCAGCCTCTGAGCAGTGCTGAGGCTGCAGACAGGGGAGAGATGGAGCAGAGAGCTGCTCAGAGCCAGCTCTGGAGCCCTAGCTTGGTGCTGCCTGCTGCCTGGAGATGTGGCCAGCTCTGGCACAGGGATTGGCATCTCCTCTGCCTTCTGGCTGAGCTGAGTTGTCTTTGTGCCCCTTGGCTTGCTGCTGCTGCATTGCCTGCCCAGGGCTGCTGGCACAGCAGGAGCCTTGTGTGCTCAGCTCTCTGGGCTTTCTAGTCCCAAACTGCCTTTCCTTGCAGAAGGAGATGTGGGCAGGCAGAACACACGAGTGCTCACTCATCCCCTGTGTGTGCCCTCAAGAAATCCCTTCCCACAGCTTGCCCCTGCCTCAGCTGCCATGCCAGCAGCTCCTCAGGAGGTGGCCTCATGTCCAAGCCATGTCCCAGCCCTCTGTCCCCCCCCAGCCCTCCCTGCTGAGGAGCAGACTGCAGAGGGACCACAGGCCACTTTTAATGGCAGCAGCAAGCTCTGCTTGCAGCAGACAAGGAGAAAGCACAGCAGACATCTCTCTTTGTCCTCTCAGCACCACAAGTCTCTGCTCTACTCCTTCTTGCTGTGGGTCAGGCAGCAGTGCATCCTCCTGCAGCCTCCAGGATGCTGCTCCTCCTCCTCCTCCTCTCTCCTGGCAGGTGTCCTGGGACAATGCCCTCTGCAGCTCCTCTTGGATTGCCTTTTGCCTGCAGGGAGGAGGAAGCAGAGCTGCTCTTGCATTGCCTAGCTCAGCTGGGTCAGCAGCACAGAAAGCCCCACCCTGTCCCTCAAGTGTCCACAGGCACACGGAGACCTTGGGCTGGAGCCTGGCTCCTGTCTCTGGAATGCTTTGAGGGCACCAGGAGCAAAGCTGAGCCCTGGCACTGCTGGGAAGCCTTGGCTCAGGGGGCAAGGTGACAGCTTAGCCTTGTCACTCCCCTGGGTGTCTAGCTTGAGAGCAGCTGAGCTGCTCTAGTGACTCATGGCCATGAGGGGACCCAGCTCCCAGGGACATCTCCAGCTGATGGATGGCCAAGTCTAGGATGAGGGGGTTCAGAAGAGATGCACCCAACCCCAATCCCCCCAAGAGACTCCCCTCCCACTCCTCCTTGCCTGGAGAAGCCTGCTTTCAACCTCCTGCTTCTCCCTCACCCTCAGCTCTCCTTTGTGCCACCTTACCTGGCGTGGCCATCAGGGCCATCAGAAAGACAGCAAACAGCACGTAGATGATCCTCATGGCTGGCTGGGCTGCAGAGACAGCTGCCTGAGGGCCAGGCTGCAGCTCCTGCTCTTTATAGGCATCCCTGGGCAGGCAGCACAGGGCCAAGGAGGAGCCTGGCCTTGCTCTGGGCCCAGCACACATTGTTTGCTGCTCCCAGGGACAGGATGTCACTCCAACCCAGTGGCCAGCAGACAATGGCACATCCACTCTGTGCCTCTGGCTGCCTGAAGGCATCTGCTGAGGCTTGGCCAGGCTCTGAATGATGCTCTGGCCTCCAGCAGCTGCTGGCTGGGGCTCCCTGCCCTCAGAGCTCTTGCTCCAAGCCTCTCCACTAGGATTAACTCAGACAGGAACACACTTAGGCTTTGGCATTGCTGCTGGCAGTGTCTCCTCTTGCTCTGGAGCTCTACAGCTCTGGGAGAGTCCCAGCAAGCATCCATGGAGCTTGACCTCCTCTGAGCTCTGCTCTAAGCTCCACATTGACCCTTCCCAAGGACTCAGAGCCCTGAGGGGCAGAGCTGAGCTCTCCTGCTAGCTCTCTAGAGGCTGATGAGCTCCCAGAGCTCCCACAGCATCCCTGCCAGGCCCCCAGGAGTATCCCAGATGGCACTAGGCATTCACTGAGGCAACTCCCTGCCTGGCTGCAGAGGCTCCTGTGGGAGCAGCTCCGAGCCCTCCCCACATCCATGGCTCAGTGCCATGGTGCTGATGGGGAGCTGGTTGGACTGCAGGATCTCAGAGGTCTCTTGCAGCCTTCCTGACTCTGTGTGCCTCACCCAGAGAGGGCAAGGTGGGCAAAGGCATGGGAGGACAGGGATGTCCCACCTGCCACGCTGTCCTCCACAGCCAGGCTGGGCAGCACAGCTCTGAGATGCTGAGCAGCTCCCAGTCCCTCTGCTCCACCTGCTCCCAGCCTCTCCAGCACATGCCAAAGGGAGGAAGCAGAGGAGAAGATGAGGGAGAAGATGAGGAGAAGATGAGGGAGAAGATGAGGGAGAAGATGAGGGAGAAGATGAGGGAGAGATGAGGAGGAGATGAGGAAGAAGCAGAGGAGAAGATGAGGCAGAAGCAGCATGAAACTGCCCCATATTTTCCCAGGGCATCCCTCAAGCTAGGGATGTGATCCAGGGGAAGGACTTGGTGTGGAGAGCTAGCTGGGCAAGTGTCCCCTGGGACAGCAGAGGAGGAGAGGTAGGAGTCCTCTCCCTTCCTGTCACGGGCTGCTCAGAGTGCTGAGGTGCTGAGGGGACTAGGCTTGGACACAAGGAAGCACAGCACACACACACACACAGCATTCCAGCTCCTTCTTTAATTCCTGACAGGAGGGGATGCCCATTGGGTTAGGGGATGGAGGAGCTGCTCCCACAGCCTCCCTGCTGCCTCCTCTTCCTCTGCAGCTCCTATTTGCCCTTCCAGACTGGTGGGATGCAGCAGTAGAACTTGCAGTTGGAAGCAGAGCCCCACACATCTCCCTTGGCACACTTGCTGGAGCAGTAGCCAACCTTCTGGCAGTCCTTGATGTGCCCAGAGCCTGCAAGAGACACACACAGAGAGGTTTTGGGTCACCCCTGTCCCCTCTGAGCTGCCACCACCTCCTGCAGCTCCTGCTGCTTTCTCCCATGTGCCCATCACTGCTGCCCAAGGACAGGATGTTGAGGAGCAGCTGCTGGAGCATCCCTCTGCTCCCAGCTGGATGGGGATAGGAGTGCAGTTAGCCTGGGAAAGAGAAGAGAGCAGAGGCCTTGCCCTCCTGGGGCTGATCCCCAGCTGAAGGCTGCACCTCAGTTGTCCCTAGAGCATCCTCTCAGGGGTAACCTTTAGCTCCTTGTCCCTTGCAAGAAGCCATCTGGGCTCAGCTTCCAGCACTCACCTGCATGGGAAATCACTCTGTTCCCAAGGAACCCCAGCTAGCTGCAGCTCCCTCTCTGTGCCTTCTTACCTGGAGTGGCCATGGAGATGAGCAGGAAGAGAGTGAGGAGCAGGGAGAGGAACCTCATGGCTGCAGTGGAGCTGGGAGCTCAGCAAGGCTGGCAGCTGCAGGGGATGCTCAGCAGGAGCTGTGCAGAGGCTGCAGCTGCTGCTCTTTTATAGAGCATTGCCCTGCAAGGTGCTGGGCAGCCTTGGCAGCTCATCCAAGCCCTCCTGCTCCTCTCTGGCTCTGCAGGGATGATGGCAGGAGCAGCAGCATTGGCCAAGAGTGCTGGCAGCCAGAGCTGGTCACTCACTATCAGATCTGCTATCAGCTGGCTGCCTCTGATAAGAGCACGGAGAGGCTGTGGGGCACAGGGACCTGATGGAGATCTGCAAGCTGCCAGCACATCCAGCACCTCTGGCACAGCTGCAAGTGCCCACAGCAAGGCTGAGCTGTGGCCAAGCATGCCCTGGCAGCTCTGCCTCCATTGTCCAGGCTCAGCAGCATGTGCAAAGCACTCGTGTTCCCATCTCCAGGTGGGATGGGAGCCATGGCTGCAGAGCCTCTCTGATAAGCAAAGAGCAGGAGCAGTGCTGGCTCTGCTGATGGATGGGCCACGAGCACTGGGGCTCAGACATGCCAGCAGCTCACTTGGATCCTCACCAAGACAGCTCCAAGGTGAGCACAGCTCCCTGGCTGCTTTGAGAGCTCCAGAAACAAAAGGATAAATGGGAAGAGAAGAGAAGAGAAGAGAAGAGAAGAGAAGAGAAGAGAAGAGAAGAGAAGAGAAGAGAAGAGAAGAGAAGCTGCTGCTGGTCCAAAGCTCCTGAGTGCCATCAAGCACACCAAGGGACACTGAGGGACAAGGCAGCCAAGTGTCAGCTGCTGGAGCAGTGACAAGGAGCGGCAGGTTGTGAGTTGGGAGCATAGATCATCTCTGTGCCAAGGATGGGTCTGAATGACCTAAAGCCTGCTAGGGAGCTGCTTTGGAAGTCCTTGACCAAAAAGGTCCTTTTCCCACCCTGAGCATGGAGCTGGGGCAAGAAGTGGAGGCACTCAAAGTGCACTGAGAGCACAGAGGTGTGGGACAAGCAGCCCATGGCTTCAGGAAGCTGATCAGGGATAAAAGCTTCTGCAGGAAGTCACCCAAGTTCTCCTTGCTGCAGGGTGAGCAGATGGAGCCAGAGATGGGAACACAAGTCCTTGCAGTGCTGCCCAGGATCTCCCTGGTGCCTCAGGCAGGCCCTGGGCTCGGGCTCAGCATGCTCTGTGAGTGCCTGTGCTGGCAGGGCAGGCAGCAAGGCAGAGCAAAGGCTGAGGGCTCTGTGCAGCTCCCTGCTCCTCACTGCTGCTGCTGCCACACTCCTTCACTGCTCTGCTCTGCCAGGCTCTCCTGCAGCTGCACTCAGCAGCTGCTGCTGCCACTGCACTGCTGCACTTCTCCTCCTGCCCACTAAGGACACAGCAGCCCTTGCCAACCTAGTGCCCTCTGGGCACTTGGGATGCTTCCCATGCCTTCTCTTCCCTCAGCACCACTTCCTCTGTCCCGACAGCTCTCATCTCCTGCACCTCTGCAGAGCTGAGCTCCCTGCAGCCCAACAGTGCCTGGAGAGGCCAGGAAGCTCCCTTCCCACCCCAAGCATGCCAGCAGCCTGGGAAGCTGTTGTAGAGCATCCCCTCAGGGGCAGAGGCTGCAGCAAGCTCCTGGCAGCAGCACTTGGCCCTGTGTGGGCAGCCTGGGGCCTGCAGCCAGGCAGGGAGCAGGAGAAGGGCAGTGGAGCATGGAGCTGGCTGCCAGGAGCCTTGGGCAGTGGCAGCAGCAGGGCAGGGTGACATTGGACATGGCCCTGGCAGGAGATGGGGCAGCTCAGCCTCTGCTGGGGGCACCAGGGCCTCTATAAAGCCCAAAGGGTTCCCCCTCCCCTGCCACCTGTGAGCTGCTCTGCTGGCAGGCTGCTGAGCTCTGCCCTTGCTCTGCAGGCATGAGGCTGCTCTCTGTGCTCTGTGCTGTGCTCCTGCTCTTCTCCTTGGCCACCCCAGGTAAGAGGAGAGCACGTGGGGGTGGGCAAAGCAGGGCTGAGCCTCGGGCCTGTCCTCTCTCCCTCCTCTGAGCCCTCTCTATCCTCTGTGCCCTCTCCATCCTCTGTCCTCTCTCCATCCTCTGTGCCCTCTCCATCCTCTGTGCCCTCTGCATCCTCTGTGCCCTCTGCATCCTCTGTGCCCTCTCCCTGCTCTGTGCCCTCCTGTCCCTGCTGTGTGCCTCGTGGGGAGGGATGTGTTGCAGCTTCCCCTGGCTGATGCTTTGGGCAGCCTAGCTCTCCCAAGCAGCTTGGCAGGAGATGAATCCACCCTGCAGGTGCCTGGCTCTTCCCTTCATGCCCAGGGATGCTGGCAGCAGGCTGCAGCCCTGCCCCTGCTCAAGGGGATGGCATGGAAGTGTCCAGGGCTCCCTCAGCACAGCATGGCTTGGGAAAGACCTCAATGGAAGCCCAAGCATTAACCCTTCACTGGCAAGCCCAGCACTAAGCATGTCAGCAAGGCCAGGGATGCTCCCTTGCAGCCAGCAAGCAGCTGGCTCTGGGGGCTCTGCTCTCCTCTCCAGGGCCTGGCTTTGTCTCTCCTAACCCATGTCTCTCCCTCCTCTCCCAGGCTGGGGCCAGTTCAAGGAGGACTGTGAAGGATATTGCTCCTACATGTGCTCCAAGAGAGAGGAGTGGACCTTCAGCCACACCTGTGGCAAGATGTACTGCTGCATCCCCCCTCCCAAGAAGGGCAAATGAGGGGGGGGAGGCAGCAGAGCAGCCCCTGCCCTTCTCCCCATGCTCTGCCCAAGCTGCTGCTCAGGGCTTGGAAGTAAAGATGGGCAGAGATGAGTCCTGTGTGCTGTGTGATTCCTTCCCCCCACACCCCCCCAGGAGGGGCAGAGCTCCCTGAATGGTGCCATGGCACACAGCTGGCAGCCAAGGGACAGGAAAGGGGTGGCAAGAGCTGGGGGAGGACTCACTGCCTCACCTTGGCTCTCCTATCCCCCACTTGAGTCTAAAGGCACCCAACAGCCACTCAGCCTCTCAGTCCCACTGCAGGCAAGCACCCCAAAAACCCCCTGCCAGGCTCCCTCCATCCTCAGCCCAGGCCAAGGGCTCAGCTGCTGTGGTGCCATGAGCATCCTGGCACAGCCCAAGGCACTTGTCCCCAGAGGCTGGGAGCTGTTGGGAGAAGAGAGCAGCTGGATTGTCCTCAGTGTCCCTTTCCCTGTCCCCTCCAGCCCAGGTTTGGCTCTGCTGGGCAGCACTTAACCCTTCATGGGAAGGAGCAGCCTGCTCCTGGGCCTCAGGGCACTGAGGAGGAATTGGTGCAAAGGATACCAAAGGGAGAGCTCCAAGAGGGAAACCATGGCCAAGAGCTCTTTGTGAGCAGCCTGGCAGCTCTTTTGGCCACTGCAGTGGGCTCTGGGAGAGAAGGAGGGGAACCTATCCAGCAGAGAGAGCTGGCAAAGAGCAGAAAGCACAGGTCAGAGGAGGAGGAGGGAGCTTGTCAGGAAGGAGAAGCTGAAATGATGTCCAAGCATGGGAAATAGAGAAGATCATCCAGTGGCTGGCCAAGGGAGAAGATGCTGAGGGGAGCTTGGCAGAGGACTGCAGGGAGAAGGCAAGGAAAGTCCTCTGGGGGCTGGAAGGAGATGCTGGCAGCAAAGAGCTCAGGCTGCTCCACAGAGGCTAAATGAGATGTTTGCTGCTGCCTTCCCCTGGCCAGGCAGGAGGGAGAGCTTCCCCCTGCCCTCCCCTTGGGGCAGGACACTCAGCAGGGAAGTGTCCTCAAGGGCAAGGAGGTGGAAGGCAGGAGAGCAGCAGCCAAGAGCCTGAAGGGATGGAGGGATGGCATCTCCACCTTTCCCCCTCCAAGAGCCTGAAGGGATGGAGGGATGGCATCTCCACCTTTTCCCTTCCAAGAGCCTGAAGGGATGGAGAGATGGCATCTCCACCTTTTCCCCTCCAAGAGCCTGAAGGGAATGGAGGGATGGCATCTCCACCTTTTCCCCTCCAAGAGCCTGAAGGGATGGAGGGATGGCATCTCCACCTTTTCCCTTCCAAGAGCCTGAAGGGATGGAGGGATGGCATCTCCACCTTTTCCCCTCCAAGAGCCTGAAGGGCTGGAGGGATGGCATGTCCTCCCTCCTGGAGCTGGCAGTGTGTGCAGTGATGCTCCCCAGAGCTGCTCTAGCACTACAAGACCCATGCAGCTTGGAAGAGATCTCCAAGCTCCTCAAGCCCTCAGCAAAGCTCTGCTCCATCCCAGCAAACCCAGCAGAGCTCTGCTGGCTCCAGCCACAGCTTATTCCCCCATCCCTGAGTGAATCCCTGCTGGGAAAGTGCAGGGGGCTTAGCACTTGGGTTAGGAATTTGGGGCACAGAAAGAACACTCAGCCATGGTGCTGAGGAGCCTCTGGGACTAGGCTTGGACACAAGGAAACACACACAGCATTCCAGCTCCTTCTTTAATTCCTGACAGGAGGGGATGCCCATTGGGTTAGGGGATGGAGGAGCTGCTCCCACAGCCTCCCTGCTGCCTCCTCTTCCTCTGCAGCTCCTATTTGCCCTTCCAGATGTATGGGATGCAGCAGTAGAACTTGCAGTCGGAGGAGGATGCCCACATCTCTCCCTTGGCACACTTGCTGGAGCAGTAGGCAACCTTGGGGCAATGCTTCACTGTCTGCCCAGAGCCTGCAAGAGACACACACAGAGAGAGTTTTGGGGTCACCCCTGTCCCCTCTGAGCTGTCACCACCTCCTGCAGCTCCTGCTGCATTCTCCCATGTGCCCATCACTGCTGCCCAAGGACAGGATGTTGAGGAGCAGCTGCTGGAGCATCCCTCTGCTCCCAGCTGGATGGGGATAGGAGTGCAGTTAGCCTGGGAAAGAGAAGAGAGCAGAGGCCTTGCCCTCCTGGGGATGCTCAGCTGTGGAGCCTGAGCTCCTTCTGTTTGAGAGAGCAGAGCAAGCTTCCCTGAGGGAAAGAGGGAGAGCAACACCATGGATAGTTGGAGAGGAGGCAGGTCCTGGGCTAAGCTTGTGTCTAAAGAGCTTGAGGTGCCAACCAGGAGATTGTTGGCCTCAAAGGGCTGTGGGGAGAGATGCTGCAGGTTATTGTGCATTGAAGGCAGAGGTGAAAAGCACTGCACAGAGGAGCTAGGGGAGGCAACTGGAGCCTGCAGTGCTTTGGCCCAGCCAGGAGGTCTGAAGCAGACCCTCAGCACTGCCTTGGTCCCCAGCTCCCCTTGGCCATCTTGCAGGCCTTGAGCATCCCCAGAGAGCACTGTGCAGCCTCCCCTCTCTGCTCAGCAAGCTAGAGGCCCAGGGGAGGCAAGCTGCAGGACAACACCACTCATCTCCATGCCTGCAGCACAAGAGAGCCCCAAAAGCAAGGTGTGTGTCCCCTTGCTTCTCCTGCCACCCTGCAGCTGCTCCTTCCCAAGCAATTCCCTTCCTTACCTGGGGCAGCCAGGGAGAGCAGCAGGAAGGCAGCAAGGACAAGGTAGAGGAACCTCATGGCTCAGCAAGGTGCTGGAGAGCAGGAGAATGGAGAGAGGCTGAGCTGGATGCTGCTGCTGCAGCCTGAGCATCTTCATTTTATAGTGTGCTGCTGGGCACAGAGCAGGTGCTGCTGCTCCTGCCACCTCTCCTGGGTCACTGCACAGGACAAGGCTTGGCCCCTCGAGCCAGCACCTGGCTCTGCTAGCAGCACCCACTGGAGAGGAAAAGCATGGAGTGTGCCAGGAGCCAGTGGGGAGCAGAGAGCACAGAGCTGCTGGGGCACAGGGACCTGGGAGGAATCAAGATCAAAGAGCTTCAGGCCTTCCTCAATCCTTGGCACAGGTGCAACTGGAAGGTGTCAAGGCTCTTTGGGAATAGCATCAGTAGCAGGTCTTCTCCCCATCATCCCTCCTCCAGGACACCATTCCTCAGCCCATCAGAAATCACAGAGCACACATGAGTAGAGATGGGAAGGGAGCTCTAGGGATGACCCAGTGCATCCTCCCTGCTTTAGCAGGCTCACTGCTAGCTGCTGGGGAGCTGCTTGTGTGCCAGGATTCCCAGGTCCTGCTCTGGTGCTGGGGGTTATCCCTCCCCACGTGCAGAACTCTCTCAGCTCTCCCAACTCTTCCAGCTGCCATTGTGTCCTTGGGGAGGGAAGAGTCTGGCTAGCTCCAAGCTCCTGAGAGGTCCTTGTGCCATCACCATGGGAACTGGAGACTTACTAACTCCTGCTCACAAGCCATTTTTTCCCTTGCCTTTCCTTTAGGCTGAGATCAATAACCCAACCAAGCACAAAACCAACCAAAAAGAAGTGAGCAAACCACCCCAAGTGAGCATGGAGACACTCAGGACAAGCTCCATCCTGCTCCTGCTCCATCAGCTCATTCCTGTGCAGGACACTCCACTTGCCCTGCTTGGCCTTCAGAGGAATGGGAGGAAGATGCTGGAGAGCTGGTTGGGGATAAAAGCTTCTGCAGGAAGTCACCCAAGTTCTCCTTGCTGCAGGGTGAGCAGATGGAGCCAGAGATGGGAACACAAGTCCTTGCAGTGCTGCCCAGGATCTCCCTGGTGCCTCAGGCAGGCCCTGGGCTCAGGCTCAGCATGCTCTGTAAGTGCTTGTGCTGGCAGGGCAGGCAGCAAGGCAGAGCAAAGGCTGAGGGCTCTGTGCAGCTCCCTGCTCCTCACTGCTGCTGCTGCCACACTCCTTCACTGCTCTGCTCTGCCAGGCTCTCCTGCAGCTGCACTCAGCAGCTGCTGCTGCCACTGCACTGCTGCACTTCTCCTCCTGCCCACCAAGGACACAGCAGCCCTTGCCAACCTAGTGCCCTCTGGGCACTTGGGATGCTTCCCATGCCTTCTCTTCCCTCAGCACCACTTCCTCTGTCCCGACAGCTCTCATCTCCTGCACCTCTGCAGAGCTGAGCTCCCTGCAGCCCAACAGTGCCTGGAGAGGCCAGGAAGCTCCCTTCCCACCCCAAGCATGCCAGCAGCCTGGGAAGCTGTTGTAGAGCATCCCCTCAGGGGCAGAGGCTGCAGCAAGCTCCTGGCAGCAGCACTTGGCCCTGTGTGGGCAGCCTGGGGCCTGCAGCCAGGCAGGGAGCAGGAGAAGGGCAGTGGAGCATGGAGCTGGCTGCCAGGAGCCTTGGGCAGTGGCAGCAGCAGGGCAGGGTGACATTGGACATGGCCCTGGCAGGAGATGGGGCAGCTCAGCCTCTGCTGGGGGCTCTGAGCACAAATGTCTGTGTCTTTGTTTGTGGGCAGCATTGTTCTGTGCTGCTGGCACACCAAGATCTCCCCTGGGCTCCAGACAGGAGGCTGCAGCTGCATTGTTTGGCTCCTCTCTTGTTGCTCTCCATGCCCATGCAGGGCAGGCAGAGAGGGCTGGGAGGTCCCTGCTAGGATCTGTCACCTTCAGAGGCTTCTCCAGCAGCAGCACAGCACTGAACAGTGTCCAAGGGCCAGATGTGTTGTGGATAAGGTTGGAAGAGACCTCTGAGCTCCTCAAGCCCAAGCATGTAGCCATCAGAGGCTCTGCTGGGCTGTCAGTGGCTGGAGGCAGTGCTGCCTAGGCCAATAAAGCAGTGTGCAGCATGGCACTCAATGCTCTCTCTGGGGGATGCTCTTCCCCTTCAGAGCCCAATTCATGGTGCCACTTCATGAGGGCTCAGCCAGAGCTGAGAGCCAGGCTAGCCCAGCAGGCTCAGCCAGGCCCCTGCCAGCTGCTCCCTGGGGCACTGAGGGGGAGCAAGGAGATGGCATTCCCCAAAGCCAAAAGGACACAGAGAGAGGGAGAGCACTGCAATAAAAGCCAAGCTGTGCTGCAAGTGCTGAGAGAGCAGAGCAATGCAACACTCACTGCAGGAACAGTTGCTGGTGGTGCCTAGGAAAAGCCTTGAATGAGCCCAAAATGTGTGCTCCCAGCCCAGAGGTTACCCACGTGCTGGGCAGGGAGGGGATTGTGCCTCTGCTCAGAGCTCAGCTGCAGGGCTGGGGCAGCTCTGCAGTGCTCAGCACAGCACAGACATGGAGCTGGGGGAGCAGGGACACAGGAGAACACAGCAAGGATGGGAGGGCTGGAAGCTCTCTGCTGGGAGAGCTGGGCTTGTGCAGGCTGGACAGGAGAAGGCTCCAGGGAGAGCTGCTTGTGGCCTTGCAGGGTCTATCAGAAAGATGAGGAGAGAGTTTTGAGCAGGAGCTGTTGGGACAGGACAAGGGGAGATGGTTTGGAACTAGAAGAGGAGAGATGTAGACTAGAGAGAAGGATGAAGTTGTTCCCCCTGAGGATGCTGAGAGCCTGTGCCAGGTTGCCCAGAGAAGTGGGAGATGTCCCATTCATCCCTGGAAGGATGAATCTTCCTTATTCTGAATCTTTGCATCTATCTATGAGAGGAAAATTGACAATATCATGAATGAGACTTTCAGCTGTTGAAATGATGCACAAGGCACAGTCTGGACAGGCTGAGGATGGACTCAGCTCCCTCTCTAAACACCTCTGCAATCCTTCTGGGATGCAATTGCCTGGAACAGGCTGCCAGCCAAAGCTGCACCTGCCCAGCTAGTGCCAGGCTGTTCCCATCCTGCAGGGACTGAACAAGCTGGAATTTGCCCCATGGATGAGACCCAGCTGCTATTCATCTCATCTAAAGCAAGCCCCACAAAGGGCTGATGACCTGATTGCCATGCTTTGTTCTTCTGCAGAGATAAAGCAGGGGCAGGCTGAGGCATTGAAGTGTCTCCAGCTGAGTGAGATCAGTGCTTGTGCACCAGAGCCTGCAGCCAGCTCCTGGGCCAGTGTCTCCTTTTGTGGCCAGCCCAGGCAGCAGAGCTCCTCTTCAGCAAAAGGAGCCCTTGCTGCCCTTAGCAGCACAGAATTATTGAGACTGGCAAAGATCTTTCAGGTCATTGAGTCCTTCTGAGCACTGGGGAGAAGTTTTCTTCTCCTGGGCAGCACAGGCTTTTGCAGACAATCCTTCCTGGGCTCCTAAACACTTCCAGGGTGTAAGCTGGATTGCAGCATTAGCCACCTCAGGCTTGGGGTTGAACCATCCCCATGCCAGGACCTCTCCTCTGGACCTCAGGCTTAGTCTGCCCATCTCAACAGTAAGATTGGATGACATTAAGAGCTTGTCAGTGCCTGCTGGCAGTGCCCAAAACCAGGTTGGCTGAGCCCTTGAGCTAGTGGCAGGTGTCCCTACCCACGGCAGGGGGGTTGGAACTAGGTGATCATTAAGCTCCCTTCCAATCCAAACCATTCTATGGCCTCTAAAACTGAATTCCTGAGAAAGCTCTGGAGTGATGCACAGCATGGAATCACCAGGGGCTTCTGTCCTGCCTGAAGAGTGGAGCCATAAGGACCTGAGCTGGCAATGTGCACTCAAAGCCCAAGAGGCCAACCCTGTCCTGGGCTCATCCCCAGCAGGGCAGGGAGGGGATTGTGCTTCTGGGCAGAGCTCAGCTGCAGGGCTGGGGCAGCTCTGGAGTGCTCAGCACAGCACAGACATGGAGCTGCTGGAGTGGGGCTAGTGGGTCCAGTTTGCTCCCAGCCCACTCCAGGGCTCCGGCCTGCTCCCTGCCCACCCTATAGCTCCTGTCTGCTCCAGTCTGGAGCTCTGAGCCCCTGCCTGCTCCCTGCCCACCCTATAGCTCCTACCCATTCCCTACCAACCCAAACCATTCTATGAGGGTCTGGAGCACAANCCCACGGCAGGGGGGTTGGAACTAGGTGATCATTAAGCTCCCTTCCAATCCAAACCATTCTATGGCCTCTAAAACTGAATTCCTGAGAAAGCTCTGGAGTGATGCACAGCATGGAATCACCAGGGGCTTCTGTCCTGCCTGAAGAGTGGAGCCATAAGGACCTGAGCTGGCAATGTGCACTCAAAGCCCAAGAGGCCAACCCTGTCCTGGGCTCATCCCCAGCAGGGCAGGGAGGGGATTGTGCTTCTGGGCAGAGCTCAGCTGCAGGGCTGGGGCAGCTCTGGAGTGCTCAGCACAGCACAGACATGGAGCTGCTGGAGTGGGGCTAGTGGGTCCAGTTTGCTCCCAGCCCACTCCAGGGCTCCGGCCTGCTCCCTGCCCACCCTATAGCTCCTGTCTGCTCCAGTCTGGAGCTCTGAGCCCCTGCCTGCTCCCTGCCCACCCTATAGCTCCTACCCATTCCCTACCAACCCAAACCATTCTATGAGGCTCTGGAGCACAAGTGCTGTGAGGAGCAGCTGAGGGCATTGGGCTTGGTTAGTCTGGAGCAGAGGAGGCTCAGGGCAGACCTTAGCTCTCTCTGCAGCTCAGGAGGAATTTCTTCCCTGCAAGGCTTGTTCAGTCTTGGCCCAGGCTGCCCAGTGAGATGCTGGAGTCACCATCCCTGAAGGAGCTGAAGAAACATCTAGCTGCTCTCCTTAGGGCCATGGCTTAGTGTCCTGGGGGTGCCAGGGATACTTGGACTTGCCGAGCTCATAGCTCTCTTGCAGCCTCCATCACTCTGTGCCTCCTCTCCCCTTTCCCAATCCCCGCCCCTTCCCCCCATTGGCTCCTCTCCCCCTAGTCCCCGCCCCTTCCCCCTCCCATTGGCTCCGAAGCCCCGAAGCCCCGCCCACTCCCTTGAAAGCATCCGGAACGTTGCTCTCGGGGCCGCTGCGCTCTCAGGGCTCTCGGCGGCAGCGGCAGCACTTCCGGTGTTCTCCAACCCGCGCTTCCATTGGGCCTGACGGGTCATGTGAACACCGCGCCGCGCTGCCATTGGGCCTGGCGGATCACGTGAGCGCCTAACATCCGGGCAACAGGTCAGTAAGCTTCCGGCCGGTGGCGCTGTGCCGGGAGCCTCCTGGGAGCGGCAGGGCCCCACAGGGTCCTGGGGGGGCTCCTGCTTTCCTCCGCCGCCCGGGGTTCCCCTCGCCGCCTCACCCGGTGCTTTCCCGCTCAGCCAGACCCACACGCTGCTCTTTGTCAAGCACTGAGGGGCTCCCCGCGCCCTCCCGACTCCCCTGGGGCAGCCGCCGAGCCCCCGGCAGGGCCTGCTCGGTCAGGCCTCACTGCGAGCTGGGCCCTGGGAGGGCATCAGCGTTCTCAGAGCGGGGGCTGGGCTGTATCCCTTCTCCAGCATCACCCTTCCCCGTTCACACACACACAGACCCAGCAGCGGGCTGGCGTCCTCCAGCGCTCCAGGAGCCGAGCTGAGCCCTTGACTTACGCTTCTGCCCCTCGTCAGGGTCAGCAGCAGCTCGCAGGCCATCCCCAGCGGGTTCTCCAGCCCTCTGAGCGTTGCTGAGGTTATCCCTGTGCTCCCCCAGGCCTCGCCGGGTCCTTTCCCTTGGCTTGGCAGCATGGAGTTTGCAGAGCTGATCAAGACCCCTCGAGCAGACAACGTGGTCCTGCACCGCCCCTTCCACCTGGCCGTGGAGGGCACTCTGTGTCTCACTGGCCACCACCTCATCTTTTCCTCCCGGCGCCAAGATAATGCTGAGGAGCTGTGGCTGCTGCACTCCAACATTGATTCCATTGAGAAAAGGTATGTCTCCCTCCTTTCCTTGCCTGCTTTCTGCCTCCTTGTTTGTGTCTCGTGACAGAGCACAGAGCTGAGGGCTCAGGAGGGTCAAGCCTCTTCTGCCATGGCAGTGCCCAAGGAGGACTCTGTCTCTCCTGTCTTCCCTCCTGATCCATCAGTTCCTCAATCCAGCTCCTGTGTGACACAGAGCCCAGCCTGGGCCTGCCCCAGTGCTGCCACAGCAGCAGTGGGGACAGGGAGGTAACTGCCATCAGGTTAGTCCAGACCAGCTTGCAGTTGAGCTGTTTCAGCCCAGTTCTGGAGAGGAGAAAGGACAGCCAGAGCATGGGGCAGGATGGTGGCTTGGGCAGGTTGAGTCTCCTTGTTTGGTTATTGATACTGGGCTGGAGAATCTTAAGATTAATTTCTTTTTGTCATCTATAGAGTGGGATTTGTTATGCTTAAACATCAGCAGTGCTCAGTGGGGTACAGTTACCTCTTGAAACACTCTAGAAAGGTTTCATCTCTACCACTGTTCAATGGGGACAGAAGCCAGAGCACTGCTCAAGTGATTTGCTAGGAAAGCTGATGGCAGGAGTGGACTTTCCCAGCCCCAGATCAGTCTCCTGCTGCTCACAGCATCATCCCTTTACTCCTCCCACTGCTTAGTGCAATCAGTAGCACTGGAACAGCATGCTCCTGGTGGGAGCAGTGTGCTAAAGCCAAGCTGGAGCTGCAGCACTCCAGTGGAGTCTTGCCCATCCCCTTTTGTGGCAGGCTCTTCAGCTTCTCACCATCACTTCTGTCTGCTTTGTGTCTTTCTGCTTCTCTCCCTGAGTCCCATCTCACCTGAACATTGTCTTCTGCCTCCTCTCCTTGGTCCTTTCTTCAGTTTGCTCATCATACATATGTTTTGTTCATTAATTACAAAGCCAATTCCCTCTTCTTGGTGCCTTGTGAGGAAGTGTGGAAGAGCAGATTTCCTTTCTGCCAGCAAGACTGGGAAAGAATGAAGCAGCAGCAGTAATTAAAGCTATCAGGATGCCTCAGAATCTGAGCAGAGAGGAAACATTAGCCATTGATGAAGTTTGTTCCTGATTGCTCTGAGTATTTCTCTCCAATGCTGCATCTTCGGGAGGCAGAGAGAGGGGGGGAAAGCTCAGGAAACCTGTTCCCATCTGGTACTGCTCAGTCCTGGGAGCCGTGTGGCCTCCTCCTCCTTACTGCTTGGACTGAAGCAGCCATAGCTGTGCCCTGAAAATGATTATGGACAAGCTTGTCTGCTTTTAATGAGCTTAGTTGCAGTTATAATGTGACTAGTTGACTAGCACATTCCTGCCTCACACAGGATGTGTCACAGGCTGCAGTTCCTCACAGCTCCCACTGCCACCTCCAGTTTCTAGAAGGTCTCTGGCCTCCCTAAGAATAGCTTGGGGTGACTCTAACTGCACTAAAACTCTAACACATTCCAATAAGAAGAGTATTTTCTTCCCAGGGCTGGAGAGAGTGGGGTACCAATGCTCTTCAGGGCTGTGGGAAGGTCCAGATAATCCCCTGTCAGCTGTAATAATGATGCTAAAATAATTGACAGGCACCTTTGGTAGAGCAGGTGGAGGAGCTCAGCAACTCCTGAGAGACTTTGGAGCAGGAGCTGTTGGGAAAGGACAAGGGGAGATGGTTTGACACTAAAAGAGGAGAGATTAAGCCTAGAGAAAATAAGAGATTGTTGCCCCTGAGGGTGGGGAGAGCCCGTGCCAGCTTGCCCAGAGAGGTGGGAGATGTCCCATTCATCCCTGGAAGCATCCCAGGTGAGGTTGGATGGGGCTGGTGAGCATCCTGCTCCAGCTGCAGATGTCCCTGCTGAGAGCAGGGGTTGGACAAGATGACCTTGAGAGGTCCCAACCCAGTCTGGGACTCTTGCATTGCCCTTGGCTGCTCCCAACACTGCTGCAGCACATGGGGAGCCTCAGCTGCTCTCCCTTCACTCCCTCTGGTTGGAAGCAAACTCCTCTGAAGCTCAGGGGCTAGTTGATGTCAGGAGAGCACTCTGTCTGTGCTCAGGCATCCTCCCTCTTCCAGGTGGGGAGGAAGGACTGGAGAGGGAGCCAGTGAGCTGGCCTTGCTTGCTTCCCTCCCTGCCAGCTCACAAGGGTGCCGTGAAAGGAACAGAGCAGAGCACAGCCTGCTAATATTTGGTGCCTGTGTTTCTTTTCTGTTTGTTGCAAGATGACCTTGCAGACAAATGACTCCTCCCTGAACTTTGCCTTGTAGCTGGAACAGCTCCTGAGAGCAGAGAAGCTCCTGCTCCTAGGGGACTCTCTCTTCTCTCCTGCTCTAGGTTTGTGGGCTCCTTGGGGACCATTGTGATCAAGTGCAAAGATCTGAGAATCATCCAGCTGGATATCCCTGGCATGGAGGAGTGTTTGAACATTGCCAGCTCCATTGAGGTAAGAACAGCACTGCTGTGCTCAGTTCTTGGTCACACTGCAGCATCAGCAGCTCTTGTTTGCCTGCTGGGAAGGGTTTTGTGGATGCTCTGGAAGGAGCTGATGTTGAGGGCTGGGCTGGTCACTAAACAAGTGACAGATGCTCTCTGGTGAGCCCTCTCCCAAAGGGAAGAGAAAGGGAATAAGGAAGAGAGACTTATGGATTGGAAGAGAAAACTAAAGCAGCTTGAATGAAAGTGATAACAATAAAATGGAATAGATACAACTAGATACAAAAACCAATGTGGACCCCAAGCCCTGATGGCTTAGCTCCCTGTCCCCACTGCTGCTGGGGCAGGCCCAGGCTGGGCTCTGTGTCACACAGGAGCTGGATTGAGGAACTGATGGATCAGGAGGGAAGACAGGAGAGACAGAGCCCTCCTTGGACACTGCCAGCCTCCTGAGCCCTCAGCTCTGTGCTCTGAGCCCCATGGCCAGCCCAGGGTCCCCTGTGCTGTCCCCTGGTCCCTGCAGGTGCCACCTGTGCCTCCCTGCAGCCCAGCATGGGAGCCAAGCTGGAGCAGAGCCCTTGCTGTGCCCAGGAGCAAGTGTCAGGCAGAGCCTTGGTGCAGCCCAAGCCTTGGCAGCAACTCTCCCCAGGCACTGTTGTCCCTGCTGGCAGCAGCCCCTGGCTGGGACAAGCTGCTGGGACAGTGCAGAAATGATTCCCTATCCCCAGTGGCAGTTGGATTCTCTGCTGTTTGCTCTTCATGCTGCTCTCTCTGTGTGCAGCTCACTCAGTCAAGCTTCAGGACTCTAGGCCTTTGGGTGGCTCCAGTTTGCATCCCCAAGAGTAGAGAAAAAACACTATTTGCTGTATGTTTCTCTGGGATAGAATAGCCATTGGAATGAAGGAATTAGCTGCTGGTGAAGTAGCTGTGGCTTTCTGTCCCCTGCACAGGCTCTTTCCACCCTGGACTCTGTCACCCTCATGTATCCTTTCTTCTACCGGCCCATGTTCGAGGTGCTGGAGGATGGCTGGAGAGCCTTTCTGCCTGACCAGGAGTTTGAGCTCCTCACTGCACTGGTAAGCTGCACCTGAAAGCTTGGCACAAGCACTCAGAGGCATCAACCAAAGGGCTTGTGCTAACAGGGATAGCTCAGCTTTCCTCTGGGCTCACCAACCTGACGCTGAGCATGGGCATGTGTCCAGAGCAGGGCCACAGGATGAGCAGAGGCTGGAGCATCTCTCCTCTGAGGACAGGCTGAGAGAGTTGGGATTGTTCAGTCTGGAGAAGAGAAGGCTCCCAGCAGACCTTCTTGTGGCCTTCCAGTATCTGCAAGAGAGCTGGGGAAGGGCTTGTTAGGATGTCAGGTAAGGCTAGGACTAGGGGAATGGATCCAAGCTAGAGGAGGGCAGATTTAGGTTGGCTGTCAGGCAGCAGTTGTTGGCCAGGAGGGTGCTGAGCCACTGTGCCAGGTTGCCCAGAGAGGTGGTGGCAGCCCCAGCCCTGGCAGTGTTGGGGCTGGGAGCAAGCTGCTCTAGTGCCAGGTGTCCCTGCCCATGGCAGGGGGGTGAGTGCCATTAGATGATCTGTAAGGTCCCTTCCAGCCCTGACAAGTCTGGGATTATATGGAAGCTCCTCTTGCTACTTGTGTTATGTTGCAAGCCTGACAGAAGCTTAGTGGTCAGAAGGGAGCTCTGGAGATGATCTAAGCCAAGCCTCTAACACGAATGATGACTCTTCCAACCCCAAGCCTGTGTGCTCTGCTCTTTTTCAGACAGATGAGTGGCGTCTCAGCTCCATCAACAAGGAGTTCTCTGTGTGTCCTTCCTACCCTGCAGTTGTCATTGTCCCCAAGAGCATCGATGACGAAGCTCTGCGCAAGGTGGCTCAGTTCCGGCACGGCAGCCGCTTCCCTGTGCTCAGCTACTACCACCCCAAGAATGGCATGGTGAGGGGCACCTCTGCTCACTGCAGGCAACCACACAACTGCCAGGGACCTTACAGATCATCTAGTGTCACCCCCTGCCACAGAGCAGCTTGCTCCCAGCCCCAGCCAGCCTGGCCTGCAACACTGCCAGGGCTGGGGCTGCCACCACCTCTCTGGGCAACCTGGCACAGTGGCTCAGCACCCTCCTGGCCAACAACTGCTGCCTGACAGCCAACCTAAATCTGCCCTCCTCTAGCTTGGATCCATTCCCCTAGTCCTAGCCTTACCTGACATCCTAACAAGTCCTTCCCCAGCTCTCTTGGAGCCCCTGCAGAGGCCACAGCTGGAGTGTGTTCAGCTCTGGACTGCCCTGGTTCAGAGAGACAGGGAATTGCTGGAGAGGAGTAGAGAAGGGACACTGAAATGCTGAGGGGAATGGAACATCTCTGTCCTGGGGAGAGGCTGAGAGGGCTGAGGCTGCTTAGCCTGGAGCAGAGCAGCCTGAGGGGAGATCTGATCAGTGCTTATCAATACTTAAAGGGTGGGAGTCAGGAGGCTGGGGCCAGACTTTGGGACAGAACTAGAGGCAGTGGGCACAAACTAGCACCTAAGGCTGGGGCCAGGCTTTGGGACAGGACTAGAGGCACTGGGCACAAACTAGCACCCAGCAAATTCTATCTGAACAGGAAGAGGAACATTTTTTCCTTGGAGGGTGCTGGAGCACTGGCCCAGGCTGCCCAGGGAGCTGCTGGAGTCTCCATTTCTGGAGAGATTCCAAACCCAATTGGGCACCATCCTGTGTGCAAGCTGCTCTAGGTTGTGCTGCTCTGGCAGGGGGGTTGGACTTAGATGATGTCCAGAGGGTCCCTTCCAACCCCTAGCCTGCTGGGATTCCATGGCCAAACCACCTTGTGCCTTAATGCACTTCAGGAGCTGTTTGCTCCTTTCATTTTCCAACTGATGAAGTGGCTGCAGTGAAACTGGTTCTGGGTGGAGGAATGAGTAATCTCCATTCTAGAAATAGCTGTTCGTGCGCTGCTTTGGGAGAGTGTGTGTGTGTGTGTGTGGCATGTGCTTGCTCACAGCAGTGAAAGCAAGATGAGACTTGTCAAGCCACCCCTGGCACCCTTCCTTGCTCTGTCTGCCAAGAGGCTTCATGCTGCAAGGGTGGCAGAAAGCACATTGGCTTATCTCAGGGTGCTGGACTGTCTCCTTCCTCATCAAGGCATGATGACAGAGCCTAGACAAGCTCTTGGTGACAACTGTGCCCAGAGCCAACTCTGCTTCTGCTGTGTGATCAGAACAATCTGTTCTCAGGGCCTCTCAGCAGAACATGCTTCAGGAGCAGCCAACCCTTGGTGTTACACAGCCTTTCCCACCTCTCACAAGCCAAAACACCATCTAATTGAGGCACTGAGAGGCTCTAATTAAGCAATGCAGTCATGGAGTAAGCATCTCTTGCTGATGTCACCAGCTGGGAGGGAGCAGGGCTGTCCAGCCTGCAGCTTGTGAACTTGAGCCAGGCTCCCAGTGTTTCCTGCCTTCTGCTGCCAAGCTTTGCAAGGCCTGAACTAGAGGAGCTCTGGAGTCTGGGCTGTGGGGCTCAGACATTCACCAGTCATGCTTTCTGCTTTATCTCAGCTGAGAAAACAGCTTTGTTGCATTCTCTCTGCAAGTAGTGCCTGTCTCCAGAAGCAGAAGAGCCTGGCACAGTAACACTGTGCTGAGCTCTGAGCTGGGGCTGCTGCCTGCCCTGCCTCCCATCTCTGCTTCTCCTCTGAGCTCATGGGCTGCCTGCTCTCTGCCCTGAGAGGGGACTCTCAGCTCCTACACTGCTTTGGGAGAGTGTGTGTAGTTTAGCTGCTGGCTACAACTGTCCCTCAGGAGTGAGACCTTCCAGAGGCCAAGCCTGCAGGCTCCCAGACAGCAGATGGCTGTCACTCAGGAAGGGGTCTGCCAAAGGATTGCTGAGTTCAAGCAGTGCCAGCATGCTCTTGAAGTCAATCTGGGAGGGATTGCACTCCCAGGAACTACAAAGTGTAGGAGCAGCTTTGGGAAGAGCTGTGGAGATGTGTGTGTGGATCAGGCTTTGCTGGGCTGTGTCCAGCCATGGTGCATTGAGCTGGAAGGGTGGTGGGATAAAAGCTGCCCAGGGAAGAGCTGGAGAGCCTGGAAGGCCTCCCTTGACTTCTCCTCCTGAACTGCTAGAGGAAGCTTGTTAAGGAGGATGCCATGAGGCAGCAATGTGGCCAAGAGGCCAATGGCATCCTAGGATGCATGAAGAGGAGCGTGGCCAGCAGAGCCAGAGAGGTTCTTCTCCCCTNTGAGCTGTCCTGCAGTGAGCTGGCTGGTTCTGGAGCAGAGGAGGCTGCTGTGGCCATGGCAGGAGCCTGATGCTGAGAGGCAGGCATGGCTTAGCGCTCCACACTCACAACCCTGCCAGCACTCCTCTGGGCAACGAAGGGCTCTCCTCTGCAGAAGGGCTGTCCCTCTGTCTCTTGAGCTTGAGGCTGCACTGCTGGGGAGCTGTGCAGCTGCCTGTGTGCCAGGGCAGTGCTGTGTGCTTGCCCCTGCAGGTGATGCTGCGGAGCAGCCAGCCCCTGAGCGGTACCAGCAGCCGCCGCTGCAAGGAGGATGAGAAGCTGCTCAATGCCACCCTGAGGCCTGGCAAACGAGGCTACATCATTGACACCAGGGCCCTGAACGTGGCCCAGCAGGCCAGGGCCAAAGGAGGGGGCTTTGAGCAAGAAGCACACTATCCGCAGTGGAGGAGGATTCACAAGTGCATCGAGAGGTGGGTGAAGTGTCTCCTCTGGCTTCTTTACGAGGAAAGCCTGAGGGATCTGGGCCTGTTTAGCCTGGAAAAGAGGAGGTTGAGGGGAGACCTCCTGGCTCTCTATAACTACCTGAAGGGAGGTTGTAGAGAGGCAGGGACTGGTCTGTTCTCCCTGGTGGAGAGTGACAGGACAAGGGGAAATGGATGGAAATTGCACCAGGGGAGGTTCAGGCTAGACATTAGGAAGAATTTCTTCCCTGAATGGGTTGTCAGCCATTGGAACAGGCTGCCCAGGGAGGTGGTTGAGTCCCCATCCCTAGAGGTGTTGGAGACACGGAGATGTTGCATTGGGAGGCATCATTTAGCAGGTTCCTAGGGCTAGGACAAAGGCTGCACTGATGAGCTTCAAGGTCTCTTCCAGCTCTAACTGTTCTATGATTCTCCAAGAGGTGGCCAAGCCTCCTGGCTCCTGCCAAGAGATTCCTGTTCCTTTTTGGCCAAGTGAGCTTACCTGGGTGCTAAGTGCTTTGGCTTTGGGGAGCTCTGTTTGGTTCCTTGTGCTGAACAACCTGCTGCAGCTTTCAGCCATCAGGCAGTCTCCCTGGGCCAGCTCTTTCCCTGAGCATCTCTAGTTGTTCCCTGTGCTCCCCTTTGCAGTAGCCCAAGGGAACAAGCAAGTCCCTTGGCCAGGGAATTTTGGCAGGTGAGGCTTTGTTCTGTGGCACTCAGGCTCCTCTTAGCCAGTAGCAAGGTTGAGGCTTGGTCTCCTCTCCCAGGGAACAAGCAATAGGACAAAAGGAAATGGCCTCAAGGTGTGCCAGGGGAGGGTTAGCTTGGAAAAGTGGTGTTCATCCCTGGCCCAGGCTGCTCAGGGCAGTGCTGGATCAGCATCCCTGGAGATGTGGTGCTGAGGGCCATGGCTCAGTGGTGGCTTAATGATTGGACTTAATGATCTTCAGAGTCTCTTCCAACCTCCACAAGACAAGGAGAAGGTCCTGCTGTTGTAATGCCTTACGGAGCAATTGGGTTGGAAAAGGAAGAGGCTCCTTATTTGCCAGGAGTAGCTGGCAGCTAGGTTGTTCTCGTGCTGCTGAAGCTTTCACTAAGCCCCTACTTGTATCCCCCCACCCCCCCCAGGTTCCACATCCTGCAGGAGAGCCTCATCAAGCTGGTGGAAGCTTGCAATGATCAATCCCACAACATGGATCGCTGGCTCAGCAAGCTGGAAGCTTCCAACTGGCTGACTCACATCAAGGAGATCCTGACTGCAGCTTGCCTGGCAGCTCAGTGTATTGACAGGTAACTGGTGCCCAGCAAGCCTGGGCTTCCTCTGCTGCTTGTTCAGGAGCTCTCTTTCCACTGCAACTCTTGGCAAGTGGAGCCTGTGAGCTGCTCTGCTCATGCCCATGCCAGAGAGGGTTTCATGCTGGCCAGGGGATGTTCCTCCAGAGCATCATCTTTGCATTTGCAGGGGGGGCAAGCCCGAGGGAGGCAATGTTGTCTAGGAATAGATGTGAGATCCCCTAGTTCAGCTGGCTTCTTGTGCCTCAGGCAAGCAAGCTGATGGGTTTGGGTTTATTGAAGGTTCAGGTTAGAGTGTGCCCACTGCAGTGCTGTCTGGGAGCACTGTCACTGTCACCTCACTGTCTAGGGACGTGAGGACACAGCCTTGGATTTCTCAGCTCAGACTTTGCTTCCCAAGAGGAGAACATTGTCATCTCCTTATTTCCTCAGGAAGTGCTCTGGTGCTTTTCCTCTTGGCATTTCTATCCCCACACTCCTACCTAAGCAGTCGTGCTCATCCTTTCTGAGTGCTGGGCACCTTTGTTAGCCTGACAGTGCTTTCCTAAACCCTGCTGCCTTGTCCCTAGGCCTCAGGCTGGCAGAGGCAGAGCTGGCTGGCAGCTGCCAGGCTTTGTCAAACCAAGTGCAGGGTCTGGAGGTGATTTCAGAGCAAGTTGCTCAGCTTAGTGTTGGAGAGGATGCAGGGCAGAAGGTGATGTGCTGCTTGGTTTAGAGGGAAGAGAGAGGCAGCAAACCCCTCAGCATGTGAGCCATTCCCTGGCATTCCTATGTCCTTGAGGATGTGTTCTGCTCATTCACACTCCTATTCCTTCCCACCTTTTCCTTCCCTAGGGAAGGGGCATCAGTTTTAGTCCATGGGACTGAAGGAACTGATTCAACACTGCAGGTGACCTCTCTGGCACAGATCATCCTGGATCCAAGGTGCAGGACTATCCGTGGCTTTGAGTCTCTTGTGGTGAGGGAGTGGCTGCAGGTAAGAGGTGTCTGTGGGCACAGGGACAGGGGGCTGGGAGAGAGCCTGAGGGACAGGGGGCTGGGAGAGAGCCTGAGGGACAGGGGGCTGGGAAAGAGCCTGAGGGGCAGGGGGCTGGGAGAGAGCCTGAGGGACAGGGGGCTGGGAGAGAGCCTGAGGGACAGGGGGCTGGGACTGGGATGGGATGGGACAAGACAAGCAGACAGGATAGATTGGGATGGAATGGATAGAATAGGATAGGATGGGTGGGATGGGATGAGATGGGAGAAACAGATGGGATAGAAAGGGATTGGGATGGAATGAGATTGGGATGGATAGGATGGAATGGGATGGATAGAATAGGAGGGGATGGGATGAGTGAGGTGACGTGGGATGGCATGGGATGGGATGGAACAGGAGTGGATGCACAGGGTAGAGATGGGATGGACAAGACAGGGTGGGACAGAATGGGAAAGGACAGATTGGGATGGGATAGGATGAGATGAATACATAGAATGGGATGGGAGGAATGGGGGCTCTGGGCTATGTGATGCTGTGTGTGCTCTCCCCTGCAGGCTGGTCACCCTTTCCAGCAGCGCTGTGCCCAGGCAGCCTATTCCAGCAGCAAGCAGAGGTGGGAGGCTCCAGTTTTCCTGCTGTTCCTCGACTGTGTGTGGCAGATCCTGCGCCAGTTCCCCTGCTCCTTCGAGTTCAACGAGCACCTCCTCCTGCTGCTCTTTGAGCATGCTTATGCCTCCCAGTTTGGCACCTTCCTGGGCAACAACGAGCAGGAAAGGTTGGTGAGGAGCTTGGCTTTGCCATCCTGCAGCACTCAGGCTGGCTCTGAGCACTCTCCTGGCTTGGGAAGAGGGGAGGGAGCTTGTGTGCTCCCCTCAGCACAGGGGAGCTGCTGCTCCTTGGGACCCTCGTGGAGCTGCTGCTCCTTGGGACCCTCGTGGAGCCTGATGGGCTCTTAGGGAGCTTGGCATGGCTAAGGGAGTGGGATCAGTCTTGCCCATGTCTTTTTTTCTCTTTGCCTCTGTGGCTTTCAGGAGTTTCCAGCCATCAGCACTTTGTGCTTTCACTGTACAAACAGCTGGAGTTGAACCCTAAGAGGAGTCAGAGCTGTGTGGAGCAAACCTGACCTCCTCCTCCAGGCCAAAGCTGGCCAGGCTGGTGCTTAGCTTAACTGTCAGGGAGGAGGAGGAGGGCTCTGCAGCCCCCAGACAAGGCACATTGGGCTGAAACCCACTTACACCTTGGCCAGGACTTGACTTGCCTGCCTCTCAGCATCACTTGGTAGCTTTGAGGGCTTTCTGGGCCATGCAGTAGCACAACTTCATCAGAAGGAGCACAGATCCCTTCCAGCCTTCCCCTGGCACTTGGAGAAGTTTGGGGATGTGTGCTGGCAGAGCTGCTGAGCAGATGCTTGTGCTCTCTTGAAAGGAAGCAGGCAGGAGTGCATTGAGCTCAGGAGAGGCCTGTGCTGAGCTTGCTTCCCAGAGAAGAGCAGCACCCAGCCTCTGCTTGCTGGCCTGGCTGAGAGATGCTGTGCTGGCAGCAGGAGGCAGGCTGCAGCCTTCCCTGGCCCACAGCAGCTCTGAGGCAAGCAAAGGGCTTGGCAGCAGTGCCCAAGTGCAAGCTGACTGGTTGCTCTGGCTTTCTTAGGGCTAAACTGAAGCTGCCCCAGAAGACTATGTCCTTGTGGTCCTGGCTGAACAGAGCTGAAGAGCTGAGCAAGTTCCAGAATCCTCTGTTTGAGGCCAACAGCCTTGTCATCTGGCCCTCTGTGGCCCCACAGAGCCTGCAGCTCTGGGAAGGTAAGGCAAGGCAGGCTTGCTGGGATGTATCCTGACCTGCAGGGCTTGGAGCAGGCTCTGTGAGCCCAGGGCTCTCTTGGCCAGGACAGCCTGTGTGCTTCAGCAACCTCCTGCACTGCAGGGCTGCTCAGTACTTGCAGAGAAGCAAGCAGGGAGGAGAAAAAGGAGTGAAACTCCTTCAGTTTGCCTTTATGAACCTTGTTTGATGGAATGGGGAGCTTGGAGAGGGGAGTCAGGGGGTGGTTGGGTCTGTGGCTCTGTGCAGAAGGAGCTGGCAGTCCTCACAGCAGCCAGCAATGGGCTCCTGGGATGCATGGGGAAGAGTGTGAGCAGCAGGCTGAGGGAGCTTCTCCTCCTCTGCTCTGCTCTAGGCCACAGCTAGAGTCCTGGGGCCAGCTCTGGGCTCCCCAGTGCCAGAGAGACAAGGAACTAGTGCAGAGAGTCCAGCAGAGGCTAGGGAGATGCTGAGGGCACTGGAGCATGTGTGGCAGGAGGAAAGGCTGAGAGCCCTGGAGCAGAGCAGAGGCAGAGGGGAGCTGCTCCATGCTGAGCAAGAGCTGAAGGGTGCAGGGGGCAAGAGGCTGGGGCCACACTCTGCTCAGGGTGCCCAGGGCCAGCCCAAGGGGCAATGGGCACACACTGGAAGCCAGCAGGAGCAAGTTGTTTGGGGTGAGGGTGCAGAGCCCTGGCCCAGGCTGCCCAGAGAGCTTGGGGAGTCTCCTGGTGTGCAGAGATTGCAAGGGCAGCTGGAGGGGATGCTGGGCAAGCTGCTGGGGCTGAGCCTGCTGGAGCAGGGGGGATGCACTGGCTCAGCCCCAGAGCTCCCTTCCCACCCCCACAGTGCTTAGCTTGTGGGATCTCTAAGGGGAGGAGGTGAGGAGGAGCTGTGTGTGCCCATAGTGCCATCCCATCAGCTCTCAGGTGCTGTTTGCCCCTGGCAGGGAGGGGGTATCCTCCTGAGCTGTGCTGGCTCTGCCCCTGCAGGTGTCTTCCTGCGCTGGAACAGACCTTCCAGGTTCTTGGATGAAGCCCAGGAGGAAATGATCAACATCATCAGATACAATAAGGAACTGCAGGCCAAGGTCAATGCCCTGAGGAGGCAGCTAGCAGAGCTGGAGACAGATGAGAAGATGCAGGAGAACCTGTGAGCTGCCAGAGCTTGGGCCTCAGCTCTTTCCTTTCCAAGTCCCCTTCCAGACTCAAGATGGCAAGTGCATGTGCTGCAGAGCCCTCAGGGGCCAGTCCTCCCTTTGCTGAAGCCTTCCCTTCCCACTCTGTGCCTCCCTGCTTCCTGGGAGGCCTTGCTGGCTTGGTTTACACAGGATCTTCACCCATCTCTGGGCACAGTGTCCTCTCCTGGGGCTCTGTCAGATCAGCAGAAGCTGGAACTCTTTACCTCCACCAAGTATGGATGAGCAGGCTGGGCCAGGATGTTTCCAGTGGATTTGGGACCTCTCCTGGTTTCTTTGATCACTGGGCAGAGTTGAAAGGCAAAGGCATTTGGGCTGAAAGCACCTTTGCTCTCCAGGAGGAAGCAGCTTAGCTCTTCAGTTCCCAAGATGCTCCAAGCTGCTCCCAGTTGCTGATCCTCCCAGTAGCTTTCCCACCTAAGCCTTGGGGCTTGGGGTGTGTGAGCTGTTGGCCTGGGAGCAGGAGGCTGAGGGATGCCAAAGCAGAGCAAGCAATGCCAGTGCAATACAGAGCTGAGCAGGGATTGTGCTGCTAATGGCTAGGCCATCTCCTCCTGGCCAAGGACCTCCTAAGGACTCACAAACTTCTCCTCTCCTGCCTGCAAAGGCAGAGGGGTTCCCTTGCCAAGCTGGAGCCCCACTGTGTGCTGTGAGCTCTGCCAGGTGATGTGCTGCTGGGGAAATGTGCCCTTCCTGCCACCTTAGCCCTCAGTCCCTCTCTGGGAGACCCACACTAAGTCCTCAAGTCACCTGGCTTAAAAAAGAAGCAGATGCCTGTTCCATCCTCCTCCTTCACCTAAGGCAGGAGAAGAACTGCCCCTGTTTGGAATACCAAGTGCTTCTCAGGGCTGGAGAGCAAGAGCTGCTCCCTGCATGCAGCTCAGGGTGGCTGCTGAGTGCCCAGCTTGGCCATACCATCCTCCCACCTGCAGCCTCTGCCTCTGGAGCTGCCTCCTGGCCCTGCTGCACAGGGAAGCCCTTGCCCATCATTGCCTAGCTGGGGCTCTGGCTGCTCTCTCCCTGGCCTTAGGCAGCTGGGAAGGAGGCAGAAGCTTTCCCTCTGCTAAGCTCAACATCAGGCTTAGGTCATTTGCTGCCCCAGCTCAGAGAGCTGCAGAGAGCCTTTGGAGCCAGCTGCTGGCTGCTCTAGTGTCTGAGCAGCTTGGGAGAGCTCCCAGAAGGCAGAGGATGGGCTCTGGCTGCTGCCTGCTTGCCCTGTCCCCTGCAGCAGGTCTGCAGGTGACACAAAGGAGAAGAGAAGAGTTCCCAGCCCTCTTGGGTCAGGCTATTTGCATCTCAAGCTGTTCCTTGCCAGGCTCCAAGCTGGTGGCTGCTGCTGTGATCCATAACCCAACACTCCAGCTCTTGGCTTTCCCCTGCATGTTCACCTTATTTATTGCCCTAGCTCCTGTGCAGTGAGGAGCAGCTTGCTGTGTCTGAGCAGCTCTTCCTCCAGGGGGGGATGGATCCCTGCTGGATTTTCCCTTGTGTCCTTGCTAGCCTTGCCCAGAGATGTCAGTGTGACAAGCAGGATGCTGAGAGCTCCTTCCTTCCCACCCACCCCAGGCTCGAGCACTGAGCACCTTCTGCCATCTACCAAAAACCAAACAAACAAAGGGAAAAAAGGACCTAACTTGCACAGATTTGATAAGGGAAATGCTGTAGCTTCACTGCTCTGATTGTATTGATCCAGCTCTGTGTGGCAGCCACTTGAGAGCTAGCTTCCACTTGCACTGTCAGGCAGCAGCTTCACCATCTCAGCCCCTGGGCTGCTTGAGATGGGGCAGGACAAGGGGAAAAGAAGGGACAGGCCTGAGGAAAACTCTCTTGGGTGTTTGTGGGGAGAAGAGCAGAGAGCAAGTGGCTGTAGCTGTGGAGAGCACACTGGAAATGTCTGTTCAATTAAAACCTGGGAGACTCTCAAGCTCTTGGATTGCTGTGCTGGATCTGCTTTGTTAGTCCTGCCTTCCCTCTCCATCAGAGGGATGGGATGGGATGGGAGCTCTACCTGCAGCTTCATGGTTCTCCTTTGTTAGTCCTGCCTTCCCTCTCCATCGATGGGATGGGATGGGAGCTCTGGCCTACAGCTTCATGGTTCTCAGCTCCTGTCTGTGTGCTTGGACAGCTGGAGCTGTGCTGGGGTGGGAAAGGGAGGGTTCAGAGAGTCCCAGCATGGCTTGGCTGGGAAAGGACCTTCCAAGCTCATCTACTCCAACTCATGTCAGCAGGGACATCTCCACTAGAGCAGGATGCTCCCAGCCCTAAACCAGCTTGAGCTGGGATGCTCCCAGCCTCTCTGGGCAAGCTGGCACAGGCTCTATAATTCCTTCCTTCTCTCTAGTCTAAATTTAGGAGTCAAGCCCCAAATCTGCTCCTTCACTGCCTGCAAGTTCTGGCAACTAACCTGGCCACTAGACACAAGAGGAGAGAAGCTGCTTCTCATCTAAAGGTGGGAGATTTGGGACTACTTGGTCATTCCCAGCAGCAGAAGTCATTCCCTGGCAGGGTTACAGCCTAGGCCCAGCTCACAGGAGTCTCTCAGCACACTCAGTGCTCTGATGCTCCCTGGGCTGTGGTCCTCTGCCCCTCCTAGAAGGAAGGAATGGTCTGGATGAAGCCCTTGGGGTTGGACCTGAGTGCCAGCATCTTCACCCTGGTGCTGTTGTGGCACCTTCTGGGCAAGAGGGAAGAAAACCAAGAGGATTAGCTACTGACAAGTCAGCTCCTCTTAGAGCCTTGGCTGCTGCCCCGGCTCTGCTTCCCTCTGCAGCTGTCCCAGGCTGCTTTTCCCCTCCTGCCCCCTGGAGCTGTCTCGTCTGCCATGTCCCCAGTCCTGCTGTGGCCTCAGCTGGGCCTGTCTCCTCTTGCAGGGCTCTGTGCTCTCTCCCAGCTGCTGGGCTCTCTCAGGGAGCTCTTGGCTTGCAGCTGAACCTGGAGGGCAAGGGAGTTTTGGGGTAAACCTGAAGCATTTTGGCCTCTTTGTTGCTCTAAGAGCATCTGGAGGTGGAGAGTTTTGTGTCAGGTCAGCTTTGTGTCTGGCAGCTGTGGCCAGGTCCTGCCTGAGCAGGCATGAAGTGCTGGGATGAATGAAGCTGTCACATGTGCTTTGCTTTGCCTCTGATCTGCGAGCTGTGTGTGCCCTGGGAGAGGTTTTGTTTTGCTAGCAGAGCTCTGGGAGAGGTTCCCCTCGCTCAGGGAGTTGTTTCTGGGCCTTCAGTGTGGATCTTTGTGCTGAGCCAAGTGTCTCCAAGCAAAGCACTGGCATGTTGCAGGATGCTTCTCCAGGCTGCTGAGCTGAAGCTTCCTGCTCACTGAGCTGTAGGCTCAGGGGGGGACCTGGGAACACTTCACATGGCATCTTGTCAATGGCCAGCTAACAGCTCCCCAGAGCAGGACACTGCCAGGCCAAGCAGAGCTGAGCTGGCTGCATGCAAGCAGCTAAGCATCAGCATGCTGCTCAGACACAATGGCCAGCAGGAGACACACTGCTCCACAGCAATTCCTGGCCTCCTCACTCACTCCCAGAAGGATGTGGAGGTGCTGGAGTGTGTGCAGAGAAGGGCAAGGAAGCTGGGGAAGGGTCTAGAGCACAAGTGTGCTGAGGAGCAGCTGAGGAACTGGGCTTGGTTAGGCTGGAGAAGAGGAGGCTCAGGGGAGACCTCACTCTCTGCAACTCCCTGAGAGGAGGTTGAAGAGAAAACAGAATGATTTAGGCCAAAGATCCTTCTTCCAAAGGACAACTGTTTGGGTTTTTATTTTATTCTGAGATTGCTGTTTCTGTGGAGGGAAAAAGCTCAGGAACACTGAGCTTTCCCAGCCTGCTGGAGCTGGCAAGTGCCTGCCTTTGAGCAAAAAGCATCTGCTGGAGTGTGTTTGCCTCTTGCTCCAACAGAAAGCTGTGAACCAACAGAGGGCTGAAGGCAGCAAGCATTTCCCTTCCCCATTCCAGCAGTGCTCAGGGTGCAGCAGGACAGGAGCTGTGGGAATAGGACGAGGATGCTCTCTCTGCTCAGCCCCAGCAGCTGGGGAGGGCACCCAGGTACCCAGTGGCAGGACAGGAGCTGTGGGGACAGGACAAGGATGCTGTGCTCAGCCCCAGCAGCTGGGGAGGGCACCCAGGTACTCACTGGCAGGGTAGGAGCTGTCAGGTTGTGCAGTGTTTCTGAGCCTATGCCAAGTGCCAAGTGCTGCCTGGCTTCAGCACGTGGCCAGCAGAGTGGCCTGGTTGTGCTAGCTGCAGCAGCCAGGGTAGGGTGGCCTTGGGGCAGGGCAGAAGGTGTTTGCTGGAGCAGGGACTGGAGGATGAGGCCCTGGTGCTTCAGAGCTGGATGCTATCAGTGCAGGCAGGGGCAGAGCCTGTCAGGATGGGTGTAGCTCTTCCAGGAATCCCTTATCCTGCAGCACACACACTTGGCTTTCTCAGCACGAGGCCAGGTAGAGAACAAAGACATTGGAGCTGGCTGTGCCCAGCAAGGCTCAGTGTTAGGCTCTGGGCTGAGGCTAACACTCAGATGCTCTCAGACTAGGAACTTGCTGGGGTAGGATGGGAATTTTCCACTGGACACATTGCCTTTCAGGCTCTTGGGGAAGGTGTGGTGGGGATAGGTATGGTTGGACTTGATGGTCTGAGAGGTCTCTTGTAAGCTTTAATGATCATGGGGTGAAGTGGTGAAGTTCTGGACAAGAGAAGAATGCTCTGTGCTCATCCTCCTAGGCTCAGGGATCCTTGGGCCTCCATGGATCAGCAGGATGTGCTCTGAAGGGCAAAGAGGAGCAATGGCTGGCAAACAGGATCCTGTCTGAGGGATCCTTGCTGTGATGGATCCACCCCAGCAAGTGCTAAAGAGGAGATGGAGCCAGCAGTGCCCACAGCCAGCCAGCAGCTGCTTGAAACCTGCTTTCCTCTCAGCCTGCCCTTCCCTTTTCCAGCCTCTCCTCCTTCCTTCCAGCAAACAGCATCACTCCCTTTTATTTGCCCTTCTGAGTCCAAACTACCTCTACCTTTCACCTCCACAAACAACATTCACTTCCCAAGCAATCCTGAGGAACAAAGGCTCTGAGAGAAGATTCTCTTGCCACAGACTGGGCTTTGTCTTTAATCCCTTCCCTCCTACTCCTGACTTTCAGCCCTGGGCAGGGAGGTTGCAGATGGGAACAGCTTAGCTGCCTCTAATTAAAGGGCACACCAGGAGCTCTGAAGGAGGTGTGTTGTCACCACAAGCTTCCCTGAGTTTGGAAAGCATCAAGGGGAAGGTGTGGAGGAGAAGAGCATCAATGACAAGTGGAGGTGATGATGGAAATCCTTCAGCTGTAGGGTTGGACTCAAGGAGACCTTCAAGGTCTCTTCCCACCCAAATGATGCTCTGCTTCTATGGAAGAGCTGCTGTTAAATGACTTTCAAGGCCTTTTCCAACCCAAATGATGCTCTGCTCCTATGGAAGAGCTGCTGTTAAATGACTTTCAAGGCCTTTTCCAACCCAAATGATGCTCTGCTTCTATGGAAGAGCTGCTGTTAAATGACCTTCAAGGCCTTTTCCAACCCAAATGATGCTCTGCTCCTATGGAAGAGCTGCAAGGAAACTGGGCTTGGAGGATCTTGGCTTGCTTGGCTGTGGTTGCTTTGCTGTTCTTGGTTCCTCTCACTGTGTGGTGAGCCAACACCTGCCCAGCTACAGCAGGGAGCACACAGAGCTTTGTCAGCTGAGGGTTCCTTGTTAAAAAAACACCTTTCCAAGGCCATTTCTGGCAAGCAGGAGCCTGAGGAAGCCACGTGCAGGTGTGAAGTGTGGCTCCACCTGCTTGTCCCTGGTACAAAGGAGGCTCTGTTGTGTGCTGCTGAGCTTATCATCAGCTTCTGTTTGGAGAGTGATTAGTGCTTTAGTCATGTTTGCCCTCCAACACTCAGCAGCAGCACTTCACTTGCTGTGGTTGAAGGTGCTCCTGAAGGCAAAGCAGCCTCCTCCTTTGGCCTGGAGGTCACATTGAAGCTGCTCTTTTTTGCACCATTAGGTCTCCTTGCTGAAGCCTGTTGGATCTCCCAGTGTTTGGCAGAGGATAGTCTCTCCCAGTGGGGAAGAGGGGAGATAAAACACCTGCCAGCTTTTGCTGCTTCCTCTCCCCTCATGTGCAAGGGCAAATGTCTGATACTTGCCAGCACTTTTCTGCCATTAATCACCACAGAATAGCCATGGTCTGGGAGGACTTGCCCTTGCTATCTTCTTTGTGATATGGCCCAGGCTGCCCAGGGAGCTGCTGGAGTCTCCATCCCTGCAGGGGTTGAAGAAACATCTAGATACTCTCCTCAGGACCATGGCTTAGTGGCATGGCAGTGATAGGGATGCTTGGATTGAGGAGCTTAGAGCTCTCTGCCAACCTTCCTGACTCTGTGACCTCCCTGATTTGCTCAAGGAGTTGAGCAAAGGGTCACCCAATCCCCACAAGAGGTTTCTTCCCCATATCTGGAGTTAGTCCTGCCTCTTGCACAGCCAGACAGGTTTGGTGATATTCTTACACAGAGTAGATGCTTTAGAAACTGTTCTTGCTGCTGGGGTTTGCCTCAGCTGCATGTCCTCCCTTTGTGTCTCTTTGCAGACCTTGGCCTCAGCCAGCACCACAGTGTCACCCCAGAGCTTGCCCACTGACTGCTGAGCTCACCTTGTGTGTGGTCACAGAGTAACAGTAAAGTAGAGGTTGGAAGGGACCTCTGGGGATCACCCACTCCATCAGCCCCAGCAGCTTGCCCAGCATCCCCTCCAGCTGCCCTTGCAATCTCTGCACCCCAGGAGACTCCCCAAGCTCTCTGGGCAGCCTGGGCCAGGGCTCTGCACCCTCACAACAAAGGACTTTCTCTCCACGTTCACAAGGAATATGTTTTGACCTTACCTCCTTGAGGGGACCTCATGGATTTTGTGCTTTCCTGGGGTCCCCTGGATGCCATCAAGGCCAAGGAGGCTCCCCTGCTTGTGCCTCCTTGGGATGCGACATCACCGCTCTGGGACATCACTCTGACGTGTCCGTGTCCGTGTCCCCCCCTTCCTTCGCTCCCCAATCTCCTCCCCGGGGGACCAGTGACGTCTGCTTCAGCTCCGCCTCATCCCCCCCGGGGCTTCTCCAGCGGCATTGGGACACCGGGAGACGGCGGCGAGCAGCGGACGGAGCGCGGCAGCGGCTGAGGGTGAGCGCCGTGCGGGGCTGTGGGGCGATGGGGCTGTGGGGCGATGGGGTTGTGGGACGATGGGGCTGTGGGGCCAGGCTGCGGGGCTGCAGTGCCGTGGGTCTGCGGGGCTCTGAGTCTGTGGGGCGATGGGGCCGTGGATCTATGGGGCTAGGCTGCGGGGCTGCAGTGCCGTGGGTGTGGGGGGCGATGGGTCAGTGGGATGATGGGGCTGTGGGGCCAGGCTGCGGGGCTGCAGTGCCGTGAGGCTGCGGATCAATGGAGCTAGGCTGTGGGGCCGCGAGGCTGCAGTGCCGTGGTTGGTGTGGGGCTATGGGGCCAGGCTAGGAGGCTGCAGTGCCGTGGGTTTGTGGGGCTATGGGGCCAGGCTGCGGAGCTGCAGTGCCGTGGCTCCGTGGGGCGATGGCTCCGTGGGGCGATGGCTGTGGGTGTCCGCTGCCCGTCCCAGCCCCGAATGAATGAGCAGGGGGAGGGCAGGCGGGGGCAGGCGCTGCCGCTCCCCGGCAGCCATAACGCCAGCGCTGGGCTGCGCCTGCCCCGCAGCGCCGGGGCCCGGCCAGGCAAGCGGCTCCGCTCCGCTCGCTCTCCTGCGGGAGCAGCGGTGCGAGGAGATGTGTGTGTGGGGCTGGGGCATAGGAACGGGGCGTTGGGCTTCGAGCCCTTTGTGAGCTTTTTTTGCTGCTCAGCGGAGAGCTGAGATGGGCTGCCAGGCTTTGCCCGTGGAGGTCCCTGTGTCGGACAGATGTTTCCTTATCTGCTTGCGGTTCAGCTGGTGGTGCAATCCGTAGGTTTTTCCTTTCTCTTCTTCGGCTGCTGAGGTCAGGTTACCAGGCAGGTCCCTGACGTGGGTTCTCGAGGAAGGTCTGGCATCATCCCGCGGGCGTGCGTCAGCTCTGTAAACCAAACTGTGGAGCTTGTGCCTGCCTCTCAAGGTTATCCGAACCGAGCTTAGCNATGGGTCAGTGGGGTGATGGGACTGTGGGGCCAGGCTGCGGGGCTGCAGTGCCGTGAGGCTGCGGATCAATGGAGCCAGGCTGTGGGGCTGCGAGGCTGCAGTGCCGTGGTTGGTGTGGGGCTATGGGGCCAGGCTAGGAGGCTGCAGTGCCGTGGGTTTGTGGGGCTATGGGGCCAGGCTGCGGAGCTGCAGTGCCGTGGCTCCGTGGGGCGATGGCTCCGTGGGGCGATGGCTGTGGGTGTCCGCTGCCCGTCCCAGCCCCGAATGAATGAGCAGGGGGAGGGCAGGCGGGGGCAGGCGCTGCCGCTCCCCGGCAGCCATAACGCCAGCGCTGGGCTGCGCCTGCCCCGCAGCGCCGGGGCCCGGCCCGGCCAGGCAAGCCGCTCCGCTCCGCTCGCTCTCCTGCGGGAGCAGCGGTGCGAGGAGATGTGTGTGTGGGGCTGGGGCATAGGAACGGGGCGTTGGGCTTCGAGCCCTTTGTGAGCTTTTTTTGCTGCTCAGCGGAGAGCTGAGATGGGCTGCCAGGCTTTGCCCGTGGAGGTCCCTGTGTCGGACAGATGTTTCCTTATCTGCTTGCGGTTCAGCTGGTGGTGCAATCCGTAGGTTTTTCCTTTCTCTTCTTCGGCTGCTGAGGTCAGGTTACCAGGCAGGTCCCTGACGTGGGTTCTCGAGGAAGCTCTGGCATCATCCCGCGGGCGTGCGTCAGCTCTGTAAACCAAACTGTGGAGCTTGTGCCTGCCTCTCAAGGTTATCCGAACCGAGCTTAGCCAACAGCTGCCTGCCAGAGGCAACAGCACAAGCCTGGCTACCTCCCTGCCCTGCTCTGCCACATCCACCCTGCCAGGGGACACGAGGAGGGAGCCTGAGCTCCCCTTCTCCCACTGTGGGGCTCTCTGAAGCACAGGGAATGCTAACAGGAGGTTGTGATAGCTCTGGGCTGTCCAGGCTGCATCAGCTGTTGGTTCTGCTGAGTGTATCCCCAAGTTGTTGCAGGTGGAGTGCTCCCAAGGGTGGTGATCCAATGGATTTTCCAGTTTGGCAGCATTTAGGCAGCAGGGAGTAAGCTTTCCTATGAGGAGAGGCAAGGTGGCTTCATCTGCTAGGGGCCCGAGGTGGGCAGCATCTTTTCACTTCTTGATCCAGCAGAGGAGCTTTGCAGTGCAGAAGGAGAAACTGTGTGGTCTTGGAGTCAATCATGAGCTGGGAAGGAGAGCTCAGAGTTCAGTGTGTTGCTGTGGGCCATATGCCTGAGGAATCTGCAAGGTCCTGGGTCCCTTGAAAGAAGCAAGCAGCTTCTTTCCTCCTTCTTTTCTCCTCTCTGGAGGAGAGCATCTCATGGCATGGCATGGCAGCTCCCAGAAATGCTGTGGGAGCTTTGAGCTTTGCTTCTGAGCCTTCTGCTCTCCTCCCTCCCTCTTTCCCATTGGCTTGGAAGCTGTGGCATTTTCCAGACCGAACCCACGAGTCTCTTCTCTTTCTTCTCCCTCCAATGTTCTATTAATAACTAATAGAGAAGAAACCTCTAGCTCCTATCAACATGTTTTTGTCTTTTCTGTGAGCAACAGGTGCTTGCTGCTTACATAAGGCCTGGAACAGCAGCTGGCAGTGAACTTGCTCAATGTCACTTGCTGTTGCTTTCCTCCCTCCCCTTCCTCATGCTTTAATCTTCTTACCAAACTCAGAAATTTCCTGCACTCTGAGGGGAGATTATTGCTTTACATTCGAACATGTGTTTGCTTTAGACTAATCCTTGGTGCTACAACCAATTAGTGTGTAAAACCTGCCCTTGCCAGGCTCCAAGGTGCTGGCTTTGGCTTGGGAAGGACCTTTGAGGATCATGTGGTTGCAGGGACACAGAGAGCCCCAGAGCCTATCACAGGCTCGCAGGCATTTGCAAAGCAAGCACATGGCCACTGATAGCTCTGTCTGGGGCTGCTCCCGTGGCGTTTTTTTCCTCCCTTTCTGGAAGGTGTGAGACAACTCCTCCTTTCTGTCAGCTTTGGATTGGCTTTCCCAAGAGGCAGTGCCCTATAAATTGCCATGGGCTCTCTGCTTCTTCCCTTTCACCAGCTGAGGGACAGGTGAGTCCAGGAGAGGGAAGAGTTCCAGCCTGTGGGGCTTGATTGGGGAGGAGGGGGAGGGAATAACTGCCATGTTTCAGGGTGAAATGTCCTTGTTTGACTTGATCTAGACAAGAAGAGCTGGTTTCTAACCTCCCTTTGGGTCAGGGAGTAAAAGGAGGGAGTGAGAAGCTAGCCAGAAGGGAACAGGAGGAGGGGAGGCTGAGAATCTATCTGCCTGCCCTTGGCTTTTTCTTTCCAGCTCCTAACAGGAGAGAATGATTTCCCTTTGGGGTAGGAAGGAGAAACCTCTCCAGAAGCTTAAGAAATGAATACTTGTCATGTTCAGAGCTCTTTTGAATGGGAAAGCTCTGACCTAGCTTTTCTCTGCCAGTTGCTCCTGGGAGGTAGTGAATCCCTCAGCTGGAGCTCCCTTTGTCTTTGGAAGGCATGCTCTTGGTTTCTTTATCTCTCTCTGGACATTTCTTGGCAGCTGGAGCATTTCATAGCAAGTTACACCCATTTTTGGGCCCCCCCCCCCCCTTTATTTGTGTTTGCAAGAGCAATCAATGCCCATCCTAGGTGGGATGTTTGCAGGCAGCTGAGTCACAGCTTGTTCAGGATCTGCTTGGGAATGTGGTTTGGAGCCAGCCTAGCCTGGCAAGTCCCTTCTCCTCCTCAGCCTGGCTGCTTTCACTCCAGGTGCTGCTCAGGCAGGAACCAGCCCAGCAGGAAAGCAATGGGATCCTGGGCTTGGCAGTGGCAGCAGCAGCTCCTCTCAGCCTCTGCTTTGTTTGCAGACCTCAAGGTGCCTTTTTTTTTTAAGGTCCTTGCAGGGCAGGTTTGCTGCCACAGAGGGGGTGAGGCTCTCTTAGTGCTGTGAGAGTTGGGCATGACCCATTAAGGGATTGGCATGGCTCCTGAGAGGGACAGCACTGTCCCCTAACACCCTTACCTTGTCCTTTGGCTCTTGAGAGGGACAGCACTGTCCCCTAACACCCTTACCTTGTCCTTTGGCTCCTGAGAGGGACAGCACTGTCCCCTAACACCCTTACCTTGTCCTTTGGCTCCTAAGAGGTCAGCACATTTCTTTCCCCAGTGTGAAAGATTTGGAGAGAAGGAAAACCAACCTTGCCTGTAGCTCAGGGATATTTTTTGCCATGTCTTATTAGGAGTAAATAATGTCTTCTTCAGATCTAAGTGAATCAGGCCATTTGCCTGAGTCCTGGCTAAATCCTGCCCCTCCTTTGGTGGTTTCCTGCGGGTTGCCCATCCAGTTGGAGCAGAGGAGTGCTGTGGGAAGAGCTGTGCTGCTGCCTCTCTTGGCTCAGCTGAGCCTTGCTGATGCAATCCTGAGGAGATTTGCTTATTCATGGCAGCCTGCAAAGCCTCAGCAGGAGGTGCAGGGAAGCTCTGGAGCCTTGGAAGCTGACCTGGTGGAGTTTGTTTGTTGTCTCTGTGTGTTTAACAAGGCTGAAACTAGACCTCTCCTCTCCTCTGGCCTCAGGGCTGGGGCTGTGCCTTCAGCTCACTGCTGTCTCCATTCCTTCTGGCACTTCCCAGGCTCTCCCTTGGCACATTGGATTGCAGCACACTGCTCTGAAAGTTTGGGGAGGGCTGTGTGCCTCATGCTTTCTGCTCTCCTGACAGCATCCTCGTGAGGAGGAAGATGCTAGTGCTCTGAAAGTTTGGGGAGGGCTGTGTGCCCAATGCTTTGTGCTCTCCTGACAGCATCCTCGTGGGGAAGAAGATGCTAGTGCTCTGAAAGCCCTGCTGGTGTGTGGGGAGGGCTGTGTGCCTAATGCTTTCTGCTCTCCTGACAGCATCCTCCAGAGGAGGAAGATGCTAGTGCTCTGAAAGTTTGGGGAGGGCTGTGTGCCCAATGCTTTGTGCTCTCCTGACAGCATCCTCGTGAGGAGGAAGATGCCAGTGCTGAGAGGAGTGAGCAGAGGAGCCAGGCAGCTGCTGCAGAGCCCTGCCTGTGCCTGTGGCCTGGCCAGCGTGCCTGTGCGCTGCATTGGGCTGTCCCCTCGGCAAGTAGCCTCTGATGCCAGCTTCCACTCGGTCACTTTCGCCCAGCCAGACCACCCCCGGGTGCTAATTACAGGTCAGCATCCCTCCCCGGAGCTGCATGCCTGCGGCAGTGCTGCTCTCTCCCCTCCTGCTCCCTCTCTGCTGAGCAGAGTGCTGCCAGCAGCAAGCCTGGGATGCTGCCCCTTTCCCCTGGCCGGGATGCTGCCCTTTCCCGGCCGGGATCAGCTCAGGCTCCCATGGGGAGCTTCCAGCAATCACCTAGTTCATTGATCGCTTCAACAGGAGAGCTTTCTGAGTGACTGCCCCAGCCATTCCTGATTCCTGAGGGGATTCCTCTCCTCCTGGAGCTCTGGGCTCGGAGAGAA